>JANFCV010000050.1:600000-1002500 GCA_024500475.1 Phthorimaea operculella | reverse complement strand
TAAGAGCAAAAAGTAAGTTTAGTTCAGTAATTTTTAAATATTTCTTACGGCATCCTTTATCGATACTGAACCTACCCTTAAGCTATGGCACATATTTAAATTAACACCCTATATAATATTATCTGTGCTAATACTTAAGAAATAGAAACGTGACATCACTACGTATGCAAAACTTAAATGGAATCGAGTAGTAAATCATGTTTTGGACACAGATAAGTAAAGATAACATTATAACTAATCTAATTTTATCAAATTCTTATCTATCTTTATTTTTGCATTGTCCATATCAGTCAGGTCTATAGTTCTAGTTCAAAATCGTTCGCAAATCATTAAAATAATTGAAATAATTCGATATTAAATTTGTCTATAATTAAATTTTATTTTAGATTCTGTGTACAAAATTGAATTCTTTGGAATTTTTTTAATCTTTATTTTATTGGTGAAGTTATATTTAATATATTTTTTATGAATTTGTGATGTGACTGTTGCGCACCTACCTACCTAGTGTAAGAAAGAGGTAGATAGTAGGTAAATACTTATACTTGAGTTAGTTGTAATAGAATAAGTGGTGCAAAAGTGACAATAAATCATCATGAGAATCAGCACACTATATTTGAATTGGAAATAAAATGCTAAGAAGCTTGATGTAAGTATTTTAAAGTGTTTTTAGCCTGGTTTTGATTTTTTGTACTGTACACTGTAAACTGTGTTTTTGGCACCACCGGGCCGGGCCCATCAAAACTACTCCTAACTTGATATTTGGCTGGGAGCGAAGGCTCACCCGGAAGTGTGTGTGTGGTTGTTCAGACAACCAGCCCAATCACGCCCTTGAGGCGAGACTGGGCTTACGAGTTATTCTGGAAAGAACGGATCGGGCTATGTCTACCCGGTATATACCGGTAGTTGCCAAAGAAGGGCATAAATGAAGGACCTCCCAGTTGTTCCTTGTTCTATTGATAATGTGAATCTATTAGCTTTCCTCACACGTGTTCACTCGTGGTTTTTAGCTGTTTGGTCTAATCATAAAGGTGGAACACATTACAATTCACATTTAAAAGCCATGAACTGTCATACAAACGTTTAACCCTTTTTTTGACCATTTAGGGGTTAAAAATCTAAAAAAACATCTTCTTAGTAGGTAGATGTTTACGAGGTAAAATGAACCTACTGCCCTTTCATGCATCTATCTGTAGTAGTTTAGGCTCTGCGTTGATAAATGAGTCGGTCAGTTAATCAGTCAGTCAAGACATTTGTTTTTATAGGTACGTTATAAATAAATGTCACTTTGTGAATTTTTTCATTATCTGGTGGTTTGTAAAAAGGAAGATGGTTCTGTGCTTCGGAGGGTCCCCCGGTCCCGGTTGTTGCCTATGATTAGGTACTTAGACGGCGGTGGTTACAGAACCATGTCAGAGGGAGTTAAAAAAACTCTCGACACCAGGGTTCATCGGGTCGTTTGACGGCTCGGTGTCCCACTCGAAAAGAGAAAAGAGAATCATCATCTTCCTGCCCTTATCCCAATTACTTGGGGTTGGCGCAACACGTTTCGTTGAACACAAAATCGTGTTGCAAAAGGATTTGGCTGAATTTTACGACCGGCCAGAAGTCAACCCTCCTTGGGAATGCTTTTGTGGTGGATTAACCGCCACCATACCCTGGCAGTTTGGGTCGGGTTTATCCCTCGGTCGCCTTTTACGGCCTCCACGGGAAGAGGGGGTGGTGCTATTCTACTCTGCCGGCACAACAACAAAGAGAAAAGAGAATGTCAAATAAAAAAGAAATATCATGCTAGCTTGTGTGTATTATGATTGTGAAATATCAAATGACGCCATTTTAATAGATATAAATCAAATCCTAGTGGGGAGGTACGTATGTACTTACTTAATCTTAAAGACGAGACAATCTCAATCATATTATCTAGTACTTATACTTATCTACTAACTAGAATTTTGGCAAAAAAGTGATAAGATGAATAATGTGCACTTGACGTAATCTAAACACGCGACGTAACCTAAAACACGCTCATGCCGTGTTTTGCCGGCTTAGAAAAGCTTCACCCCATATCTTTCTCATGGGTACCGTAAGGAACGACTGAGGGGGATTTGAGAGTTGATACAAACAAATACTAAAAATAAGAATAAAATAAAAAATAAGGAGAGCTCCTAAGCCACAAAGTGATTTTTATGCAATTTTGCGCGAGTCCACTTGGCCGATTTTTTAAACATCTATTCGAAACTAATTTTTTTAATATTATTTGAAAAGTTAACAAATTTAAAAGTAATTAACAAATTGTTGCAAAATTTTATTTAGAAAAATATTTTACTGGTGGAAATCGTTGAATTAGATGTTGCAACATCGTTTTTCTAGTTTCTGTGTCGTAAAAATCGTAAAATCTCGCAAAAAAATTGAGGGAAGTGTGATTGGCTGTTTCAGGCTGGCACAGCGCAGATAAAAGGGACCACCTTATCAAGAGAATTAATGAGC
This sequence comes from Phthorimaea operculella, assembly GCA_024500475.1. Classification (NCBI taxonomy): domain Eukaryota; kingdom Metazoa; phylum Arthropoda; class Insecta; order Lepidoptera; family Gelechiidae; genus Phthorimaea; species Phthorimaea operculella. Next base: position 1,000,016 of record JANFCV010000050.1, on the reverse strand, counting down.
CCTTAATTACCTACCCTAATAAAATAAAAAGGATACATTACACATTGTAAATTAATCTTTTTCCAGAGTGACTTCGATCCTCCTCCACATACTAAACGCAGACGAACCATTCAAAGACGGCACCCCATTCCAAGATGGCACCCCATTACGAGATGACACCTCGACCCCCGAAACGGAAGAAAAGTTGTCTCCAGTGCAGCAGCTCGGGGCGTTTTGGCAGCAAGTGCCGAAAGTCGAAGAGACGCACTGTCTTACTGGTTATATGACTGATGTGCAGAGCTGGGTGGGCCGGAATGGGGATCTCAACCCTAGATTACGTAAGAGTTCTCTTTTAAACACATTAAATAGTAGATAACAAGAAATTGAAAAACTTCATGCATCGACCGGGGTTCATCGACTAGGGCCTAGTTCTATTATTTATTCTGTGCCTGAGCTGAATGGGTCAACGCCGCATAGATCTATGCTTGCACTTGCCAAATATCAATCTCTTGGTGCTCGTCTCCAAGCGACGATCTAGCGACAATGCCCTTCGAAGGGCACGTAAGCCGTCGATCCTGGTTGCCGTCTATGATTATTTAGACCAGGGTTGTTGCGGATGCAGATTTTTTCACATCCGCGGATGCGGATGCGGATTTCTGGGGGCACACATCCGCGGATGCGGATGCGGATGCGGATGTGTACAAAAAACTTAAGTTTTGGGAGAAAAATTTAAAAGACAAGTCATTTCTGTCATATTCAACAGGTTGAAAATAGGTCCATATTTCACTCTGCGTAGGTGGAGGCATAATTCAGTTCACACAAAAGCAACACTCACTTCACATGACGTAATTGTTACCTACGTAAACAATAATTACAACGCAAAAGTAAGAAGAAAACAAACAAGCTCGTCAAAACTTGTCACTACACAACACAAAAACAAAAGAGAGGCGCGGGGCTTCCCCGGCGAATAACAGACACCGAAATTAAAATGATTGATTACTTATTGGTCAATTAGCACGAGCGCGCGACACGCGCCAATGGCCGGACCCGCCCCTTTCTTTCTTGTCCCGACCTGCTTCACATCCGCATTCGCATCAGATCCGCATCGATTTTTGCGGATGCGGATGCGGATGCGGATGCGGATGTCTAAATTGATGCGGATGTTCCGCGTATGCGGATGCGGATGCGGATATTCGCAACATCTCTGATTTAGACAGCGATCGTTACACAACCAACCATGTCAGCTTGTAGTTGGCAGTTGTAGAACTCTGACACCAGGGTTCATCGAATCGTTCGGCGATTCGGTGGCACACTCGAAAATAAGAAGAACACAAAGATAATTCTGCTTCAGTATTCCTAGGATTTATTTCTCCAGAATTCATAAGTTTAAGAAGTGGTGCTGCTCTAATCCCTTTAGGACCAAAATGTTGAATTTCTAAAGAGTTAAATTCTCTAATCATTTACAATTCGTACTGTTTCAGATGACCACTACTTCATAGACGTATCTTCGACGGCGGATCCGGTGACGGCACTCAGAGAGAAGATGCAGAAATACCGGAGGAAGGTGCTGGGGCCGGCGAAGGTCAAATACCTGAGCTTGGCCAAGTGCAAGCTGAGGAGGGTGCCTTCGGTAAGGAAAATCATGAAGCTATGGGTATTGGGTACCTACAAGTAACTCATCGTAAGGACATAACTCATAATCAATCAATCAATCAATCAATATTTAAGAGTTGTCGACACTTGTAAAAGCGATGCCTCTCAGATTTGTAGCCAATAGTCTACATGAACTCGATTATAGCTCAAAATGAAAAACGTTAACCTACCAGGCAGTCATGTTCGTTCACAATTTCGATTGTACATCCAACAGTGCCAATAAAGGAATTTTCAATGCATATGTCCTTTTGTTATAGGGGTTATACATCACAATACAGAAAAAGTTGTCAGTCCAATCTGGATAACATTTTTATCCCTATGACTATACTCGTTTTTGGACTCTTACTTTCAATGTTTTGTTGTTTCGAGTCGTAAGAATAAAAGAAAGAAACAGTAAAAGCAGCAGAAAATTAACCAAGATCGGTGCCGTGTGGTGATAGCTTAGAATAGCATCAACCCATACCTTTCCCGTGGGTGTCATAAGAAGCGAATAAGGGACTTGAGAGTTAATGTGCATTGTAATTTTAGGCGTCAGGCTGACAACCTGTCACTACGGTGATACACAGTCTTCTGAATAACTCTCAAACTTTTGTCAGACGTGGTTTTAATGGCCGTTATATACAGCCGTTTACGCTTTGCCTATCCCGCAAGGGATATTGGCGCAATACAAGATGTAGGTATGAATGTGTAGTGTAGTATAAGATTTTTCATACAACCATTCCAGGTATTCCATCTAAGAGACTCTCGCGGACGAACGTTGTACTCAACAGTCGAGTACCTGACGTTATACGGCAATGAGTTCATCACGGTCAGCGGGGCAGGCTTCGCCTTCACCGAGGAAATGAACGCGACTGATGCCGTGGAGTTCGCGGACACTTCTATGAGATGGCCAGGTGAGGAGAAGATCCTTGGAGTATTATAAAAACAAAGCAAGTTATACCGCGAGTAACAAAAAGGGAGTAACAACAAGCCGAAAGGTGATCAAGTATTCATGATTCTAAAAATCTTTCCCCATTGAACATGTGTCGAAATATGAAAAAAGAAATTTGGACCTCCCATAGACAATTAATCAGCTAATCGTCGATTTTGTATGGGAGGTCCAATATTGGCATGGGCCTCCCCCAATTTGGGGGTATTGCCATACTTGGCAGGCGGATTGGTGAGCGCAGTGCAATGTGTTGTGTTCTTAGGGAATGCTGCTGCCCATTCCCTGGTTCCATCCCTTAGTCGCCTTACACGACACCCACGGGTAGAAATAGAGTGAGGCTATTCTAAGTCGGCATCACACGATTAATAAGGACTAAAACGAATAAAAGTAGGTGTGCTGCTTTCAGGTTCACCAGCGTGGGCGATAGGACTACAGCACGGCATATTTGAAAACCTTCGGGAGCTTGACCTTCGCAAGTGCAATATACAAAGACTTGTGGACGACATCTTCGCAAACATGCCCAAACTAGAAGCGTTGTACTTGGGGGAGAATCAGATCTCTCAAATATCTACCAACACCTTCAGAGGACTCGACAACTTACTCCATCTAGACTTGAGCAGGAACTTCTACTACAATACCGACCCGAGGGTAGATGTATGCGTGAACTTTGAGAATACGAGCGTGTTCAGAGGTTTACGGAAGTTGAGGTCTTTGGACCTGTCAATGACAGTGATGTCGCAACGTGAAATTGACATCTTCTTGGGCCTCAGCAATTTGACAAGATTGTCGATCTGCGATGTCGGCATTTTCTCACTACCTAAAGGCATGTTCAATAACAGCCGCTTAAAAATTCTTGACCTCTCATGCAACACCGGCATCTTAAGTGGCCGACGACCTCTTGAAGGACTAGAAAATACACTGGAAGTTTTATATGCAAGACAGATGGGATTGAGATCCTTCGGTATATTCCGGAACTTTGAAAAATTGGAAGTTCTAAATGTAGAAGGCAATGAAATAGGGGACGTGCCCAGACTCACGACAAAATCTTTGAAAAATCTACGGATACTGAACCTGAATAAAAACAGATTGATAGCTTGGTTCGATATGGTGTACAGTTACATGAAAAATTTGCAGTTACTGTCTTTAAAGGAGAATAACATTAATGTCATCACTCCGGAGATGCTAATAGACATGCAAAACATTTCTTACATCGGACTGTCGGGAAACTTCTTTGTCTGCAACTGTCAATCGAGAGAACTGTTTGATATAGCATATAAGAACGATAACAAAACTACTAAAAACATTTATACAAACAGAAAGGAATACGAACCTTATAGTTTTCATACAGGATTCGATGACTTCAACCAACAAGTTGAATCACGTAAAAATCTAGTTAGATATTGTGAAGGTAATCATTGTGAAAGCGACGAAAAGGCGGAGATAGAAGGAAACTTCCAATTAATAGATTTCCAAGATAATGAGTACCTTTGTCTTTTGGCTTCTGAATCTGAGACGATAATTCCTTTTTCGCAATTCAACACTTGCGCCCAAATGAAGAGGGATTCAGATTACTTAGATGTGATAGCAGACAACAGACACAAGTTGCTTGCTCTGATTGTGATACCAGTACTCGTGTTCCCTGTTTTGATCTTCTGTTATATATTTAGGAGGAATTTGAGATACTTCTGCATCACGATTAAGAACTCAGCTATGTTGAGTTTGATACACAAACACGAGATTATTGATGGTAAGTCCTCAAACGAGTTTGTCTACAGATCTCTTAGACTGATTTCCCTTCCCCTTAGTATTTTATAATTTTGTAGATACGAAATCTTGAATACCAAATTTTTAAACACTTTCCTTGTTAGTTATACAATTTTTATGGAACACTTTCAAATCCTGCCTGCGGTGAAATTTTGCAAGTTTAAAAACCTAATGAATGTTTCAGATGGTACGATATTCCACTACGACGTCTTCGTTTCCTACTGCAACAACGACAGGAACTGGATCCTAGACGAGTTTATCCCGAATGTCGAGAAAGGCTGCAACATCAACGTTTGCTTGCATGAAAGGGATTTCCAGGTTTGTATAAGTTGTTTCAGAATTTATATGAAAAAATATACCTATAGGGTGAAATTTTACAGTGACTGATAGCGAAAACTCTGGACTGATGACTGGTGATATGATGAGCGTGTAGATGGAACTAAGTAAGACGTTATTCTGGACTTTTTGGTTTCGTTGGTGATAGATAAGATAAGGAACAGCTTTCCACAGGAGCAAACGTCGAAATACGAAATTATGTTTTTTTGACCTCATTTGATGATTTTAGCTAGTGCGGGAACTCAAAATATTTTTAGCAAAAGTGCGTGATTGAAAGGAAAAGATAGTGAATTCAAAAATATAGTTTGTAATGAGTCATTATTAATACTCGGCAATCTTTATAATGACACACTAGATATTTATGATGAAATGCTTGATATTTTCATACCTAGGCATAATTACTGATAAATTTGTTTTTAGTCACAGTAGTTTACGTTCTTGACGACTAAATGAGTTTATTTCTTCAGGTGGGCCTTTCGATCCTGGAGAACATAGTGTCGTGCATGGACCGCTCCAGGTCGATCATGCTGGTCATCTCCAAGCAGTTCCTTCTGAGCCAGTGGTGCCAGTTTGAGATGCACTTGGCGCAACACAGGTAAATTATTATCAGAACCTGGTTGACCGGGCTCCTCGGTTTGAGAACAGATAGCGTTGTTAGTTTATAAGAGATTCCCAAAAAAGGGGTAAGAAACGATTTTTAGAAAGTGAATCCTATTTAGATTGGTTTTTCACCCTCGAAATCCCTTAGGTTTCGAATAAATCGTTGGTTATATTTCCGAGATCCCAATTATTATCCCGATACGATTGTTGCTCCTTTATAGGTATAAGATTTCTGCTTGATCTAGTAGAATTATTGTGGTTTTGGTACGATTCGAGGACGACTACATCAAAAAATAGAAATCGGGTAAAGGTGAAGAAGATAGCGAAAGAAATTGATCGTAACATATAATACTAATATCTTAGTAGATTCGAGTAAAAAACTATAAAAACCTTTGTTCCTGCAGGCTACTGGAAACGCGTCGTGAAGATCTGATCCTGGTTTTACTCGAGGACATTCCCAGGCGTCTGCGGCCGACCACCCTGCATTACCTCATGCTGACCAAGACCTACATCATCTGGCCGAAGAAAGAATCGGAACACCAGGCGTTTTGGAAACGATTGTCCAGAAGTATACTGGCCAGAAGAACTGTCAGCCAATCGAACAATTCCGAAGCTTAGGATGTTGAAACTGGAATGGCATGGATGTAGTGATACCTAGGTAAAGGTCATTAACATTATAAATTTGAGTCAGGACGAGAAGGTTTGAAGGCGATGAGTTTTTAGTAGCCCAAATTAAATGACATCTTAGTACTTACCTACTTTGTTTTGTAACAACGTGATTTGTAGAAATATAAGGTGTATCAATCTGCTTAAACTAACCATCACATTCTTATCGACAATAATGATCCAACAAAAAAGTGTATATCAAGAAATGGATCTCATTGTTTAGGAGTAAGTTTTACCTACCTATCTTGTGTGTTTTAGGGCGTCGTAGTGTACTACAAACCCTTATCATTTTGTCAAGTCTGTATGTCTGTCTGTCAATTTAATTAATAGAATCCTGTTATTGTTTTGTAAATAAATTTTCTTATTTCTTGCTATGCTTTAAATTTTTCTTATCTTTAAAAACCTTGCTTAGTCGGTATTTCGTTTCGTTCAATCTAATCAATTTTATTTAATACGTAATCTAATAATACATTAGCGTTTTTTATTCACATGTGGTATTTTCACAGATATTACTATTCGTCTCCTGGAAACTCGAAATATAACAAAGCATTAATAGTAAAAATAAGTTACTTTATGTTTTCATTGAATAAAGGAGGTTGCAGGTTGGCTCCCTGACGGATACCAAATACACTTTACTGTGTGGGTAAGTGTCTCAAGACTTTTTAATAATTTATTTTTTGGTAAATTTATAAGTATTTCTAATAGCTGTGTTCCATTTGCTATTTTCAGCTCTGCTGGTGGGGTAGTACTTTTCTACATCGAGGTACACTACTGCCGTTCGAATAGGCCATATTTGACAGTTGTCAAAATCATGTTAATGCTATAAGGTCTATTTTTTTATTGACATATCTTCTTGTACCCCAAATAAGTTGGGATAAGGGCAGGCCGATGATGATGATGATCTTCTTGTATGGGTTTGACAGCTGTCAGATATGGCCTATCCAAACGACAGTACTGTATGTACTTACATGTGGTAATATTGATGCCGTACTCCATCCTCTTCGATTGTGGTGGAGTTATTAGTAGATCCAGGTAGAGGACGCCACCGCATATCCTAATAAGAAAAGTAAAATAATATGTTTTTATTTTTTTCATTATGGACCTACTTTGTGATTTGATTATTATTCAATCACATCAGCCTACAGCAGTCTACGTAGGCCTTTTCCAGGGTACGCTATGAGGCACGATCTCCCGTTTTCGCCATTAAGTCACTACTAGCCGCTTTATATAGAGATCTCATTGGTACATTTGGCCGGAGGGCGTCCAAACGCTTGCTGAGGCGTATCCTATGCATGAATAGAAAATATTGTGTGCTAATGATAACACCATACTGCGCTCTAAAACGAAAATATCGGACGCAGCCCGAGCAGCAGACAAGCTGAAGTAGGACTGGGCCGGTCACGTCTGTCGAAAGCCAGAAGACCTATGGGCAAAAACAGCTACTGCATGGAAACCACCCACAGCAAACAGACGCCGCGGTAGACCCCGTCGTAGGTGGCGCGACGAGCTTGACACATTCTTGAGGGACTGGCATACGGAGGCCCAGGACAGTACTAGATGGAGAGAGAAGAGGGAGGCCTTTGCCCAGCAGTGGGATGATCAGCTAGATAAGATAAGATGATGGAACTTACTTGTACTTCCTGAGATTAACCTCGCCAGATCTTACTCGTAAATTGTTAGTTTTTAGAAACGCCCTGAACGCCTTTTCTGTAACAAAGTTTCAGAGTGTATTTATGATGGCATGCCTCACTCCTCGTCATATTAATCTCCTGATTCATAACAATTTGCTTGGTAAATCTAGCCGTGTGGTGCCGGCAGAGTAAAATTAGCCGTGTGGTGCCGGCAGAGTAGAATAGCACCAACCCCTCTCCTTCCGTGGGGGCCGTAAGAGGCGACCGAGGGATAAACCGTATGGTATGGTGACGGTTACTTCACCACAAAAGCAATCCCAACGAGGGTTGACGTCTGGTAGGCGGCCGGTCCTTCACCGGAACTTCAGCCAAATCCTTTGCAACACGATTTTGTGTTCAACGAAACGTGTTGCGCCGATCCCAAGTAATTGGGGCAGGAAGATGATGATGTTTGGTAAATCTAGCATTAGTGTGTGTGTGTGTATACCTCTCTCCTCGCCAAGCCATGTCCTAGGGTCAGGCAGGGGTTCGGGAGGTTCAGCTAGCATCAGTATGTGTGTGTGTGTGTGTTTGGGTGTTTCTGTGTGGGTGTGTGTTTTAGTGTGCGTGTGTGTGTTCGTGTGTGTGTGTGTGTGTGTGTGAGTGTGTGTGTGTGTGTGTGTGTGTGTGTGTGTGTGTGTTGTGTGTGTGTGTGTGTGTGTGTGTGTGTGTGTGTGTGTGTGTGTGTGTGTGTGTGTGTGTGTGTGTGTGTGTGTGTGTGTGTGTGTGTGTGTGTGTGTGTGTGTGTGTGTGTGTGTGTGTGTGTGTGTGTGTGTGTGTGTGTGTGTGTGTGTGAGTGTGTGTGTCTGTACCTCTCTCCTCGCCAAGCCATGTCCTAGGGTCAGGTAGGGGTTCTGGAGGTTCAGCTAGCATCAGAATCTCCAGCTCTTCTTTCTCCTTGTCCAATTTCGCATATCTGTAAGGAAAGTCCTATTAATACATTGGGATTTCAATGCACTCACAGGCTTTACATCCTCATAATTATGAACCAAAATAAAAAATTGAAGAAATTGAACGCCACCGGTCAAGGTTCTGAAGCATAGGTACTTTTGTACCTCCATGAAGCATACCTACTTACTTTTTCTTTCTTGTGGAGTCAATAGACAACAACAAATTTTTTTGGGCCAATAGGTAATTTACCACATCGCTTTATCATCTTCCTGCCCTTATCTCATAACATGTTTTGTTAGAACACAAAATAATGTAGCAAAAGGATTTGGCTATGTTTTATGACCGGCCGCCTGCCTGACGCCTACCCTCTTTGGGAATGCTATTTTAGGTGGCATCACCATAAGGTTGACCATAGTCGACAGATCAGGCGAGGTCAAAAACTCGACGCCGTCTTTTACGAAACACCCTGAGTGGACTATGGGATGCAGTATTCTTAGACGCTACCACACGGCAATGACAGCCGATGTGGACTGGTTAGTATGACTGCCTGCAACGCACAGTAGGTTCCGGATTCAATTCCCGGTGGGGTCGCTCACGAAGTTGATATTTTTCACTTTGTGTTGCCAGTCTGGTTAGGACATTGCAGGCTGAACCACCTGATTGTCCGAAAAGCAAGATGGTTCCGTGCTTCGGATGGACACGTTAAGCCATCGGTCCCGGTTGCTGTCTATGATGGCGGTCGTTACACGACCATGTTAGAGTCCTGCTACTTGAAGTAAGCGGTTGAAAAACTCTGACACCGGGGTTCATCGGGTCGTTGAACAACTCGGTGTCCCACAAGATGAGAGAGATACTTGATCAATCTTACATGTTAGAAGCGATCAGTTTCTCCAACTCTCTGGTTCTCTCCCGTAGCGCTCTGAAAAACGCCTTCCTGTACGCGTCCTGTTCATCCTTCTTCTTATAGACTTCCACGTGCTCTTTCACGTTGAACACGAAGAAATCTGGGGACAGAATAACAGTAACATGATTGACAGCCGAAATTTGACTACGTCGATAAAGATTTTCTGCTTTGATCATTGAGCTAGAAAACTGAAAAATCGGCATGAAATGTACTTTTTGACCTAACGATTAAGACTGGCACCATCTGTCTCCACTTTTCATAGTTTTTTTTATGAACCTGAGATTTGTCAATCTGCCATTTTTGCGCACTTATCACTGATCTATATTATCTATGGCACTGGATAGGTGGACTGGGCAACACGCTTGACATGCATTGAAAATCGCCATTTTGTAAGAGTGATGTCCAAAAGTCGGCTGTATAATAACAACATATCGATGATATGATTAATATCGTAAAATCATACGCGTAAATAAAATAATCTAGATTCTATAAATGTATATGTTTGATTATTTCTATGCATTTACGGTATTTAAGGGTAGTTATTTGCTGCATGCAGACTTTGTCGGTAATTAATTATCGAAGCTGTGCTGTGCCGCAACAGTTTCGCTGCCTTTCACATTCACTGGCTCTAGGGGCAGCTGTAGGTAGTGCTGCGTATTATTGCTGTAGATAGGTGTCATCCATGAGTAGTGTAAGGCCCGTGAGTACGAAAGGGAGCGAATCCGTTAAGTTACGGCACAGCTCCCAGCTCAGTTATAACCAACAAAATATGCACGCAGCAATAAAAATACTCTGTAGTAATATAATGAAAAAGTGTGATTTTATTATCGAATTTTCATTAGACTTGGTTTATGGAACTCAAACAAACTTCAGCAATAAAATAACAGACAAAGAGCTTTAAACGAAATAATATAATTTAATGATAGGAACATAATTATAAATTATGTAAAAGATTATGTAACACAAAATTAAAAATACACTAAACAAACATCAGCAATAAAGTCAAATAACAGACAAAAAGCTTTAAACGAAATAATATTATTTAATGAGAGGAACATTTATAAATTAAGTAACATAAAATCAAAAATACACTATGATCCACTCCAAGTTTTACAAACTTAAAAAATATCGGCCAAGTGCGAGTCGGACTCGTGCACTTAGACTCAAAATGTTTTGAGAAAAGAAAATGAGTTTAATTTGGGAACCATTTCAAGGCGTTCATGTTTTTAAGCCATTGGTTTCTTAACGTCAAGTCAGAAGGAAATCTGAAAATAAATTAATACTAATTAATGAATACAGCAAGGTCGTGAAATATAAATCAATTAAGGACTTGTACATACATATATCACGCCTCCATCCCCTGCGGGGTACGCAGAGCTTCAACGGCCGCAAAAGCACGGTCGTTATCGCCACGTCCGACACATATTTGAGGGCCGTTTTAGCTATTGTCGTGTATCGCTATAGTGACAGGTTGTCAGCCTGTCGCCCAAAATTGCAATACACATGATACCCTCGAGTCCTTTAGTCGCTTCTTACGACACCCATAGGAAAGAAATGGGGTGATGCTATTCCAAGCCGGCATCACACGGTATACCTAAGCTAAGTAAAAAATATTACAATAAATCGCTTTTTTTCTAAATGGTATTTTTTTTCAGTACCACTAAAGGCGAATTCCGACCTAAAGGGTTATTTTATTCCATACCCAATCCGAACAGTATCAGCCCTTGGTAAAATGATAAATATTTCGCTTATCGATAAATAAATACCCAGCACTAGTGCATGTAAGCAAAAAAAGTTTCGCACAAAGTTTTCTTGCATATCATTACAATATTAATCGGATATTGCTGAAATATCATTGCAGACACTCGTCAGAGAGTAAATAGGTATTTTGGTACGATTTCATGCATTATTTTAGGTAAAAATAACCATATAGTACACCTACCCGTGAAATGATGTTTTACATCCTTTTTTGCAACGTTTTTTGCAAAACACATACCTCGGCATCTTTCTTGAGATCCACTAATACAAATTTGAACAAAATATCACGCAAATATTAAGTAAATTAAACGAATAACTTGAAAAATCACGCCGCGTTTTTGGCGGTTTGAAATTCGTATCAAAATTACGTCAAATACGTCAAGTAGTTCCTGTGGAACAAAGGTAGGTGGCGCATCAACTGAGGGCACGGAACAAGCTGTCATTTGAATGAGTACGTCCTATCCAGTGCTATAGATAATATAGATCAGTGGCACTTATAGTCTAATTTGTAACATTTAATTATAAACTTTGGCTTTTGCAATGCCAATCAACTCAATGCGTATTTTATTTGTAAAGACAATGTTGTATGGTATGTCCTGAGGTCCAAAGACAAATACGACAACGTAAAGTGTTTATGTCGGATGTTTTGAAATAACGCGAGCAGGAGTTACGCTTTATACTGGTATTTCATGCAGTTACTAAGAAAATCTGTACAATTTGGTCCTTAAAATGGGTAGATTGACCTTCTCCTTACCAATATATTTGTCAGGCAGATCCTGCTTCATCGCGAAGGTCCTGGAGCTCTCGCTGAGGAAATCGATCATGGATCTGGACGCGCGTACGCATATGCAAGAGGAGTCGACAACGTTTGGTAACGTCACCGTCACCTTTATACCGGGGAACTCCAGTTCAGTAGGAGGCCTAGAAGAAATAAATATTTTTACCAACCAGCGGTTGCATCCAATTCATTCCCGGGTTTAATTCCAGGTGGGGTCACTCACAAAGTTGATATCTATCACTTTGTGCATTTGTTCCCAGTCTGGTTAGGACATTGCAGGCTGAACCACCTGATTGTCTGAAAATTAAGATGGTTCCGTGCTTCGGATAGGCATGTTAAGCCGTCGGTCCCGGTTGCTACTTATGATGGCGGTCGTTACACAACCATGTCAGAGGCCTGCTACTTGCAGTAGGCGGTTGAAAAACTCTGACACCAAAGTTAATCAGGTCGTTGAACGACTCGGTGTCCCACACAAAGAGAGAGAACATGTTTTCCCGGCGTGTATTATAAATATAAACCTTTAACTGCAACAAAATCCGTTGGTTTAGAAGTTCGGTGTTCTGTCAGACAGACAGAGAAACGCAAAAGCGCCTTTATATTTTGGTGATGATAAGAACCATAGTTAAAAAACTATGTTCAACACTTTAGGCATAAGTTGCGCAAATAAAGAACGGATCTTGAATTGGTAACATTGTTGTTTGCCTCTCTATCATTATTATTGTTAACATCCTTCTCAATTCGGGTTCATTCTTTAGCTGCGCAAGTTTAACTAAAAGAACATAAGGTACTGTCTGCTCTACTCTCTCTACTGCATACTTTAGAAACGTTACACTAGGAACTTAGGTTGCGGTAGATAGACAAATATTGGTCTCCATTTTATTAAACCAAAATATCAACAAACACTTACGGTAAGGAATCTATATCTTTGACCGGCCTGGGCCTCATGGTGGGCATCTTCACGGCCACCCAGAGGTTCATCTTCAGACCCTGGAACACCCGCTGGTAGGTGCACAGCTTGATCGAGTGCCATTTCATCTTCTCCTCCAGGTTTCGGAGCACGGCGTATGATGCGAACTCGATAGCTACAGATAGTTGCTCGCGCAGTTGGAGGCGACACTGAGATTATAAATATTATATAAATATTATTGTGCTGTGTGGTGTGGACTTAGAATACCATCACACTTCACCCTATATCTTTCCCGTGTCGTAAGAAGCGACTAAGGGATTTGAGAGTTGATGTGTATTGCAGTTTGCGGGACAGGCTGACAACCTGACACTATGGTGATACACAGTCTTGAGTGACTCTCAACTCTCAAGCTTTTGTCACGAGGTGTATATGGCCGTTTTATACAACCGTTTACGCTCTGCCTACCCCGCAAGAGTTTTTTTTTATAGGCTTGATATATGTATGTTTCTATTATTATTTGGTGAACAGCGGTTGGTAAGAGACCAACAGACAACTTTTAAAAATCTACAGTTGTTAAATCTATTGTAAAGTGAGGATAAAGAATCTGATAAAAACACGGAATACATCATTCGAGTTACCCCATACTGCAATACCGTATGGTGTTGCGTACGGTAAGCTTAAGCGTAAAAAGCTAGCATGGAATGGTGAAAACAGTGGGTTACATCATGGTTAGGTTGGTTTTCTTTTAAAATGTAAAGGATAAATTATAGTTTTACACATATTACCTCATTGTAATTAATCGCTTGTTGTTCTGTGTAATTTCTGGCGTTTGCTACAAACTCCTCCAACATTTCCAGCATCTGAAATAACATATTTGTATGTGACTTGATTTGTACAATTATACAGGGTGTTAGGGACGGTGTACCGAAAACTTTGCAGGCATGATCAGACCATCAAACTGAACAACTTTTACTATGGAGCCAAAGGTGAGAAACGAAAAAAAATTTCCGACCTCCCATACAAAATTCACGATCAGCTGACTGACTTTGTATGGGAGGGCGGAAATTTATTTTCGTTTCCCACCATTAAACTCCATAGTAAAAGTTGTTCAGTTTCATGGTCTGAGCACACCTGCAAAGTTTTCGTAACACCGTCCCTAACACCCCGTATTATAAAAAGGTTGTCTGGTAGAGATTGCTACCAAAGCAATAAGATAAGCCTGTCTTTAAATATTTTTGTAGAAAAACATACTACAAAAATATTTGCACTTGCGAGTCGTAATTTTGCCGCATCTTACCGGCAAAACTTCAGAGCACTTCTTGTCCAATTCGTTGTCATCGTACAAGGCTCTCTCCTTCCATACGTGGAGGTATGTGGCCATCTGAGTCACCACCCGAGGGTCTGGGAGAGCGTCGCATTCAACTGTCAACTGTCATGTCATGGTGGTGAATCCCTTAGTCCAAAAAATCCTCATTACGTTTGTTGATCATGATAGATAATGTCATATCTTACCGGCAAAACTTCAGAGCACTTTTTGATTCAACTGTCAACTGTCATGGTGGTGAACCTGACAGAAGATCCCTCAGTCTGAGAAGGTTATCAGCGCCATCTAGTTCGGACTCGTGTAGCTGTCAGTCCAAAAGATCCTCATTGCGTTTGTTGCTCGTGTCGGAGGCCAAGACCCACTCTCTATTTGTGTGGAACACCGAGTCGTTTAATGACCCGATGAACCCTGGGGTCAGAGTTTTTTAACCGCCTACTGCAAGTAGCAGGACTCTGACATGGTTGTGTAACGTAAGACCTACTTCGGGTCTCTTAGCCACAGGAGTAGGTAAGAAGGTAAGTAAGTTTGTTGATCATGATAATGTCATAATATCTTACCGGCAAAACTTCAGAGCACTTTTTGATTTAACTGTCAACTGTCATGTCATGGTGAATTTGACAGATGATCCCTCAGTCTGAGAAAGTTGACAGCGCCATCTAGGTCGGAATCGTGTAGCTGTCAGTCCACAAAATCCTCATTGCGTTGGTTGATCATGATAATGTCGTATCTCACCGGCAAAACTTCCGAGCACTTTTTGTCCAGCTCGTTGTCATCGTACAAGGCTCGCTCCTTCCAAACATGGAGGTACGTGGCCATCTGTGTCACCACCCGAGGGTCTGGGAGACCGTCGCATTGCAAGTATTGCGCCCACTGGAACAGATGACTTATTTATAGAGCCAAATACAAGACAAATACGGGGTGTAAGGAATAACTTCATATGAGAAAAAACTTGTAATCTTATACCTTTAAACGAGCAAGAATTGTAGTACACCGTGTTTCGGGTGAAATACATTGAATTTGAGACGTTGTGTAGGCAACTGAACAATTTCGTTTATGGCACCAAGTATGAATTCTTAACAATTAAGAAGTTGAAATTTTCATACTTAAACTAAATGCCTACATTTACTACAACCATTATGCATTACCTTTACCTCTTATCTAAGATTGCAACCTTGCATAATATTTAACTTATGGGATTTGAATCTTCGAAAACCTTTGAAACAGTTGTCTATGATAAAAACTTAAAATAAAACCTAAGATAAAGAATCTTTTTGTTGATGTCATTATTTTATTACCTCCTCAAACTAGGAACTCCTTTTGACTTAGAGCACCCATACAGACGCAAAGACAAAGGAACAATCGGAGTTATATCCAGTAGAGTTGTTTTTTTATGATTTTGTTTAGAAAAAATGTCACATAAAGATTGTAAGAAATTCGATTAACTTACTTCCGCTTTCATTTGCTTCCTGAGATCGTAGTTCTTTTTCTGTGTTTCAAATTCTGAAATGGTAAATTATTTATAGTAAAAGTATAATAATTACCTACTTCTAAATGAGGGCAGAAACATAAATAGAAATCTTCTTCTTTTCGTGTGGGACACCGAGTCGTTCAACAACACGATGAACCCTGGTGTCAGAGTTTTTCAACCGCCTACTGCAAGTAGCAGGCCTCTGACATGGTTGTGTAACGACCGCCATCATAGACATCAACCGGGACCGACGGCTTAACGTGCCCATTCGAAGCACGGAATCATCTTACTTGCGGACAATCAGGTGGTTCAGCCTGCAATGTCCTAACCAGACTGGGAACAAATTCACAAAGTGATAAATATCAACTTTGTGAGTGACCCCACCGGGAATTGAAACCGGAACCTTTGCGTGGCAGGCAGGCATACTAACCACTGCGCCACATCATCGGCTGTCGAAATAGAAATAAGGTATATATGTAGGTGTAAGTCAGAGACTTACTTCCCATCAGCCTGCAGGTCTTCTGGAGGATATCCCTCCGGATCTCCATCTCTGCATTGTCGCGTTGCACTAAGGCCGCCCTTTCCGCCGCTTCCCGTTTGCGTTTCTCCTTGACGTCCGCCAGCCTTGCTTGCCTGTTGATAGAAAATGTGAGTTACCTAAGAGGTTAGAGGTAGGAGTTTGTTGAAAAAAAAAATTGTTATAAATTGTGGTGCCAGCTATGTGGTGCCGGCTCATATCTTTCCTGTGGGTGTAGTAAGAAGCGACTAAGGGATTTGAGTCCTATTGAACCACCATGTTAAAGCCCTAATTGACCACGAGGGTGAGGGTACTGTAACTCTCGTGGGTACCCTGGAAGGTGGTGTAGTATGTATGACTCAGAAATGGTTGTGTAGTACTTTGACATGGTTGAGGTGAGGAGGCATAACTTAGTTGAGCAGAACTCCGAGTCACTAGGCCACTGAGTAGGCCATTGAACCACCTAGTTACAGTGGGGCTTGACTGCTTCGGAACTGTCCACTACTGTGACGGGCTTACAAAGCGTCGCGGATGCTCCTGTGAGGCTGTGAGCCTGCCACAGTGGCGTAGAGGGACTTAGCAACGAAAGGTCGGAGCAGATGCGTAGGCATTTATGAGCGTGTCGCCTTATACGTCATTGACCAAGATTTTTGTCTATTAAGTTGACGAATTCGTCGTTATACTACATTTTTTCAGGCCAATGCCGAATAGATCAATGCATTTCGCGATTGTTCGGCTTTTCGCGAAAAGCCTAGGAAATTCGCGGTCCACCGGATTTAGTCGTTGACCTGCGACATATTTACTATATACTCTAAGGGAGTAACTCACCTCTCGTCGTCCAGGTCATGAGCCAGCTGCTCAGCCCTGGCTGCTGCCATGGCTTCCCTTTCTTTCTTGCTCATCATTTTGATGGTAATATCCTCTTACTGTTTTATGTTCACTGGACACTCTACTTACTACTAAAAGTCGAATAATTTCGAAACTACAAAAACTCGCGGGACATACATGGGTAATGTATGGGGGTAATTCGTACATTACCCTTCTTTACAAGGGATTTATATTTTGTCTTTGGACGTCACTATTTGGGCCACCTTGTTTATGGTTTTTTACTAGTGACTGATAGCGAAGACTCTGAACCGGCAGGTGATAAGAAACAACTTTCTCCTTCTTCCAAAGACGATGGGCCGAAATACGAAAAAATTTCAGCTGATTGGCAATTTTGCGTGGAGGTCCAAATATAGGTATATTCCTTGCGAAATATTGTTTTTTTTTCACCAGCCCGTCCTGCATTTTCGCTATCGGTCTCTATTAAATTTCACCCTCTGCCTGTTTCCTATATTAATACGTATTCTATATTTTGTGGATACACCATCAGTTTCATGTGTGCTACACATTTTTTTTAGGTTTACCTACTGAACTATTTTTACGTTTAGTATTACCTACCCTCTACTGGACTACTGTTTACTTGAATAATCTTTGTGTTTAATGGATTAATATTTACGTTTACTGGTTTGATCTTCATTTCTAATATAATGTTTACAATAAATAACGATTAACAACCATGATAAGCAAATTACAAAGATAATGAAGTAATAACAAATACAAATACTTATCTATTAGTTACAGAAACTGCCGTGTGATGCCGGATTAGATTAGTTTCACCCCAATCTCTAACTCTACCAGTGGGTGTCGTAAAAAGCGATTAAGGGATAATCATACAGGGAGCAGGCAGCAGCGTTCGTTGTAAATGCAACATCTTGAACTGCGCTCAACAATCCGCCTGTCAAGCGTGGTGAGTATGGCAATAATACCGTCCTATAGGGGGAGGCCCTTAGATTCCATAGGAGCAAGTTATAGAGTGCACATATCGCCCCGCGCCGTACTGTCAAAACGTAAGCAGTTGGTAGGAGCAATGTAAGAGAAGTAATGGAGGTTCAATACCTAGTGCTACTACTAATAGTGTTACTACGGCCAACAGTTCTAACTTTTTAGGCGTACTATAGCTTGTGTATATGTACTTTAAGGGGAGGCCCATGTCCAGCAGTGGACTGCTGTGCCTGTTATGGTTATGGTTACAGAAACTAACTTCTCAGCTTCAACTTCCGCCCGCCATTGCTCTATCCGTTCCGCCATCCATGCCTCTTGCTGCTTCCTATTCAGCTTCTTCCAATTTTTTGGCTACAAAAAGACTGGAGTCATTAACTGGCTATCTTCCTCTAGCTACCTATGTGGGCTTCGGAAGGCACGTTATGTTAATTCGTCGTTGAACTAGATTTTTTCAGACCAATGCCGAATAGATCTATGCATTTTGCAATTGTCCAGCGTTTCGCGAAGGACCTAGGAAATTTGCGATCCACCGGCTATATTCGTATTTAGTTGATGTCTGGTTTTAAACGAAATAATATAACTTAGACATTACCGCAGTTGGGTTTTGTTTTTTAATAAAATTTGTGTTCTAAGTACTGATAAATTTTGTTATATTTTTTAAACGTTTAGGCGCTAGCACGTTTTTTAAAACTACACAACAAACTACTTCCCATAAGGGAAAACGATGTGAACTGCAGGAAAGCATATAAGTTCCCCATCGAAAAAACTTGCATGTCATGCTATAAAACCTTAGCATTATTGGTGGGTAAGTACGCACAGAACAAATAAAAGTCGTCGTTAGATATGCCATACAAAATCGTTCTCGTCTGTCGCTCTTGACATAAGTACCTACTACCTAGTACAAAATGAAGCCAATATAATTTTCACTGCACATAATTTTTTATCTAGAAGTTGAAGAAGTATCACAAAAAAATAAAATATTACCAAGATTCGAGCTAAGTAGAAGGTACCAATATACTTAGGTACAATGTACAGTGAATGTTCATTCTGTATATGAAACTCGTGATTGAATTAATATTTTAGGGTTGTGAGTTTGTAAGTGTAATATATACCAATAATATCTAATACTTGTGGAGCACTCTTCCAAGTTCGTCCAACCAAACTTCTTACGACGCAGCAGCACGACAGCCTGTCAAGAATCTCTCTTGTATACCTAAACAACTCCTGTGCCAAGATACAAATTTTCTCTGCGAATCTAACATTTATTGCTTCTTGTGTATTTTCATTTCATTCGCTGTGTATTTCCCCATTGCAAACTTTAAAACTTGTAAAAAATAAGTATGCACAAAGTAGTGGACCTTAATTTCTTTGGATCGAGCTACCATCATTATCAGCACCGGCCATGTACCCTAATTTCATATAGTATGTAACAATCGGTATTGATTTGTGCAACATATTATTTACACATAAAGTATCCGTAATTTTTTTTGATCTATGATGTGATGATCATCATGATATGAGTTTCGTCTTCTCAACCTCTACTTTAGGTACTGACAAAAATAAACAAGCCAGTTTACTGCTTCATAGGGATGCATGGCATTTCCATCAAACTTTTATCTTGTGTTTCAACTTTTCAGTTTTTTTAGACATGGTCGTCATAAGTTTAAACACGCACGCAACGTATGAAAAATGTCTCAGAACTACTTAGCTCTTGTGTAGATTCAGACGAACGCTCAAAATATTATCGATAAAGAATTTTACAGAACTTACAAAATTGACAAGAGGCCAGTACTTTGGCCAATTCCTATACATACGCAGCCTGCGTACCGAAGGAAGACTTGCGAGAAGACATCAGACTTGTCAAATCGTACGGATTTTTGTCGAAACAAGTAAAGAATTTTGACATACAGATGTAGAGAAAATCTATGTCGCGCGGTCGCCTCCTCTTAGGACAAATTTCATGTGGTCTGATGATGAGCAGCAATTATCTTATGACAGTACCAACCTTTTCAAACTCTGGGATGACCTCCTTGTCCTCTTTGTCTTTCTTTCCTTTCTTCTTCTTCTTCTCCTTTTTTGGTTTCGGTTCTTTCGTTTCTTCTACAACCGCTTCAGCTGCATATACGTGTAAAAAGTTTATTATAGTGCGATAAAAGTAAGTACATATTACTTGCGGGTTAGGCAGAGCGTAAACGGCTGTAAAAAACATATTCTTCTGAATGACTGGCCGTTTTTCAAGCTATTTACGCTCTGCCTGCCCCGCAAGGTATATAGGCGTGTTGTATTATATGTAGGCAGAGCAAGATAGTGGAAAGTCCCATAAAATTTACCCATTACTATTTAGTGTAGGTATTCTACAAATTTTACGAATATCTATTGACTATTTATTTTCTAAGGTATTTTTTAATGTTTGAGTTCGCACCCAACGTGAATTAGTTACCATTTAACCGATCGACCTGAATCTATAAAGTAATTCTACTACTATATGGAAAAGCTGAGCTCCTTACTATTGTACTCATTACAAACACTTACCATTGTCAGGAAATGACTCTTCGGACCACGCCTGGATGTCATCGGCTACCACCTCCTCTTCTTCCTGGACAAGAGTTAAACTAGGATCAGTTGATTGATTTACTTTTGATTGATTTTTTATGAGTAGAAATGGTCGCCATGGCCGAAACCGGCCGTAAAGATCATCATTTATTTATTTATTACTATGGGAGGTCCAAATTTTTTTTTCGTATGTCATCCTCATGGCAAGAGTTGTTTAGTCTCATGACTTGCAGTTTGTTATACCCTTTTTGTTACTGCCGGTACAATGTTAATTTAAAAAGTCAAGCCAATGATCGACCTCATCAATGTCATCATTATTATGATCATACATACATACATCACGCCTTTATCCCTTGCGGGGTAGGCAGAGCGTCAACGACCGTAAAAGTACGGTCGCTATCGCCACGTCTGACACATATTTGAGGGCCGTTTTAGCTATTGTCGTGTATCGCTATAGTGACAGGTTGTCAGCCTGTCGCCTAAAATTGCAATACACATGATACCCTCGAGTCCTTTAGTCGCTTCTTACGACACCCACAGGAAAGAAATGGGGTGATGCTATTCTAAGCCGGCATCACACGGCCATCTAAGCCGGCATCACACGGCCATCCTTTACGATCATCGTCGTCATTATAATCATCGTCATCAACATCAGAAGGAACTCAAAATTTATTGCAGATGGCAGCAGGTGTGTCTTATCGCAACAATAAGAAGTGGCTGAACTTTGACATTGACATTTATCGACCAATCACAGAAAAAAAGGACAGTTATGAGAGGGGCGTCATTATACCCTATAGTACGGTCATTCGAATAGGTCATATTTGACAGCTATCAAACACATACTAGAAAACATGTCAACAAAGAAAAATAGACCTTGAATCATGGCATTGATTTTGACAGCTTTCAAATATGGCCTATTCGAATGACGGTACTATAGTTTGCTCATTGTCCGATGTGGTGCTCCGAGCTGAGATCTATCTATTTTTTTAATTGTATAGAATACTCACTTTTTTCTTCTTCTTTTTCTTTTTGTGTGTTTCTGAAACAAAATTCATAATCAGACGAATTATCATTTCGGTAGTATTGATGATTTTACCTACCTAAGAAAAGAATCCTTTTTTTAGTCCTAACAAAAACCTCAACAAAAACAAATTAAAAAAAATTTTTTCAACTTTTCATATCATCAATGTTTTATGAAACATCTAACTACTTATTATTTATTTACCGTTTCACTTTTGAGCTGCACTGTACCTACTTACTGTAGCTACAGTAGATATCTATAGCTATGTAAGTAGTAAGTTTTATAAGCACGTATGGAGGTACACTTATGTAAACATTTATATCAAACACAACACACACCCTACCGAATAAAAGTTCACATACTTTAGATATTTATGCGTTTTCCGATACTCAAACTGTATGTTGCTTAGCAATGATATTATCGACTTAATTTGAGAGTTTTCTTTGTTAAGCAGTGTGGTATCGGCAGAGTAGAATAGCACCACCCCCTCTCTTCCCGTGGGGGTCGTAAGAGGCGACCGAGGGATAAACCCGACCCAAACAGCCAGGGCCAACCGTATGGTGGCGGTTAATCCACCACAAAAGCATTTCCAAGGAGGGTTGACGTCTGGTAGGCGGCCGGTCGTAAAATTAAGCCAAATCCTTTGCAACACGATTCGTGTTCAACAAAACGTGTTGCGCCGACCCCAAGTAATTGGGATAAGGGCAGGAAGATGATGATTGAGAGTTTTCTTTGTGGTACTAAATAGTGTGGTAGCGGCTAAAATACTGCCACCCCTAGTACACGCAGGGTGTTTCGTAAAAGGTGACGTAGAGTTTTTGACCTCAGCTGAATATCTGTTGAATATGGTCAACCGCATGGTGGCGGTTGTCAATGTAATCATGTTGCAAAAGGATTTGGTAATGTTTTATGACTTGCCGCCTGCCTGACGTCAAACCTCTTTGGGAATGCTATTGTAGGTGGTATCACCGCCACCATGTGGTTGACCATAGTCGACAGATAATCAGCCAATGTCAAAACTCTACGTCGCCTTTTACGAAACACCCTGCGTTGACTAGGGGTGGCACTATTCTTAGCCGCTACGACACAGCGCTTTTCTCTTTAATGAGTGGTTTTCTGAAGTGAAAATTTTACTTGTCCTGGCTGAAAACGGGGTGATGCTTTGCAGTTACGACTATGTTTTTTTTCCTCAATATAAAAGACATACCTATGTATTTACATCTAGCCACATAAATAATGTTTGTAAAGTTATTAGTATTTAAGAGAATCATCAATAAGTCTCATTCTCAATTTCGGTGGCCTGTCCCCAATCCCTTTTTTACAACATTTTCATCTCTCAGATAAATCATGTCCAAATTACGTAACAAAAGGTCTTCTGAATGTGTTATGTATTAGTTACCCAACGAATGAATAAAGAAATATTATTTTTTAGACGCATAGTAAATGAGTTGTATTAAATCTAGTTTTGTCCCAGCAAAAATACCAATTTCCGTGGAGTCATATATATGTTACCTTACCTTCGACAACAGGTAGAGGTGGCACATCTTCCCACGAGGCGCTGGTGTAGCTAGTGTCGGTGTATTCCACTGGTTCCTCCTCCTCCTCAGGCGGAGGTGGCTCCATGTAGATCGGCACCACTGGAAAATGAAGGGAAATATATCTGTCCGTATCATCATCATGGCATGGTAAAGATTGGCATGTGGAGGCAAAAGATCGAGATCAGTGGAAGAAGGGAGGGAGGGCCTTTGCCCAGCAGTGGGATCCTGACGGCTAGATGAGAGATCATCATCATACATCATCATTATCACATCAGACCATAGTAGTCCACTAGACATAGGTCTTCCCCAGGGCACGCCACAAGGCACGATCTCCCGTTTTCGCCATCCAGTCGCTACGAGCTCTTTAAGTCATCGGTCCTTCTGGCCGGAGGGCATTCAACGCTACGCTTGCTGAGCCGTGGCCGTGGCCTCCACTAGAGAACCTGCTTAATTTACTGTCCATTGGTTCTTCGACCAATGTGACCAGCCCACTGCCACTTCAGTTTGGAAAAGGAAAAAGAGATATCTGAAAAATTAATAATCCTAACTACTTACTTCGATTTATTTACCGTGATAATTTTGTAAGAAACCCAGTCTTACTTAAGGTTGAACGACTCGGTGTCACTTACGGTAGATTAGCTGTTAATTTTCTTTCTTTTAAGATCTTAATTTTTAAAGTTACTTACAATTTGCGACTGGATCCTGAAACAATAATTAAAATAAATTAAAACCTACAATACCAGCTTAAAATAACATCCCCCGTTAGACCTTACGTTTAAGAGATTGAAAATTTGAAAGGCATCGATCGGTGCGTCGATAGCTCAGTGGCAGAGCGGTGGGGAGTTGACCCATGCGGCAAGGGTTCGAGCCTCGGTCGATACATGACATTTTTTCAATTCCTTATTTGCGTTTATGTCCGTTTTTACCTATGGGTGTCGTAGATCCAGGGAATTGAATAAAAGCAGCGTTCTCTGAGAATACAACTTTACTGTGCTCGACAAACCCCATGTCAAGGGCGATGAGTAGGTGTACTGGTGTAGGTATGATAAATTACCCCAACAGGCTACGGCAGACCACCTGCTCGATGGTCCGACGATATGGTCAAGCTTACGGGACCTCACTGGACGAGGGTGGCACAGGACCCCGTGAGGATCATGGCGCTGTAGAGAAGAGGCCTATACCCTGCAGTGGGTGGATGTGGTGTGGGCTAAGGATCATAATGATTATTGTAATAAGTACCTTCTTCTTTTTCTTTTTGGCCCCCATTTTGTTGTAAATGTTTAGTTAGCAAAGAATAAATAAACTAAAAAACTCGAAGATTTCGTAAAAAAATAATAAAAAGATAAACATAAACCCACATGACATCGAAATCTTGTCATCTGTATGTCAAGATGTTATGACAGTGGTGAGATTTTAAAAGTACTTACTTAACCCGGCGCCATCCACGTTGGGTCAAATTGACCCATCACTTTTTATTTTGCCGGTATTTTCAAGATAAGTTGTACACAGGATGTTGATTCTTTTAGTAGCTGGAGATAAGACTTTGTTTTATTCATTAGACAGTGCATCACAATCGTCGTGTGACATTTACGAAAGATAGACGCCTACAAAGTTCAAAAAGGTATATTTGACCCAACGTGGCTTTCGATGTCATCATTTTATGCCATTATAGCGTGACAACTTTTTTAATTATTTGGTCGAAGTATCGCCACCCAAGCTTCCAGGTGTCCGCAAAAGGTGTCTAGAATGTCCAGCATAAAAAGACAGAAAGACCACCAATACCTGTCATGGATGTCAAAAGTTTATCTGCCCGCAACACATCATTCTGATGTACGCAACATATGCAAATTTGAGTGTTAGGAGCTAGCCTCCTTTGTGGTCATGTCCATCATGTAGTATTGACACTACTGACTGACTGACACATTCAGAGTTACAAAATAACAAGAAAATATACAATCCTATCAAGCCTACCAATATATTTATTTACTCTCTTTATCATGGTAGCAGAGAAATAAAAAGTAGAAAATAAAGTGCGAAAAAGTTTTTCCGACAAGAGAAAAAGAATATTAGTATATAATTTATAATTATAGTTCTGAAAATATTCTCGCAAAAATTTTCACTAGAACTGTCAAACCATCGTCATGGAAAAAGCGATTGCGGAGACATCCAAAGTGCAAATAATGCATCTCAACGGTACAAACTACAAGCATTGGAGGTACAGGATTGAGACAGTCTGCAGGGCAATTCCAAAAGCTGAAGAAATCTTAGCTGGAAAATTACGCAAGCCTGTCGAACCAACAACTATTGAAGGTGGAGTCACTGATGATGCTGCTGTAGCACAATATCAAAAGGATCTACAACAATACTTGAGTATCGACAGTGCAGTATTGACCCTGATGACGACGAACATGACGGATGAGATCCTTGACCACGTCATGCGATACAAAAGTGCTAAAGAGGTATGGGATGAGCTAGAACGTCTCTACAGTGGTAGTAGTGAAGACAAAAGCTATGATCTATGTCTCAAATTCTTTGAATATAAAAAGGATCCTGAGCACGACATAAGGAAGCATATATCTATGTTGAAAAACATTTGGCACGAACTAAACGGCCAACTCGACACGAATTTGCCAGAGATTTTACTTATCTGCAAAATACTTGGCACCTTACCGAGAGACTACTTTGCTTTCAAGTCAAGCTGGCTTCTTATTACAAAAAAGGATCGGACAATAGACAACCTCACCTCTCAGCTCAGTGCTTATGAAAAAGCGCTTACTACCAACAAAAGTACAGAAAATACAGAAGAAGTACTAACTATGCAAACTGAAAAAAAGAAGAAAGGCTTCAAATCTTTTAAATGTAAATATTGTGGCCAAGTTGGACATGCAATCCGAAAATGCCAGAAGTGGATTAATGATGGACGTCCGCCAAAGCCGTCGAATGACGACAGGAAGCAGAAAACCAATGTAAACATGACAGTGTTAGCTATTGATGATGGATTACCAATGGACAAAGATAACTGGTACGTTGACAATGGAGCGACAAGCCACGTTACTAACAGAGGTGACTTCTTCGAAAGCTTCGAGCACTTCAAAGGTTCACAGAAAGTTACTGCAGCAAATGGGCAAACCATCGAAGCCATAGGAATTGGCAATATTCGAGCAGAAGCCAACATACATGGCAAAATAGAACATATTTTACTGAAAGATGTTTGGTACGTCCCAAAAATTAAAAGAAACCTTTTTTCAGTTCTCTCTGTACACGACAATTCTCCCTCGAGTACATTTGAGTCTAAGCCCAAAGAGTGTATTGTAAAAGTGAATGGTGAAGCAAAAGTAATTGGGACTAGAGAAACTAGAGGAGGACTATACAAATTGAAAATGAAATGTGTAGCCCCACAGAATCTACATGTCAACATGTTACTGAATAACCCACTGCAAACATACCATGAAAGGCTTGCACATCAAAATAAGAGACACGTTCGTCAAGTTATTGAACAAGAATTCGGATTAAAAGTGGAAAACACGCAGTCAGAAATCTGTGAAGGCTGTGTCTATGGAAAGGCTCATAAGCAACCATTTGGCACCAGAACTAGAGCGACAAAGCCTGGAGAGCTAATTCACACTGACATTTGCGGACCATTTCCGTATTCAATTGGGAGAAAGTTAAGATATTTCATTCTTTTCAAAGACGACTACACACGCTATCGCCATATCTATTTTCTAAGACAAAAGTCTGAAGCAGCCTCAAAACTTAAGATATTCCTTAAAGAAGCTGAAGTTGCGGGACATGTTATCAAAGAAATGTTGAGTGATAACGGTGGAGAGTTTGTCAGCGAAGAATTCAAACAGATCTTAACTGAACATGGCGTGAAACAACGCTACACAATGCCCCACACTCCTGAACAAGCTGGCTGTGTAGAGCGAGAAAATAGAACTGTAGTGGAAGCAGCACGAGCAATAATGCATGCCCATGAGAAAATTCCTGATGGCCTATGGGCAGAAATAGTAGATGCAACCGTTTATGTGCTAAATCGCACAGGGCCAACTAAAGTGCCTGGCAAGTCTCCTCACGAGCTGTGGTACGGAAAGAAGCCTGCGATAAAACACTTGAGAATACTGGGATGCAACTGTTATGCCCATGTTCCTAAAGCTAATCGTAAGAAGCTACAGAAAAAGGCTCAAAAGGGAATCTTGATTGGCTATGAAGGAGATGAAGGCTATAGAATCTGGGATAAAGAAGCCCACAAATTGATAAGATCCAGAGATGTTATATTTGAAGAAATACCTCTACTGGGTAAATCAAAGGAGGAACCAAAAAAGCCGTCTCCTGCTCCTTTCCAATATGCTTTCCCAATTCCACAAGAAAGTACTATTGAAGAACCCTCTACGTCACAATGTGAGACGGAGATAGAAAGGCAACAAGAACAACCCTCTTCATCAAGTCGTGAGATGGAGTTGGAGGTTGAACGTCATCAAGAGACCGCCATAGAAGAATTGGAAAGGCAATCTTCAGAGTTTCAAGGTCAACCAGAGATTGTTATCGATGAAATTGAACGGCAATCCTCGGAATCAGACTGTGAAATGGAATCAGCAAATTCAAACTGTGAAATAGAATCAGAAGAACAGCAGGAAATTGCTCCTGAAGAAGCAACTAGAATGGTCTTGCGAAATCGAGCTAATCTCAAACTGCCGATTCGTTACTCTGATTACATCATGGCTTTAGAATCTGATGACATGTTTGAACCGAAGACGTTTAAAGAAGCCATGTCATGTAAAGACAAGGACAAATGGCAAAAGGCTATTGAAAGTGAAATAAATTCACTGAAAGATAACCAAACATGGGAGCTCGTCGAACAACCAAAGGGTCGAAAAGCCATTCCTTGCAAGTGGATATTTAAAATAAAGACTAACCCTGATGGTACGATTGATAAGTACAAGGCTCGTCTAGTTATAAAAGGATATTCACAAAAGAAGGACATAGACTTTCATGAGACCTTCAGCCCAGTTGCGAGAGCAAGCACTATTAGAGCAGTACTAGGCGTAGCTGCTAAAGAGAAGCTTAAACTGGCACAATTCGACGTCTCCACAGCCTTCTTATATGGCACATTAGATGAAGAAATCTACATGCAGCCTCCTGAAGGCTATGCTGATGGGAAACAAGTCTTTAAGCTAAAGAAGAGCTTATACGGGTTGAAACAAGCCCCTTTGTGCTGGAACAGATGTATTACTGACTACATTGTAAACATCGGATTCAAGCAAAGTCAGCATGATCCCTGCCTATTTGTGAGAAAAAGAGGCCTACAAAAGATCCTGCTTGCATTATATGTGGACGATGGATTAATTGCATCCAGCAGTGAAAAAGAGGCCAACCACTTCCTAGATGAAATGAGAGCTCGTTTCAAGATTACTGTGAAACCTGCAAGCTATTTCCTGGGAATGGAAATAAAAAGATATCCCGATGGATCCATTCTGTTACACCAGAAGGCGTACGCTACTCGAGTACTAGAAAAATTTGGCATGGACAAATGCAAACCCGTATCAACGCCAATCTTGAAGCCAGGTACAAAGAATGACCAACCAGATGGAGATAAGCGTTTCCCGTACAGACAAGCAGTTGGCAGTCTGGCATACCTGATGACAGGCACTAGACCAGACATAGCTTACGCTGTAAGTGTCGTTTCAAGAAACTTAGATAATCCCACACAAGAAGACATCCTTACTGTGAAGAGGATAATGAGATACATAAAGGGCACTATCGAAGAAGGCATAATGTATAGCCCAGATAAAGCCCTCAACTTAGAATGTTACAGTGATGCCGATCACGGTGGGTGCACGGAGACCGGTAGGTCAACTTCCGGAATCATATGCTTATACGCTGGAGGCCCAATATCGTGGAGCAGCAAGCGCCAGAACAGCGTCGCTATATCCTCCACAGAAGCCGAGATTGTAGCAGCGAGTGAAGCCGCGAGAGAAATACTCTGGCTACAGAAAGTCATAAAAGACATAACTGGGCAAGACTGCCAAGCGTCCCTTTGCGTGGATAATGAGTCTGCGATTAATATAGCAAGAAACCCACCAGAATTTCATCAGAGGACGAAACATATTCAGATCAGACATTTCTTCATACGTGAATGTTCTGAGAACAAAGCTATCGACATCCACCATGTGCCAGCAGCCAGGCAAATAGCCGATATGCTAACCAAAGCTTTATATGGACCCAGGACTCTGCTCCTCAAGGGAATGGCTGGGATTATATCCAATCCAACAGGGGTGGATGTTAGGAGCTAGCCTCCTTTGTGGTCATGTCCATCATGTAGTATTGACACTACTGACTGACTGACACATTCAGAGTTACAAAATAACAAGAAAATATACAATCCTATCAAGTCTACCAATATATTTATTTACTATCTTTATCATTGAGGACTAAAAATAATTAATGTTACAGAAGATTCTCTCATTATAAAATGTACTATATACATTAAGATCTAAGAAAGCCTAGCCGTATTACCGAAAATAATTGTTAAAAAAACAATATTTTCATACTTTAAAGGGTCTAAAAGAGTTAACCTATTTTATTTGTTACAGTTTTTGAGTGATTTATAAAAACAGATAATAAAAGCTGTTACTTTTGTATTTCGATGATGTTTTTATTTTTCAGGCAAAATATATGAATAATAGCATTCATAAACAAAGGTTTTTATGCATATTTTCAACTCGTTTCCAAAATAGAACCTGATATAAATACGGGTTTTTTTGACCCAACGTGGATCTTAATGTAACATTTTGCCACCTGGACGACGCCGGGTTAAAACAAGGTTTCATTGAAAATTAGAAAAAATTACAGGTTTTATACCTACCTCTTGTGTGTTTAGATTATATAAGTAATCCGTGGTTTCGATGGTCACGGTTCGATTCCCGCGAAAAAAAACATGGACACTAATGGACCTTGCGGGGTAATACGACCGTTTACATTTAGAAGACTGTGTATCACCAATACCTACACATCAACTCTCAAATCCCTTAGTCTTACGGCACCCACGGGAAAGACATGGTTTGATGCTGTTCTAAACCGGCACCACACGGCAACTTATATGTAGGTATACTCGTAGTAAGTATCTACCATTGAGATATATTAGATACTTCGTGTATCTACCTATAATGTTTTACGTTAAGTTTCAAAACATAACTTTTATCTTTGTTTACGTAAACTATCTAACAATATCACCAACGTACATTAATTTTAAATGAGAGAAATAGATAGTATCAAAAGAATACACGTTAATATACTAATAATCCATTTTATTCACTGAGACACTTTAAAAGCACTTATAACTTCACAGCAATAAAATATGTAGAACTAGCAATATAATTAAATTATTCCGATACATACTTTCAGCACAGATTTTACCAATTTACCGTTAGCTCCGACAGAATCTCCGCACACAAGTTTCTCGTTCGACGCTCAGAAAAAGACTGATAGAAAAATAACGGCACCGCCTAGATGAACAATATGATTGAAAGACCGGATAAAGACCGTAGCACACAAATGTGCGTCTCACTAAAACCGCACCGCCTACCACAGACTAATTCTAAAAACCGATAAAGGCCAGCCACACCAACATCGATCGTCGTACAGAAAGCGCGCGTACTCATTGATGTGTCTAGGCCTTTTCATGTTGCCGCTCTCACCACAGACAATACACTTAACTTTTTCTTATAAAATGCCTGGAATACCGTATTTTGAGACGTCAAGTGCAGTCATATGTTGCGAGCGACAACATCCGGCCGTCCTGCATACGCATTCGTCCTCGGATGCGTCAGTGTCTGGTGCATCTGCGGAGAACAAACACATTTCATTAGAATACCTTATTCACTCATCTCAATTTTAACCAAACTCATAAATCCAAACAAGATTTTTACTGTCCATATCTCGTTTAAATTTATGCGTTAAGAAATTCCCATAATATTATACCATTTAAATAGTAACTGTTCCATCGGCGGCCAGTATATTTTCAATGGTATAATTTGTACCCCTCCAACACACACACTCACACTCATGCACAATTTGAACTATGCTGTTCCATCGACGGCCAGCTATCCTGTCATAGTCCTGGTTTTATTCTAGGCGATGCCTTGGGCCAACCCTAGAACTCCATTACCAGGAACCATGTGCTACTTTCAAATTGTGATAATGCGATAATATGTGTGTTCGAAGCATATGCACTAGACATCTACATTTTAAACAATGAGCAAACATTTAAAAAAAATATACTTCATTTAAATTTATCAATTTTACTCAAATTATAACTTGAACAAATAATACATATTATATAAAAAGTCCCATACCTGACAACATCCGAGGGCTATCCATGAGCTAGTTCTGGTCAAGGTCAGTTAGTCTTATCCAGGGCTTCATATTCTCGACACAAGTAATACCCTCATATCGCCTGGATGTCCGATCTGCCCCTCGCATGTCCTCTACTTTGTACCGGTCATGTCCTAGAGCTTCTGTAACTTGAAAGGGTCCTTTAAAAATTGGAAGCAACTTTTTACTTTGCCCATTATTGGATTGACTAGGAATTTTAATAACTACCAAGTCCCCCTTGTTATATATTGGTGCGTTTGCTCTTTTTGAATCAAACATTTGTTTCTGTTTTTCGGCGCTCAGTTTAATATTATCATCTACCATTTTCCTCAAAGCAGTAACATCTACCTCAGATTCTTCAATTTCGCTCATAGTCCGGTCAGAGTTCATTTGTAGTCTATAGCCGAAAAATACTTCGCTAGGAACCGCGGAAGTTGTTTTATTAATTGTAGAATTTATTCCTTGTTGAATACTTGTAATGTGCTGATCCCATTTGTTATAATCTGTGTTAGCTCCCATGCTGCGCAAGGCCTCCAAAATGGTCTGGTTGTATCTCTCAACCTGACCGTTTGAGCGAGGCATGGCGGTGGCTATCACGTGTTGTCTTATTCCGTTTTCTTTACAATAATTGACAAATACCTTCGACGTAAATGCTGACCCAGCATCACATATCAATCGCTTAGGGCTGCCAAAAATTTTGAAAATTTTGTTTAGTTCGTTAATTGCCGATTTACTCTTTGTGTTTCGAACCGCAGCAACAAAAACAAATTTAGTAAAAGAGTCAACTATTACAAGCAAATAGGTATTTTTTTGAGTAGTTTGAACGAAAGGCCCTAAGTGATCGATATGTAATGTGTGAAACGGCCTCGCATATTTAGGTATAGGAAAAGTTTGCCTAGCTTTTTCCGTGTATGTTTTGAAATATATACAATTTATACAATTTTTAATATATTTACTTATAACTTTTTTCATGTGTGGAAACCAAAACTTTTCTTTAATTCTCTCAATCGTTTTGTCTACTGCAAAATGGCCTATGTCGTCATGGTTAGCTTTAATTATTTGCCATACGCACTGCTTAGGTACCAACCAACGCCTACCAAATTCTGTCCTGCGGTATACTTTATTTCCTAGTAAATCATACTCTCTAAATATTTGTTTATGTTCATCGGCCTGTCCTGACTCTAATATTTCTTTAATTGCACAAATTTTTGGGTCCTGAAGTTGTACAGATAACATCCAATCCGCTTCCGTAATATTCATCACGCTTTCTTGTGGAACGGGGACTGCTTTAGCTACGGGATTCCTGCTTAAAGCGTCAACATGTTGCATTTGAGTTCCTGGCTTGTGTATAATTTCAAAAGTGAATTCCTGTGTTTGCAAAACCCATCTAGCTATACGAGAATTTACTTCTTGCTTTTGTAACGAATACCTAACCGCATTGCAATCCGTTACAATATTGAAAGTAGTTCCTAAGAGATAGTGTCGAAACTTCTGCAGCCCTACAGTAATAGCCAAAAACTCTAGTTCGAAAGAGTGATATCGTTTTTCCTCGACAGTTGTCTGACGGCTGTAAAAATGGGTGGGCTTTTCACCATTTTCAGTAACCTGTGCTAAAATGCATCCTACGCCATCCCGACTTGCGTCTGAATACATAATAACCGGCAATTTAGGGTCGTAAATTGTAAGTGTCGCTTCTAATAAAGCATTTTTCAAAGTAGAAACCGCTCTATCTTGGTCTAGTCCCCATTCCCACACAGAATCCTTTTTTAATAATTTTGTAAGTGGTTTGCAAAGCACGGCACAATTTTGAATGAATTTTCGAAAATAATTTATCAGTCCTAAAAATTGCCGTACTTGATGAACGTTTTGCGGTGTTGGGTAATCTTTGATTGCTTCCAATTTCTTTTTTCCCGGCCGAATCCCTTCCAGAGAAATTTCATATCCCAGAAAGTTGATATTTTTTTGAAAAAAGTTACACTTTTCTAAATTAATAGTTAACCCGTTTTCTTCTAAAGTCTTCAATACTTCTTCTAAAACTTTAATATTTTCTTCAATAGTTTCTGTAGCGATCAATAAATCATCCATATAGCATATTACCCGATCAAATCTGAGTTTACCCAACACCGTATTCATTAGTCGTTGGAATACCGACGGACCGTTACACAAACCAAACGGCATTCGAACAAATTCGTAGTGTCCATCTTGAGTTATGAAACCAGTTTTGGGGATTGAACGTTCATTTATTTTTATCTGATAATACCCACTTTTTAAATCAAGGGAAGTAAAATATTTGCATCCTTTCAACCTATCAATTAAATCATCAACTATTGGCATGGGGTACTTTTCTTTAACAGTAATCTTATTAAGCGCACGATAATCTACACAAAGACGTTTTTGGCCGTTTGGTTTGTCAACTAATAGAACCGGGCTAGCGTAAGAGGAACTACTCTCTCGGATAATCCCATTCTTAAGTAAATCATCAATCATTTCACGAGTGGTGGCTTTCTCTGATTCCGACATGCGATACGGCCTCAGTGTGACGGGTTTGCTAGTGGTTAACTCAATATCTAACTCAACACATGATGTCGCTCCTAATGTAGATAAATCATTTGATATTGTCTTCGGGAATTTTAAAAATATTTCATTGAGTGCTGATAGGTGCTCACTAGAACTAGTATTCAGCATAGAAGAATCTATTAATGATACCTGCTCCGTTACTACAGTTGGTTGAAAAACTAGGCTATTGCCAACATGACTGTACATACTTCTATTATTTTCAGTAAAATTCCTGCCTATCAAAACGTTACTTCCCGATAACTTATTTATAACATAAAATGTTACGGGTAGTTCCACACTGTCTACTGTAAGATTAGCATTCACTCCTTCCTTAACTTCAGAAAACGAACCCGCTGTGAAACCTGTGAGATGAACTGGTGTCTCTAATTTAAAAGTGGGTAGTCCCAACTTTTCCACTACATCGCATGTTATAAGAGAACAATCACTGCCCATATCAATAAAAGCACGACTGAATTTGTGATGATCAATTGAAACATCTTTATAGAATTTTTCTTTATCATTTATTATGTTAACTAATTTAACATCAGCGTCTTTTTCAACCTTTGTGTTAGATTTAGACCGGCAAGCCGCTTCCAAGTGCCCCGGTTTTTGACAAAAATTGCATTTCATGGTACTTGATTTCAGTTTACAGTTGAATTTCTTATGGCCTGCCTCTCCGCAAATAAAACATTTAATTTTACTCAAATCATTAGCCGCTGTATTTTGATTGGTATTTTCAGTTTTAATTTCCGAATTATTTTGAAATATCTGCCGCTTTGTATAATTACTCGATGTTGGATTATGTTTCTGAGACGGTTTTGTTTCTACGCTTGTATATATTTTTGAATGCAAAAATGAAGCTAATTCATCGCAATGACGGAAACTGCCCGCGTCGGCCGCCGTACTTATATTTTTATCGCCAATCGATCCAACGATAACGGATATTATATCGGGATCGGAAAATCCTAACCTCATTCTGTCAATCCGAGATTTTTGTTGAAAATAAAATTCATATAATGACTGACCCTCAGTGGGTTTGATCTCCATCAATTCTTTAAGCATGCTGTACATATTCCTCTTGATTTCGAACGTATCTAACAAGACGGAACGCCAGTCTTTCCATTTCCACGTGGTCCAACTAGTCTTATTTTTCTGCAGCGAATCGTACCAAGTTTTCGCGGTGTTACGTAACTTTTGTAAAGCTTGATATTTAATAACCCTATCTTTCCAACCAAAAGCTTTAGCGTTCGCTTCCACTACATTTATCCACATGCGAATGTCATCTTTCAACGGATCGAATTCTGGTATAACAGACGACAAAAGAATACTTGAACTCACGGTTGGTGTTCGGCGACGACGGGACCTTTTCTTCTTCGACCGTCTCTTACTTCTAGACTCACGTCTCGGCTCGGAGCTGCTGCTGCTGCTGCTACTCGAAGAACTGCTCGATGAAGACCCCGAGCTGCTGCTCGACGAACTCGATGACGAACGAGCCCTCCTCTTGCGCTTCCGGGTATTGCCACTTGGTCGAAACGGTGGCATGGCGAGTCCTTTTATCCCACTTCTGATATCAAAAGAATACACGTTAATATACTAATAATCCATTTTATTCACTGAGACACTTTAAAAGCACTTATAACTTCACAGCAATAAAATATGTAGAACTAGCAATATAATTAAATTATTCCGATACATACTTTCAGCACAGATTTTACCAATTTACCGTTAGCTCCGACAGAATCTCCGCACACAAGTTTCTCGTTCGACGCTCAGAAAAAGACTGATAGAAAAATAACGGCACCGCCTAGATGAACAATATGATTGAAAGACCGGATAAAGACCGTAGCACACAAATGTGCGTCTCACTAAAACCGCACCGCCTACCACAGACTAATTCTAAAAACTGATAAAGGCCAGCCACACCAACATCGATCGTCGTACAGAAAGCGCGCGTACTCATTGATGTGTCTAGGCCTTTTCATGTTGCCGCTCTCACCACAGACAATACACTTAACTTTTTCTTATAAAATGCCTGGAATACCGTATTTTGAGACGTCAAGTGCAGTCATATGTTGCGAGCGACAACATCAGTGACCATAACTTTTCTCTTACTTCTTATTTTCCTAGCTGTCCAACTGGGAACGTAGGTAGGTATGTTAAGAACCCTTCGTGGACTGTTACACAGGTGCCTTGTTGGATGAGAGATTTTTTAATGTACTTTAAATATGGGAAAATGATGAAATGGAAAAGGAACTCACGTGGTTGAAGGCCGGTGTACTTTCCTGCCTGATCTTCTGTTTATGGTGTTGTTTCTGGTGCGTAGATGATAGATAAGCTTAGGCTAGCTTGCCCCGGGGCTCTGAACTTGCTCCATTTCAGTGCTGACTCCGGGCCCGGTGGTTGATTACATATTTTCTTGCTTGCTTCTTTGTTGTGTGGTGGCCTATGCGGCGGCTATTCTCCGAATATTGGTTAGAGAATGATATCGTGACGTGAGTGAATTGAAAGGAGTGAATGAAAGGGTTTTAAATGGATGAGTGGAGTGGAGCGGGAAATTCAAAGTACATGGTGCATTAACAAGGTACCTATATACCGGGATTAACAAGCCGAAAGGAGGTCAAGGTAGGTACTCATGAAACGGAACAACTTTTCCCATGGAACAGGGGTCGAAATGTAAAAAATATATTTGGACTTACCATACAAAATCGCCGATCACCTGATTGATTTACTATGAGAGGTCCAAATTGTTTTTTTTTCTTATTTCGACCCATGTTCCATGGGGAAAGTTGTTCAGTTTCATGAGTACCTTGACCTTTTTCGGCTTGTTTTACCCTTTCCGTTACTCCATGTATATCTTTCGCAAATAAAGAATGGATCCGGAATTGTCGACATCCTATGACATATTATGATATGTCATATCATAATAATATGAAAGAAGCAAACAATAATTTTGCAAATTCGAGATCCATTATTTATTACAAGTTGTAGGTACTAATCTTATGCTTGCCGGCAGGAACAGCTACATTAAGCAGATACAGACACATAACTACATGAATAGAAATAAACAGCGTGGGCACAAAATGGAGATGGATGCAGAGTGGGCGTTTTGGTGGGTTGGCTCGAAGGACTAAAAGCTAGGATATATAAATTAAATGTAATCGTGTAATATTTAACTTGTCACATACATACTCGCAACAACCAGGGAAAGATTTAAGATCGCCGACACCATATCTTGGCTCAATAAAATATCTTGGCTCAAAAACCTCAGAGAGTGTATGGAATGAGTACCTACCGGTCATTATTACGGGGGCGGCCATTGACCCAGTGAAAATTGCTTTGATGATTGCCAACCTCCGATAGAAGAAGAAGAAGATAAGTAAGTAGGTACCATATTTCAATTAAACGTACCTAGGCTTTGTACCTATTTATCGTTTTAGATTGCATGGAAAAATAAAAAAAAGTCATTTGGTTCCCAGTATGCTTGAACTGAATCGTATACATGCTGCCCCCGTACAAAGTACGGGAACTTGTCCTATATTCCTTGCAAATTATGGCCAACGTAGTGTTTGTGTCATTAAAGTCCATTACAGAATGCATATCCCTATGTTTGTGAAGGTCACAAGTGGACATAGATAGTCATAATCTGAACTGCAGTCCATACGGATAGTCTTCGGTTAGGCAAGTATAAAATTCTGAATTTTCATTTTTCAAAAGTACCTATTCCTTATCATTCTTCTGTTGCATTTTTTAATTCTTCTGTTGATGTTATT
Source organism: Phthorimaea operculella (assembly GCA_024500475.1). Taxonomy (NCBI): domain Eukaryota; kingdom Metazoa; phylum Arthropoda; class Insecta; order Lepidoptera; family Gelechiidae; genus Phthorimaea; species Phthorimaea operculella. The sequence continues at coordinate 962,238 of JANFCV010000050.1, read as the reverse complement.
CTTTTTACACCAGTGGCCATTACACGCTAGTACTATTAATTATACTGTGTTACTATTCTTACACATGAAATTAGAAATTGAAAAAATTACATGCATCGACCGCGGCTCGAACCCGGGCCGCATGGGTTTCTTATTTAATATTATTTTATGAAGATGATGTGTGTGTAGCAGAGGTTATATTGCGTGCTTGAGAGGGTGGCGCTGCTGCTATGAAAGGAAACCAAAATAGTATTGTTTGGTTATTTCACTCCTTTATTTGAACACAAACAAATGTGAAAATACTATTTAATTTACACGATTCATAATTTAATAATGGATTAAAATAGAAGGCCTTGTGGCCAAGAGCAAGTAGGGTTACAGAGAGGAACAGATAATACAATCAATCTGACAGATGTCATGTGATGCGTTTCGTTCACAAATTTGTTACAATAGTAAAATCTTACGTTCAACACTTCCCCTTAAGATTTTAATACATTGTATGAGACTCTACGAAAAAGACTCTACCATCCATACAAGAAGGTATAGAACTCTATACATGAGACTCTACAAAAAGACTCTACAATCTTTAAGAAAGTTCAGAACTCTACCAGGTAGCAAACGACTCTACCTGGTTGTACTTACATGCATAACATGACATACAACATAACGCACTCTACATTACATAGTTACATGCTAAAAAGAAATACCTACATGCACAAAGTCAAGTAAATAAAATTAGCATATAATCAATTAACACAAACATACAATACAATAGAATACATTATTTATCTTTCAGATTTAACTGTTCAGTAAACTGTTTGTGTTTGTTAGAACCAAGAGATTTAGTGAGAATATCGGCTATCATGTCTCCTGTAGGTAAATATTTTACATTCATAAAACCCTTATGTACCAGATCTTTAACAAAATGATATCTTACATCTATGTGTTTGGTGCGCTTATGTGAATACTCTTTACACTCTAGTATCTTATGCGCACTCTGGTTATCATTGTACAAAGTGGTCTTAATTTCTCTATCTAAAATTTCAGACAGAAAACTTTTGATAAAACAGAGATCTTTACAAACGTCTCCTATGGATAAATATTCGGCCTCTGTCGAACTTAAAGCGACACATTTCTGTTTACGCGCTTCCCAATTTATAACATTTTTACCAAGTTTAACTACGAAACCCGTATAAGACTTACGATCAACAACGTCATTCCCCCAGTCCGCGTCCGAGTAAGCGGTTAGATCTAAATTATTACATCCATAAAAACATAGAGAATAATTTAGCGTTCCCGACAAATACCTTAAGACGCGTTTCGCTGCCTGCCAATGGGTCTGGTCGAAGGCGTGGCTGAACTGGCTCAGCTGACTGCATGCGAACGCAATGTCAGGCCTAGTGCATACACAAAGATACATAAGACAACCTAATAGTTCTCTATATCTATAAGTATTATCATCTAGGCATTCAGATTTCGGCTTATCTAATTTACTATTGGTAACCATAGGTGTAGAGACCGGTTTACAATTTTCCATGCCGAATCTAGTTAGCAATCTCTTGATATATTCTGACTGGTCAAGCTTTATAAAACGTTTAGATCTGTCTCTACTTATATTTATACCTAAACAACTTTTTATAGCACCTAGGTTTTTAACATCAAAGTTACGCTCAAGCAACGATAACAATTCATTTTTATCAGTGTTATAGAAAATATAAAAATCATCAACATAGAGTGCTACAATTATAATATTTTTACCTGATTTCTTAGAATAGACACAGGGTTCACATTTGCTCTGTTGATAACCATTTTTACACAACAAATCATGGACTTTTATGTTCCAGATCCTACTGGCTTGCTTGAGGCCATAAATTCCTTTTTGTAAGAGACAAACCTTATTATTGTTACCATCACTAAAACCTGGAGGTTGCTCCATATATATAGTTTCTTGAAGCTCACCATTTAGGAAGGCCGTGGCAACATCTACATGATCTATGTTTAGATCTAACTCAGCTGCTAAAGAAAATAAAATTCTTAAGGTAGAGTGTCTGACTACGGGTGCAAAAGTATCATTAAAATCGACCCCATAAACTTGCGTAAAACCTCTGGCAACCAGACGAGCTTTAAACTTATCGAACTTACCAGAAGCATCGTGCTTACGTTTGTAAACCCATTTGCATTTGACGATATTCTCGCCTTGAGGACGGTCGACTATTTTCCATACCTTATTTGCAATGAGTGAGTCATATTCACTCTGCATAGCAGCTTGCCATTGTTGACTGTCAGAACTTGAAATGGCTTCCTCATATGATTGAGGATCGCCTACAGCTCCATCTTGTGTCAGGAGAGAAAAATCAGTTTCATAATCTTTGTACCTGAGCGGCACCTGACCACGAGTGCTGCGAGTAGGTCGGCGACCAAACGAAGACGGCGACGCAGTGTTACCTGCTACTTCCCCTCTAACCGGCACCTCGGGCGATGACGTCACTGACTCGACAGGAGAGTCACCGACCGGCGACGAAATGGAGTCCGTCTCATTCTCGCTCCCAGTGCAGAACTCGTCGTCATCTCCTCCTCATTTTTCTTCTTCAGTAAGTATCCGAAGGTTTTCCTGGTGTAATCGTCTGTAAAGGTCAGCAGGTACTTTGCTCCTCCCCAACTTTCAACTTGAAGCGGGCCGCAGACATCAGAATGTATCAGCTGCAGTGGTTGTGTAGCACGATGAGCTGCACCATGAGGATAGGGCTTCGCAGACATCTTTCCCTCCATACATGGCACGCAGTCTTGAAGGATTTCCTGTTTCGAGATAAGGTTTGCAGTAAGATCAGGCACAAAGAGGACTTCTTGAAGGTTATTTAAACCTTTTTTCATTACAATGTTTCCTTTGCCTAAAGCTTTAATAGAGTCATTATTTGCTATCAACACTTCACCATTATTGGGTTTAAGTTCCTGAAACACAGTCTTATCATTGCACATATGTTGTGTGCAGCCACTGTCCACATACCAGTCACTGTCAGTTTTGTTTTGCACAAGAAACGCAGAAGCTAAGAATGTTTGTCCGTCTTCTTTCTTCTTGCTTTTATCCTTCTTCAAGCGAAAACAACGATTTTTGACATGTCCTGTTTTATGGCAGTACGAACAAGTAGACACTGGTTTCTTCCCTCTAAAAGTGTTTGATGAAAAAGCTGTAGCGCTGCCGTCCTGCTGGTGCACTGTACCTTTTCTACATTCCTCTTGAAGGAGACGAGCTCGCACAACTTCACTGGATAGTGTCCTTGTTAAGCAAGCAGTTTCCAGGTTGGATACTAGGTTATCATATTCCTGTGGCAAACCTGATAATAGTATCTCGGCAACTTCTTCATCGTCGATCTGTCTGTTTATGTCGGCTAGTTGCTGTACTACGGTCATGACGTAAGTTATGTAATCAGACATTGACTGAAATGCTTGAAAGTCCACGCGATGCAATTTTCGTAATAGACCCACCCTCCTGAAGAGACCGGTGTCTTCGAATACGCTGGTTAGGTTCTTCCAAGCTTCACGACTAGTAGTAGCCTGCCTCACATATTGGTAAATGTGAGGTTTCACAGCGAGACATACTCGAGCCAGTGCGCGCTGATCCTTGATTGGGTCAAGATCCAGGCCCTGCACGCAATTCCAAAGGCCCTCAAGGGTTAATACTTGTTGTAGTGCAAACTTCCACGTGTTCCAGTTTCCGTGTCCCTCGAGGCGTTCTATTTGATAGCCGCCAAGGGACATAGCAGGCGCCATGGCATTACCATCATTTACCGGTTGTGGTGTCTGAGTTCCTCCATTCCATCAGCGGTTTCCACCATTTTCCTTTATATTCTTCTAGATGGTCGCCTCAAAGCTTCAGCTGGGCACAAAACCTCTTATTTAATATTATTTTATGAAGATGATGTGTGTGTAGCAGAGGTTATATTGCGTGCTTGAGTGGGTGGCGCTGCTGCTATGAAAGGAAACCAAAATAGTATTGTTTGGTTATTTCACTCCTTTATTTGAACACAAACAAATGTGAAAATACTATTTAATTTTACTAATCAATCTGACAGATGTCATGTGATGCGTTTCGTTCACAAATTTGTTACAATAGTAAAATCTTACGTTCAACAGGGTTAACGTCCCACCATAATATATCGATACTTCGATCATATAATCATAACATGAGTTTTTAGAAATCCTCATTCAAACCATGGAGGCAGTAGTGTTCGACGGGAAAACCCTGAAAGTGAGGCACGAGAAGAGCTACCCTATTCCCAAGGTCATTGAGGACGATGACGTCATCGTCAAGGTTGAGTACGCTGGTGTTTGCGGTACAGACTTGCATATTATGCAGGTGAGTATGAGTAGTAGTTGTAGCCGTCTCTCTCTCTTCGTGTGGGACAACGAGTCGTCAACGACCCGATGAACTCTGGTGTCAGAGTTTTTCAACCTGCAAGTAGCATGCCTCTGACATGGTTCTGAAACGACCGCCATCAAAAACAGCAACCGAGACCGACAGCTTAACGTGCCCATCCGAAACACGGAACCATCTTGCTTTTCGGACAATCAGGTGTTTCAGCTTGCAATGTCCTAACCAGACTGGGAATAAATTCACAAAGTGATAAATATCAACTTTGTGAGTGACCCCACCGGGAATTGAACCCGGAATCTACCTACTGCGTGGCTGGCAGTCATACTAACCACTGCGCCACATCGGCTGTCAGTTGTTTTTCATGTTGTATCCGTGTGATGCCAGCTTAGAATAGCACCACCCCTTATCTTTCCCGTGGGTGCCGTAAGAAGCGAAGGGATTTGAGAGTTTGTGTATTGCAATTTTAGGCGATAGGCTGTGAATCTGTCACTATAATGAAGTCCCAAGTCCGAACGGTCCAGTTCAAGATCACTTTTTACGGCCGTTCAAATCATAGACTTATACAGGGAGTAACAGAAAGGGTATAACAAGCCGAAAGGAGGTCAAGGTACTCATGAAACTGAACAACTTTTCCCATGGAACATGGGTCGAAATATGAAAAAAAAAATTTGGACCTTCCATACAAAATCGCCGATGAGCTGATTGATTTACTATGGGAGGACGAATTTTTTTTTTCATATTTCGACCCATGTTCCATGGGGAAAGTTGTTCAGTTTCATGAGTACCTTGACCTCCTTTCGGCTTGTTATACCCTTTCCGTTACTCCCGGTACATATAAACTAGCGGTTCAAATAGATAGGCCATATTTGACAGATGTCAAACCAATACTAATAGAAGACATGTCAACAATGAAAAATTGACCTTATGTCATAGCATTAACATGACTTTGACAGCGGTTAAATATGGCTTAGGTGAAGTTTTTCTGGTATTCCTGTATTTTCAGGGTGAATTCCCGGCCACAAAAGAGCGCCCGATAGCTTTGGGACACGAGTTCGTCGGGATTGTCCACGATGTCGGCAAAAAGTCCATCTTCAAGAAAGGGCAGAGAGTCGTGGTGGATCCTAACAGGTATTTACTTTTTACCTATTATTACATAACAAACGCACCAGTTTGCACTTCTTCTTCGAGTGGGACACCAAGTCGTCCAACGAGCCGACGAAGAATGGTGTCAGAGTTTTTCAACTGCCTTCTGTAAGTAGCAGGCCTCTGACATGGTTGTGTAAGAACGACCGCCATCATTGGCAGTAACCGGGACCGACGTCTTAACGTGCCCATCCGAAACACGGAACCATCTTGCTTTTCGGACGGTAAAGCCTGCAATGCCCTAGCCAGACTAGAAACAATTCACAAAGTGATTAATATCAACTTTGTGAGTGACCCCATCGGGAATTGAACCCGAAAACTTCTGCGTCGCAGGCAGTCGTACTAACTTCTGCGGCACATCGGCTGTTTGCACCAGTTTGTGTTTTTTTTTTTCAAAAGGAGAACGATGCCCGTGGATGACGAATCTTTAGAGGACGAATCCCTTATCACCCGAGCTTATCACACTTCTTGTTTCTAAGAAACGTATGTCGCCACATCAAATTGCAGTTGTCACAACTTGACACTTACTTCAAAGTATTGTATATAACATAATATAATATACTTGCTTGGTAGATTGGTGGTTGTCTGTTGGCTTTACCGAAGGCAAAAGAACACGTAGCTATTCTATTCTTTGTTACCAGCGCCTGCAACCTCTGCGACTTCTGTCGCCTGGGCACGTACCAGTACTGCCTGACGGCTGGCATCAACAACACCATCGGCATATGGAAGGACGGGGGCTGGGCTCAGTACACCAGGTGTCCTCAAGTCCAGGTCTTCGCTTTGCCTGACTCCATCACCGCTGAGCAAGGTTCGTGAGTCGCAAATGTCGAATGCCGTATGTGGAACACACAAGTCTTTCATAATAGTGCTGTCATAATAGTAAATCAACCTCTTGTCTAGGGATATCACTGAATCGTCGCTTTGAGACGAGCATTAACAGGTTGAAAGATTCGTTAGGGGTTTCAGGTTTGAACTTTTATTTATTTTTTAATTTTCATTTACGAGAATAATATATAAGTAGCACTGTTTTGGAGGAAATGTTCCAAGCAGTCTATCAGGTCCTTTGGGGAATGTAGAGTTTGATGGGTATAAAATTTTCTTCCCACAGGTGGTCTTTGCGAGCCATTCTCCTGTGTTGCTCATGGCTTCGAGCGAGTGGAGCCATTTTTCATCGGTCAGAAGATTCTCGTAGTAGGAGCTGGAATCATTGGTAGGTATTAGATATATCCGGACACCGATGTAGATTGGTGTTGATAAGGAAACTGTTTTGAGGAAGAGGAAGCGAAAGAGGAAGTAACAATCTCAAAGTTTGAGGATGCGGATGAGGGTGGGGATTTTTTAGTTAGAGTGGATGGGGATGAGGAAGATGAGGAGGAAGTAGTTGAGAGATATAAAAAACAAAATTAATACGAAGAGAGAGAAAGATTGATTCTGTTCATAATTCTGTATTTATAAAGACTAATCACCTCCTAATATATTATAAGGAGGCGGAAGAGGAATTGGAAAATTTCTTTTATCTAGAAGTGGTAGCGGATAATCTTCCGCGTTATGCGAAAGAGGAACCATCATCAACACTAAATGTAGATTATTTCGCGATTCCATAACTGCTTTCGGTCAAGTATTTTTGAAAGTCACGTAGCTAGATATTCTAAGACCTTCTTGCCGCTTTGAACTCAAACTGTTAGGTCAGTCAACCCTAGTTTGATTAATCGGAAAATTTTAACAGGCTCAGGCGTTGGTCTACTTGACTTGATGAGCTACCTCATCTGTAAATTTGCAGGTAACCTGTGGGTCGCCAATCTCCACCTACACGGACATCGAGATGTCACTGTGTCGGAAATGAACAAGACAAGATTGGACATCATCAAAAAGATGGGTACGTACTTAGATCAGACTGGGTTATTTGAGACGTGTAGGTACCTACTCTCAAATCATACGTGACCTAAGAACAACACAGTCTCCCGTTCCGCCCCATTGAAGTATGCCCAAAATTGTAAATGTACTCAATGGTCGCAATAGCTCATAACTAGGCCAAGACCCGTAATTGGAGAATCCCACAAAGTGAGACAGACCTCCAGATATTTTGGCTGGAATACTTGCCATTTTCTAAGATGGATCTAACTGCTAGGGGTCAGATAATTTTCCAGCAAGCGATTTAATGACTAAAATGCAAGTTATTTTTCCAGATACCGGCTTCAGGCTGATCACTCCAGATGTGTTGGAAAAGGAGAACATTCTGTATGATATTATGGTGGACTGTACAGGTAGATACAAACAAATATCAAATATGCTACATCAAATACTCTTGCACCTTATACACGTAGCAAGTCTAAATGATGGGGCAGTCGGATAGACTGAGCTCGCCCATTACTTGTACTTAATATCCTCATCAGAGTTCAGTAGTTCAGTTTTATAATACAGTCTCTCTTTTCAGCTACACATATTAGTATGAGGAACTGTCAGGACTTCGTTCTTCAAATCGTGTATAGATGGCGCGTTCCTATGTGACCACAGATTACTTATATATACCTATGTCCCTATCAAGGAGGTTTTATTTGCTCCCTACGGACCGAGAAGGGAGTATTTCCTAGGTCCATGGTCCAGACTCGGAATATAGTGATGTAGGTATTACAAACTTTTAAGTTATGAACTTTTTAAATTATTAACACTATGGGCCCAGGGGCGTATTTACCATAGGGGCAAGTGGGGCACGTGCCCAGGGCGCAAGCCTCAGGGGGGCGGCGCTAGCCTTCGCAACTGTAAAAAAAATGCACCGCTCTGGCGCCCTCTAGCAGTCAGGCGCCGCCTTTCCCGCTCAAAGCTGCTTACACCTAACTAATTTTAACGCGAAAAGTCGGGCTCGCTTCGCTCGCAATAAGTGTACTATCAAAGCGCCCTAGAATCCTAATAGCGCTGCTTGCACCGCAACTGTTTCATTGTAAAAAAAAACTGTTGCTTCTCATGCAATACGTATGGTCGTGGTCTAGCGCCCCTATCACCAATTTATAATTCAATTTCAAGTTCTTAAAGGATATATCACGCTACAGCACAATGTTGTTCGTACATCTCTTGCTTGAGAATCGGCAAGCTGACAAATATGTAGCTTCGCTCGCAATACATAATGCTGGTGTGGTGCCTCTCTTTCCTCTTCAAACGTGAAATGATGAGCTCGTTTTGCTTGCATAACTTCGTATTGTATTTGAGTATGTACCGTTATTCCTCTCGCTGTCTCGCGGAGGCTTCTCGCCCGATTGTTGCGAGCGAAGCGTGTCTGCCAATTTTACAATCGCGGCTAGTGTTTTTGCTCTTCGTCGTTTGTAGAGTGAAAGGTCTAGCTTGCTTCGCTTGCGATATGTGTGCTGTCTGTCTATTTTACTGCCGTGGCTACTGTTTAAGCTCCTCATCCGTTTATGTTGTATAAAGTCGAGCTCGCTTCGCTTGCAATACGTATAGGTGCGTGTCTGTCTGTTTAACTGTCGCGGTTAGTCTTTAACTCCTTGACCGTTTGTAGTAGTGTGAAAAGTCGAGCTCGCTTCAAACGTGAAATGATGAGCTCGTTTTGCTTGCATAACTTCGTATTGTGTTTGTGTATGTACCGTTATTCCTCTTGCTGTCTGGCGTAGACTTCTCGCCGGATTGTTGCGTGAAATATCGCGAGCGAAGCACGTCTGCCAATTTTACAATCGCGTCTAGTGTTTTTGCTCCACGAGTCCTCGTCGTTTGTAGCGTGAAAGGTCTAGCTCGCTTCGCTTGCGATACGTGTGTTGTCTGTCTATTTTACTGCAGTGGCTACTGTTTAAGCTCCTTTACCCGTTTATGGTGTAAAAAGTCGAGCTCGCTTCGCTCGCAACCCGTTTACAAGTCTGTCTGTTTTTCTGCCGTGGATAGTGTTTCAGCTCATCTCCTGTTCGTAGCGTGAAAAATCGAGCTCGCTTCGCTCGCAATACGAGTAGGTACGGGTCTGTCAGTTTAACTGTCGCGGTTAGTCTTTAGTCTCCTTGACCGTTTGTAGCGTGAAAAGTCGAGCTCGCTTCGCTCGCGATATGTGTGCTTTCCTACTTGTTCTACTCACGGCTATTGATGATGTTCCGCGTCCGTTTATTGTTTGATGACTTGTTCTCGCTTCGCTCGCGATACATACAGGCCTGTGCTCGTGTGCTGTTTTAACAGAACACTTGTGCCCCAACCCAGAAAAGTTCTGTATCCGATCCGCCCTTGAACACTACTATCGACAAGGGTAGACGCCGCGTATGTTTAAATTGTACCGCGCTTTCTGTATCCGCCACTGACCTGGCTAATCTTGCTTGATTTCTGAAAGTCGCCAGTACACCACTGGCCGGGGGGCGCCGAAAAGTGAGTGCCCCGGGGCGCCAAATCTCTAAATACGCCCCTGTATGGGCTCTCGGCTATGGGCCGGTCAAAGAGTCCCAATGTAATAATACCAAGGAATTTGTAAATCTTCTGAAGTTTGAGGATCTACAAGCAGAGGATCTTCACTTTCCATTTCAGATTCTGATGAGCTGCAGCTCAATTTCTTTTGAGTTATAAATACACATGATTTTGTTTGAGGTGCTTCACTCAATGAAATAATCAAGGGAACATCATGCCTTTAAAAATTTATCCTTTTTAGAACTGCAATAAGATGTGTATTTTGATTAATTTATAAAATAACGATTACCAGCAAAGCAAACTCTCATAAATACAAATGTCAGTACCTAATTTAAGTAGTTAGGTATAGTGTAAGTGTAAGGATCACTTACGCAACGCAGGGGATCAACAATTTTATCAATGTAGTTCGAGTCTTACAAATACAAGTTAAGTTCATTGCTTCTATCCAAAGGCATCGGTCTTTGGAAATAACATGTTGTCCTGTATTGATACATCCCGGTACAACGCATTTATTGACCATGTCTAATCTTTGTAGCTAGGCGCACAGGTAAATCGGAGTGGTACCCCAGTTGGTTAGGGCCTCGGCAGTACTGATGCCGAAGGTCGCAGGTTCAAATCCTGCCTGCGGTGAAAATTTTGGAAGTTTTCCAGATATCAATCACAGCTTGATTACAACGACAACAAGGTCTTTGTTGAATAACAAACACGTTGTTTGAAAAACATCCTTATTAATATTCACCAAAGAGGTCTTAATAAAATATAAACTCTTAGAATTTTTTTGCTATATTGGAAACTGATTGTAGATATAAAACCAAGCTTTGTATTAACCTACTTTATATCTACAAGCGGCAGGCGTGGTACTGACTTAGAATCATCATCATCATCATTGACCTCATACGTCTGTGACAGACGATTTATTTATTCAGTGTCTGAGGCAAGATTTTTCATAACTGTATAAGCCAATACGGGAGCGGTATGATTTCCGCACGCTCTACAAGTGAAGGTGGAATCGGAGACTAGCACATGCATGTTTAGATGTCGTTTTTGCCTTTTGTTTGCGAGACCAGCGCACCAGGCATCATCGTGAGTTCTACGTCCATCAAACTCACGCTTTCTCCATTCATCCCTATTCTCAGCAAGCTTCTCCCAGCTTTGAAGGTCGATGTCAAACGTAGCCATGTCCCGTTTGGCGCAATCTTTGAAACGTAGCATCGGTCTTCCAACTCCTCTTTTAGCGTTAGCTATGGCGCCAAGCATAACACACCGCGGTAGTCGGGAAGGTTCCATGCGGTGCCCTAGCCACCGCAATCGTCTCTGCTTAAGCAAAGCGGTGAAGCTAGGCAGCTGTGCAGTCTTTAGAACTTGCTCATTTGTTACCCTGTCTTGCCAGGTTATAATTATGCAAGATGTTTCTTACGCAAGGCATATGAAATCTGTTGAGTCGACGTTCTTGTCCAGTAGAATGTACAATGTGTCTCACGCAAGGAAACCTCGTCAGGGAGTGTGGTCTCTTGTAAAGCACAAACAGCAATATTCAGTCTGTGTAGTTCGGCGTCGATTACGGCAGTTTTACGCAGATCTTGTGCGTCAGTAGAAGAACCTCCACAGGTGTCAGGGAGGCCTGTCCTCATAGTACGGACATTCCATGTAGCAAATCGCATTGATAAGCGGGGATATTGTTATTCGCGTGACGTTGGTAAAGTTTTCTCTCCACAGACACTGCGTTGCTTGGGACGCAATTATAGAAAGCGCAGAGCTGCCCAGGACCTACGCCATCCTCTCGGCCTTCCTGGCTGACTCCACAGGAACGAAGAGTCGATACGTGTGGAGCCAGGTCGGCTGCAGGAGTCTGCCGCACGATATATTACCAGTCACTCGCGCCTAACGGAGACCCCGTTCCGGATTTGTGTGTGGTGTGGAGTTTTCCTTCTCCAGGACCCTGATTCACTTGGGTCGGATTTATCTCTCGGTCGCCTCTAAGGGGTCACCGACTTAGAATACCATCAGCCTATTACCCTGCGAAAGGGCAGCAGCGATACTTGTGAATACAAAACTCTGTACTGGATACAATACACGCGGCGCCAAGCAGCGGATAAGTTAAGTTTGTTTTGATATCGATTGAAAGGTAAGTTTGTAAATGTCCAATAAGTTGGAATTGTATGCCCTCTACATATTTCATCGTTTAGGTACCTACCTATTTGATTTACAAATTCTATTGTATTATTTCAATGTAAACTCTTTGACCAGCTCATAGTATTAATAATTCAAAAAGTTCTTATCTTAAAAGTTTGTAATACCTACATCACCTTCAACCGAGTCTCTATGGGGACATATATATTAATCTGTGGTCACATTATAACGCGCCATCTATGCACGATTCAAAGAACGTAGCCCTGACAGTTCCCTATTGTCTCTACCGTAGACATTTTAGAGGACATTTTCCAAAAGATGGCGCTTTAACAGGTCATAGACAGTGGGTCATAGACTAAATCTGAAAATCTGTCATAGATTGACAGCCAAAAGTTTGTCTGTCACACATGTTTTTATATTTTCATTTCAGGCGTCGGCAAAGTAATGGAGGTCAACTTCAAACACCTCAACCACGGTGGAAAATACGCTCTATTCGGATGTTGTCCTGCTACTCACACTGCAACGTAAGATATTTTCACAGACTTCAAAAGGACACATAATATCGAAAATGAACTGAAACCACTTATTACATACTTTGAGAACCGGGGTTCTGTTGGTTCTGTAATCTGTAGAGCTAAGCTAATGCCATCTGCTGGTATTTTTAAATTTGAGAAATGCGATCTGCGCTCTTAAGGAACTCAAAGAAAATGCCCATTTTGTTATGTTTAAGCTCGATTTCTCATCCATCAAATTGGACAAGAATTTTTCTTAAGTAGTACCAAGGATTTAACGATAGAATTCTGGAGAAATTGAAAAATCTCTTTAACTCTACTCTTTTCTTTATTTATTTCTTTTATTTACAGTGTAAACCCATTCGAGATCTACGAAAAGGAGCTGACCATCATTGGCATAAAGATCAACCCGTACAGCTTCCCCAAGTCCATAGGGCTGCTTAAGGCCATGGGTGACAGGTGAGCACTTAACACATCATCAGTTACTAGGACTGTACACTGCTGGACATCTCTCTCTCTTCGTGTCCCTCATTTGTGCCCTTCTTTGGCAACTACCGGCATATACCCGGTAGACATAGTCCGATTCGTTCTTCCCAGAACAACTCGTAAGCCCAGTCTCGCCCCAAGGGCGTGATTGGGCTGGTTGTTTGAACAACCACCCAAATACATCCGGGTGAGCCCTCACTCGCTCGACCGATTAATGTAGAGTCCAGCAATAAAAATAAAAAAAATCTCTTCGTGTGGGACACCGAGTCGCTCAACAACCCGATGAACCCTGGTGTCAGAGTTTTTCAACCGCCTACTGCAAGTAGCAGGCCTCTGACATGGTTGTGTAACGATCGCCATCATATATATAGCAACCGAGGCCGACGACTTAACGTGCCCATCCGAAGCACGGAACCATCTTGCTTTTCGGAAAATCAGGTGGTTCAGTATACACAGACAATTGCTGGACATAATAACATAATATCTATCAACTGCTTTAACAGTCCACTGCTGAACATATTTTTTGTTTTTTAGCGTATTGATCATTTCGGGTTTAGATTTAGATTGCTTTCGACCAGTACTCCGCCAGATGCATTACGTTATCAGTTGTACATATGTCTGAACATTGGACATTAGCATTCTTTATCGCGCAGTGGTAGTGCTTCTGTCAGCGACGCAAAAGGTTCCGGGTTCTCAGTGGGTCATTCACAAAGTTCATATTTAATGTAAAGTTTCCAGTCTGGCCAGGACTTTGCAGGCTGAACTACCTGATTGATCGAAAAGAAAGATTGTGTTAAGCCTGTTATTTGCCTGAGATTGTGTGTCGGTCCCTGTTGTTCTCTATGATAACTTAGACGGTAGTCGTCACATATATACATACATACATACATACATACATCACGCCTTTATCCCTTGCGGGGTAGGCAGAGCGTCAACGACCGTAAAAGTACGGTCGTTATCGCCACGTCTGACACATATTTGAGGGCCGTTTTAGCTATAGTCGTGTATCGCTATAGTGACAGGTTGTCAGCCTGTCGCCTAAAATTGCAATACACATGATACCCTCGAGTCCTTTAGTCGCTTCTTACGACACCCACAGGAAAGAAATGGGGTGATGCTATTCTAAGCCGGCATCACACGGCCAGTCGTCAGGTAGTCGTCACATAACCTATAAAACTAGTAGTACCGGTCGAAGTTGAAAATCTGTGACACCAGGAGGGTTCATTTATCGACTCGGTGTCCCACACTATAGAACACTTTTTTTTGCATAACGTGCCTTACCTTACGAGCACTCAAATTGTTAATTTCCACAGGTACCTGAACTACGAGAAGCTTGGAGTGAAGGTCTACAAGCTGGTGGACTTCGAAAGGGCGTTCGAAGACTTGAAGACCGGCAGGGTCGCCAAGGTTATGTTTAAAATACTCTAATATTAAGAGGATACACGAGTGATGCCTGTTTGACGAATTTCATATAGGGTTAAATTCCTTATTTATAACTGTAATGATAGGTGTCGCGAGAGCCAGCGACACCTATCATTTATCTAAGTATTTAATAAATAGGGGTATGCTTATGTAGGCCTAAATGTAATAAAAAGAACTACCATGCAAATAAAACAGGAAAATACATATATATGAAAACTTGGCTCTAGGGAGCTCAGCATACCTACTAATTATGAATCAATCATGGTATAATTATTATTGTATCTTTTCGTATTTCGGGATTCAAATTAGCACTTGTAGCAAAAATAAACTTTGGTCTCTTGTTGTACAAATAACTATTCTTTACCACCCGCATGCAATATTGCTGTAGAAGATCAAAAATAAAGTGATAGAGATTATATGTCATTATTATTTGAAACTTAATCATACCTAAAAATATGTTCCCAATTTTCCAATTACCTAAGTACATTCAACGCCATTTAAGTTTTGCGAATAACTTGATAGTGACAGACAGAACATCCTCATCAATAATTAAATAAATAAATAAGGCATGTCTTAAAGTCGTATTCGTCTGAACTTTGTAGCAATTTGGTGACATTTTGACCAAGAGACTTCAAAAATACGTCCCTATAGTCACAACTTACTGATAACAAGTCCAAACCAAATGATAAAAGGTAGATAAGATAGATAAAAAGGTTCAGCCAGACGCCATCTTTGTTTAAGTGTACTTCATATCAGCACTTGTTCAAAATAACACTGTTTTTTGTGTATTCGCGAATAATAGTGATTGTGTTGGTGTATTTTATGAAGTTGTGTAAAAGTGCGATGGTTTTTTGAAAACTTTTGTTCTACAAGAGTGGTGTTAAGGATATAAAGGTAAGTAGATAGTCGAATAATACTAGCTATAGTGATACAGATAAAAAGTATAGGTTACCTATATTCTTGTTAAAGTACGCCCGGTCGAATAGACCATAATTGACAGCTGTCAAACCCGTACTAGAACACATGTCTTCAAAGAAAAATAGACTTTATGTCATAGCATTAATGCTTGATCTTGACAGCTGTAAAATATGGCCTATTCCAAAGGACGTACTGTATCTAGGAATATTGATGGCCAAAATTTTATTTTAGTGTAGGTAAGTATATCTTACTTAAGCTTTTTACGCTATGGATGTATAAGGTGTGTACCTCAAGGGTCAACTTTAGGCCCTATCGTTTTAATTTGGTACTGAAATAGGTAAATAATTCAAGATCAAAGGATGCTATCAGTCAAATCTTGAATTATAATATGTTGTAGCTGAAATTTACGCTACTATTAGCGTAAATCTAAGTAAGGACGGTGGACGTACCAAATCTAAAACAGATACAAGCCAATGTTTCTGGTGATATTTAAATTTGAAAACATTATGAGACAAAAACGACAAAAATATAACCACAAAATAGAGAATTTAGCGCTAGCCAATACTTACTTTGTGCTCTTACTATCAACAAAATTGTAGGTATGCATAAATCAAGCTGTCTGAAAAAAAATACTGGTCTGAGTGATACCAGTTTTTTTTTGTTTTGGGTGTTGTGAGAGGCCAGTGTGCTATCGGTTTACTCCTGACCTCTCTCCATGACTAAATTTAGCATTTTGACACATTTTAGCGTTTATCGCACAGTTTTTTAAAGTAGGTGCACATAATATACAGTTAATACCTTTTTACAATAATCTTAAACATCTAAATTATTTACAAATTTAGAAGATGTATCTACTTAGGTAAGTACTTGTTAGGATTAATTTGAGCGTATGTAGTGTTAAATCCTAAAAATTACAACATGCAGTATGCTACACTAAACAAATATTCGACTTGCCAAAATATACGAGACAAATAAGATAAGATAGGATACAGAAACTGCATTTATTTAGTTTACTCAAGAGAAAAGAGATGCTTAGGTACCTACCTGGCACATACATATAATATCACGCCTATATCCCTTGTGTGATTGATAAGCCAGCATAACCTGCCTATGTATAAATCTAGAAAATTGAGGTACCTAAAGTAAACTAAACTAAAATAAATACTTTACTCATTTAGGTAACGTACGTAACCTAGTAATTTTCTAGTTCATCTAGAAAATTGAAGTAAAGTTCACCTAGAAAACTGAGTTCATTTTAAAGTAAACTAAACTAAAATAAATACTTTACTCATATAGGTAACCTAGTCATTTGTTTCTCAGTATTTTTCGTGCTATCACTTGTGATAAGTTATTTATCAGCCGTTATCCGGTATGACACACCTTATTGACGGACATCGATCATATTATTTTTATTGTGAATATGTCATCCAGGTAAATGATGGTAAGTATGTCTGTCACAGGAAATCCGCGAGATCCGGAAATTCGCGCTTTTCCTAGGCAGTACGCGAAATCCCGGGAAGTGGCGAAATGCATTGATTCATTTGTTATCTTCCTGAAAATGCCTAATCTAGTTGTCCTTCTGACATAGTTCATAGATCCCTGACGTGGTTAGATAGGCCTCTGACATGGTTGACAGGCTCCTGATATGGTTATGTAATGTAGGCCTCACAAACGGAAACGCCGCCCGAATATTCGGTTTGCGGTATTCGGCGATATTAGTAGGTAGGTACGCGCTGCCTGCATGCATCTGTAGTCGATACTCCAACCAGTGCTTTAGCTATGACACGCATTAAAATTACCAACCTGTTATAACGGACCCTTATCCGTTTTTGTTTTAGCTTTAACATGGAAGGCGCTTTCTTTTGGAGCTCGGTCCTTCTGGCCATCCTATTCTTTGGTGCCAACAGTCAGAACGGTAAGTTTTCTAATGAATATCCTTGGAGGAACGATGTACTACTATTACGAGTTAGAACATTATCACATACACCTGACATGAATAAATAAATAAATAAATAAAATACCCCTGGACGAGACACACAGCGCCATCTAGCCCCAAACTAAGCAAAGCTTGTACTATGGGAACTAGACAACTGATATAATACTTATATACTTTTTTTGTAAATAAATACATATTATACATAGAAAACACCCAGACTAAACACAAATATTTGAAAATTAACTTTACAAATATTAGTGTCGGTGGGAATCGAACCCACGACCCTCGGCGTAGAAGGCAGGGGTACTATCCACTACGCCAACGGGACAGACAAATGGATTCCTTTCTCTATGATTTACTAAAATAAGGTCAATTCGAGAAATAAATTCTCGTAACATTAGTGCTGTCAGTTTCCATCAAAGAAGAGGAAAGTATGGGCCTTAAAACAAAAAAGTTAGACCAGTGTTGAACGCGAGTCTAAAATAAAACTTCATACAAAAAAAATGCTAGACGCTGGTCTAACTTTTTTGTGGTAAGGCCCTAAATACTCCTGTGTCATGTTTAAATACGTCAAGGGGTTCTTCGCAATTTTATAAGTCGTCATTGTTTTCACCTTCGCCTTAGTTTGACAGATCACGCGTATTTTACGTCAATTTATGTCGTGATCATCTCCTGTAGGTAATTTTCTAAACTTATTTAACAGAAAGTGACAGCGCTAATTTAAGGAAAGATAAGAGAATTTTATATCTTGAATTGTAACGCCATCTGTTCATTTATTTTTCAACTAAATATCTTCATTTCGATGCCTACTAATTTTGCTTTATTTTCAGCCGACGAGGGAACTCCAAACGACACAATAAACCAAACTGGCATTTATCGCACCTGCATTGTCAAGGATGGCAAAGTCGACTGTCATGAGCAGAACATCACTACGTTTTTCGACAAGGAACTTTGGGCTGGTAAGTGTTCTCGATATATTTTGCAGAGCCTGTAAATAGCCATGTCATTTGATATACTTCTTTTCGTTTCTTGTGGGACATCAATTCGTTCAACGATCTGAACCCTGATATCAGTGTTATCGACGCACCGATCGACTCTTGCCAAATATCAATCTCTTTACCGTGTTCGATCCCCAGTTAACACTTGTAATCTTTCCTTATTTTCATTTATAAGAATAATATATTATAGCACTGTGAGTGCATTAAAATCCTAATAAATACCGTACCCTTTTCCAGAATTAAACCAAACCACGATAACTGAGGTAGACCTGAGCGACAACTTCATAGTGAACGTGACAGCTCTGGCAGAACTACCGATAGAAGTCCTGAACCTGTCCAAAAATAAAATAGAATTTATAGAAAACGCCAGCTTCAAGGATCTGCAGAAACTGAGAGTGTTGGATCTGAGTCATAATAAGTTGACTTCTGCAAAACTCAGTCCGCACGCTTTTGAGGTGAGCCAATTTTTTTTACTGTCTAGCATTATTAGCGAGATTAGTGTTCTCAACTATACACATCGAGCTACGTGTGTACGTGTACCAGGCCATAGAAATACGCGGTGTAAAATTACTACAAACCGCTTGCGGGCAAGACGATAGTGGGGATTTCTCGGAGAGGGGTGGGAGAGTCGCTTCTTAGCGAATTGCTGCATTTAGTATAATTCCTGGGTGGTACCCATTCCTACTCTATTCTATACCTTATTGGGTACAATTACAAGTCAACGGGCAGTCATTTAACATTAATATAAAGTCGGTATATCGATAACTCAAATAGTTTATTTGACATCTTGTGTTTTTTTTTCTAATCAGGGTCACTAGGTTGCACTAATGTACTCTTGAACACTTGAGGTTGAATCTAAATGTGCAATATGTTAAAATCAATTTTCATACATAATTTGCACCCCACGCAATATGTGATGCATCTGTTGTGTAAATAAAAGGTTGCGGAACGAGCAAAAAAATGTTGTTTGGAACATAGGATCTATTTGTTTCCAGGGTCGCTACTCGCCAGAGAAGTACGAGCCATTGCCGGCTATGCGCGTCCTCAACCTCGCGTACAACGACCTACACTCCCTGAACCAAGACCTGTTCGAACATCTCTCTGAACTGACAGAGTTGGATCTGAGCGGGAACCCGCTTTCTGTTCTGGATCATGTCACCCTGATCGCTATTTCCAGTCTGCCCATGCTGAAGGTATGTGAAAATGAGTTTTATCTATAGCCGTGAGCCGTGTGATGCCAGCTTAAAATAGCGTCACCCCAATTCTACCCGGTGTGAAAAGTGACTAAGAGATAATCATCCACGTAATGGGCAGCAGCGTTCCCTGTAAATGCAAAATCTTGCACTGCGCTCGCTAATCTGCCTGCCAAGCGTGGCGAGTGTGGCAATACCCCCCGATAGGGGGATCCCCATGTCCACTTGACGACCACAACAGTCCACTGGCGCAAATGGGCCTCGCCTTTCTTACGACACTTGGCAGGTGGATTTTGAGAGCGCAGTGCAAGATATTTAACTCACAGAGTATGTCATTGCTTCCTGCCCATTTCTTGGATAAGCATTTCATCACACGGTTGTAGAATGGCTGATAAAGAAAAATTACTGATATTGAAGCCAAGATGGGGTGCGCTCATCCAGAAGCTCAATTAAGAGCACTTACTTCCGAAGACAGCATTCTGATGGTGATTCGTGACTATCTGGTGATGTGCACCGTGGGAAGAATTCTGCCGTGTCAAACAAGTCTGTCGATTCCGTTCAAAAAAATTGAAACAAGTGAAGCATTTTGATATTTAGATGTAGAGAAAATAGTATATCATAAGCCCACCACTCGTTGCCCACCACTCGTTGCCCACCAAAAATGATTTTTACGAAGGTAACCACAACTTATAGTTATATTCTTATATCAGCATTGAATGTATCCAGGTGCTCCGCATGAGAGATTGCAAGATCCCAGCCATCCCCGAGAAGTTCCTGCACACGCCCCGTTACCTGGAGCGTCTGGACATCAGCAACAACCTGCTGACTGCGGTCCCCCAGGAGCTGGATGAGACGAAGAACCTCCTCTACTTGAACCTCAACCAGAACCCTATTGTGGAACTGGACATGCACTCAGAGGACTATCCGTAAGTTCATTGTCTTGTAATTAGGTACTTTAGTATTGCTGTGTGGAGCCGGCATAGAATAGTATACACCATACCTATCTTTTGCGTGGGTGTCGTAAGAAGCGACCAAGGGAGTTGAGAGTCGATGTGTATTGCAATTTTAGGCAACAGGCTGACAACCTGTCATTATGTTGATACACTGTCTTCTGAGTGACTCTCAAACTTTTGTCAGACGTGGTGTAAATGTTTTTTAAATCCATTTACGCTCTGTCTACCCCGCAAGATATAATATGTATGATGTACTTATACGTTGAAGAATATTCAAGCATCTACCCGCTACCGCCACTTTGCCTGCGACGGTCGCCGATAGCTGCCGCGAGCTGACTCACGCAAGCAAAGTGTCGCTGGTTTATTGCCCTTAGTGACGATAGTGATCTTTTCCAGTGGCTTCCCAACCCTGCGCAAGCTGGAGGAGCTGCACATGTGCAACATGGAGTCGCTCAAGCGTGTGGGTCTTGGCGCCCTGGGCGGTCTGCAGAACCTCAAGAAACTGCACATGAGCTCCAACCCAGCACTTTCAGAGATTGACCCCAAGGCACTTGCACGAGCCGACGATACTGGAGAGAATTATGTCTGGCCCCCTATTAAAGAAGTGAGTATATTATAATTTGGGTCTAAGAACTGGTCTGAGACCTTAACTTATTTTAGTCATTGATACGAAAAAGAAGAAGTAATAAAGAAAGAAACCCGAAAGAGAAACATTATTGTTGACATTTTGTTGTTTGTTATGAAGGAGACACAAACAATAATTTTACTATTTCAGGTCTCTTTCTGAAATAGATGTTATTTGAAGAAACTTAACCACAAGATGGCACTGTACACTGCAGTAGACTCTACTGGATAAGCGGTCAAAATTTGACTGTTATTCCAACACTATAGTACAAAACGGCGATTGAAACGGTTATTGACCAGGTTATAAGTTCATTCAACTACATTACGATACGAAAAATAACACAAATTAAATAGGGTGAAATAAAAACCAAAATTTTGCATTGATAATAATAATATAGAAGTTAAGTATATAGAAAAATGCCTTTATTTTGGTTTGTTATTCAGTCGCAGATACAAAGTGATACGAAAAACCTTATGATGGCTTTTAGGTTAACTTTTTTACTACTAGCCCATAACTCCTAATGTAGTCGTCAGTCCGTCAGGTCTTCTAGCAGTAAGACACTAACTCATCTTCCGTACAAGCCTTCTCACAGCATTCTTGGATGATCTGTCTCTTCCCCCTCATCGTCTGCAACGCCCTCGCTTGCCTCGGAGACAACCAAGGGAATCCAAACACCACTGGGGTTTCTATAGGTCTATCTTCTATGGCTGATCGCTTTTCGTATTGTCCTTGGCAAAGGAATGCCATGACTTCCGCAAGTCTTCTTCCGCAGTAAACATGAGCGTTTTGACTGAAAACGTAGGTGGCAGCGACTGCAAGAATAAGAAGGAATGCTGTAGTCCTCATTTTTGGGTGTATTTGCCGAAAATTGCTTTTAGGCTTGACTTGGGAGACGAAATATAGGGGCAATTTCGTTACTCTCGTTTATTGAATGTCGTTTTCAGGACAAGACGTTCCTTTTATAGCGAAAGTTCATCATGCATATTCAAGAATTTACTCGAATAGGCTATTAATTTTGTCAGATATGTGGGCTTTGAATAATAATTCAACACCTGCCTGATGCTCATTGAGGTGTGATGTGTGACGTTGTACAACACCATAATTAGATTTTGGTTTGTAATCGTACACGACGACGTTTCTGACGTAGTTCAGACTCTCAAGCTAGCTCTAAATTTCGCGTATGACTTTTAGCGCTATTAGTACTCGCATATACTTATATTTTTTGTCTTTTCTTAAATGCAGTACTTACCCTTGGATCTCTTGCACCGAGCCTGCTCACTATTTACCATACGGTAACAGCCGCAACAGTCTACTACAGGACATGGGCCTCCCCCTAACGGGAGGGTATTGCCATACTCACCACGCTTGGCAGGCGGATTGTCGAGCACAGTTCAAGATGTTGCATTTACAAGGAACGCTGCTACCAGTTCTTTGGATTGTCCTTTAGTTTCTTTTTATGTCACCCACGGGTACTGGGATAATGCTTATTCACCCAATATTTAAAAGTAATTTAAACGATTAAACCTTCTTTCCAGCTATACCTGCAGTCTAACAACTTATCGGAGATCGACTCCAGGCTGCTATCCCGCTGGGACCTGGTCCAGAAGGTTGATGTGTCCGACAACCCGTTCCTCTGCGACTGTTCCACGCAGTGGATGGTTGACGTCTTGGTGGATGTCGTGGACAACCTTGGGGGAAACTCTTCGCTCATGGTGTAAGTGTTCGCAATATGAGGCAAACGACAAAATCTACGATATAGAAAAAATTCCAGAGTCCAAGAATACCATTAGCATGGTTTCCGTCAGGTTTAATTATGTGATTTTTTATACAAATTGATTTATATTTTTACATTAAATAATAATCTTTTAAGGCAATGTAGAGTTTTTAACACCAAGAGTTCATCAGGTCGTTGGGCGACTCGGTGTCCCACTTAAAAAGAAGAAGAAGAGTTTTTGGCCGTGCTTGAAAAGTAACCGAATTCAACCGCATTTGAACAACACAGATTTTCCGTCCCGTTCTGTAACAGCCATCTTTGCTCGATACCCACGGTAGCATTCCGAAAGAGGGTCAAAATTTGTCAAATCTCTTTGCAGCATGGTTTTGTGCTCAAAACACGGTCGTCCCCTACTAAATGAGGTACTCTCCAGGGACTCATTATTGAAGATAAAAATGTAGATGGCGCTCTCTATCGCCATATATCTACATGGGGATGGAGTGCGCCATCTATACTTCTTTTTTCAATAACCTGGCTCTGGACAATTCCTCATTGGAAAGGTGTAGAGATGTTGCATGGATGATGAATAATAGATAATAGATACTTATAGGTATACATGTATTTTTCCTCCAGATGCCAAGAGCCGATAGAGATGCGTGAGAAGACCATGAAGCACCTTCACGACATCCACCGGAAGATGAGATGCGTGGACAAGTACGGCAACCGGCCAGAGAGGGACGGAGCTATCCTAATGGGCACTCTCATTGGTGAGACGTTGTATTTTTCTTACGTTTCATATGTGCGTGTGATTTCTGTGTGGTACCAAATTAGCATTCAACTCAACCAGCAGTGCCGTAAAAAACGATTAAGGGATAATCATCCAGCGGACGAGCAGCAGCAAAATCTTGCACTGCGCTTACAGTATGACAATGCGTCTCACGGATGTAGATGGTGTTTCTTCTAATTCATGAATTTCGAGCGTCGCGCTGTCTCCGTCTCATGTCTCACGTCTCACGTATAACCTGTGAAGCCTAACCAATAATGTATTGAGGCCATCTATACGGGGTGTAAGAAACAGCTCTTCGAATACTGATAGGGTGCATTCAGATCAGACCATGGAACTGAATAACTTCCCATAAGAAAATTTTTCTGACGATGTCAAAATTTACGTCTCCTGAAATATTTTCTAATGAAAAGTTGTTCAGTTTCGTGGTCTGAAAGTACCCATCAGTATTTGGAGAGCTGTCCCTTTACCCCCTATATTGTTCTGAATCTTTCTTTTACCGTATGTTATTGTTTTTCTTTGTGTTTTGTACAAATAAAGCATACAATTTTTGGAAAACTTGCATAATTTTCCACCTCAGGCAGGATTTCAACCTGCGACTTTCGGCATCTGTACTGCCGACGCCACGGCATTTTGCAAATTATCCAAAAATTGTGCACCTAACACGAGAAGTGTTTTAAAATTTGGTATTTGAATAAAGCATAATACTTATGAATTTGTATTGTATTTTATGGTATTTACCAGGTGTCCTGCTGTCAGTCCCCATAATGCTGTCTCTGATGCTGCTGTGGAGACGAGGGTACTTCGCGTGCATCGGCTTCAAGGGACCGGTGGATGTCAGCCGCGCATTCTACAAGAAAGCACCGGCTGATGACTACATGACGTAGAGACTTCAAGAAATATAGGAAAAGGACAGGAAATCTGTAGCTCTCATTTGCATGCTAAAGAGATATTTAAAGTTTGCAAAATTGTCCGCTGTAGGCAGGATTTGAACCTGCGGCCTTCGGGGTCTGTACTGCCTGGGCTTCTGCGGCTCAATCCTGCAAATTAAGCAAGTGTATTTTGACCGCTAACGCGTGGCAGAGCTCCATGTAGTCTAAATAGTTGCAAAACTATTCCAGTAGATGGAACTCTGCCAAGCGTGTACCTAACGGGAAGTGTTTTAATATTTAGTATTCAAAGAGACTAAAAAAGAAGTTGGATCGTTTGAATTTGTTGTGGAAGTTTAGTTTGAATAATATTAGCAAATGAGAGCAACAGACCGCTTGTCTTATTTTTTATATATCTACTTATAGGTAGCTAGTAATTTAGCCAAGTAATTACATAATTATGATAGGCAAAAAGTAGTTTTAACAGACATAATTTTAGCCAAGCCAGAATGTAGAGATATACGGAGTTATGGAGTGGCCCTCCGAAAACTGATACGGAGGTGGTTCAGTTTTATTGTCTGAATGCATTCTAGCAGTATTCGGAGAGCCGTCCCTTACACCCTGTATATTTTTTATTCTTTATATTTATCAATGTATAATATCATTATACAAATATAATAAGTTTGTAAAAGTAGTATAAGTAAGGAACGTATATGTATTTATTGCATAGTATTTCATAGTTCGCCCATTTTGTAAAGTACCTACCGATGAAAAAAAAACCTATAAACTTATTAACCCTATACCTACATAGATACATTTTTATGGTGTTTGTTAGATGTGCTATTATTTTATTAATTTCGTAATTTTTAAGTAGTTTTGTATCAACATTTGCCGTTTTGTATAATTGAATAAAACAAAAAATTCGTGTATGAAGTATTTTTATTTATGTTTGTTTTTATCATACAAACGTATTCCCTTGTTTTCTTTCCGAATTATGCACGTAGTGCTAAGTATAATTATTATTTATTTAATTTCATATTTATTCTAGGCTCTAGGCATGCCCATACGATTATTGATGCAGTTTAGTACCTCGGAAATAGGGGTATCATTTTGATAAAAAAAGTTTAAGAAAAATATTTTAATTTTAAAAATTTTATGAAATGTTTGAAGATGCTCAACATACTTTATAATTAATACTACATAGTAGAATGCGTGATATGAAAGAACGTAGTACTTTTCTTAACACCTTGTATTATTCCAAAAATCCTACATGTTAGAATGGATAAATAACGCATGATTCCTACATCAAAGAGATAGGTATTTACATTGGCCCTTCGAAATGCAAAGGCGCAAGCTCCACTGAGTAGACGTAAGACGTAAAATGGCAGCTGTCAAACAAGTGATCGTCGAAGACGTGAGACGTTTTGACATCGCGATGCTTGAAACCGTTTTGATATAAAATGTATGAAACAGAAGAAACAAAGCTACACATGTGAGACGCGCGTCGCATCGATAACGCTAGCGATCGTTTTCCGACAGATGTCATGTTGCGCGTCTATTCTGTGGAGCTTGCCCCTAAATCCGTTAGCCGAACTTATCTCCTGATAAGAAACCAATCATCAAAGAATATACAGGGTGGACCATAGAGTGACGTCAATAAAAAGGAATTAGATTCCTCGTGGAGTCCTCACATCTTGAATGGCGTGAATGGCAGACATTTCTTCTTTTTTTGTACGCTAAAAAGTACAAATCATTAAGATTGTGCTATGAAATCAACCGCGCGAAAATCCCTTATACGGAAGTAAAAAAAGGAAAGGAAAAATTACTGCCACACTGAGAAAATGGCATATTAAGAACTAAATAAGTTATTGTTGTAATCAACAAAGCGACTTTGTTAATATAGTGCTTGCAAAGTTTACTGCTAAAAACAAATAAGTGAAAATGGCTAAAATACTTCCATAAAACCAACCACCTAGTTTTGTCAAATTTTAGGCCTATAACTAACCATTTTTCTTTGTAGTACCTAAACAAGTAACCAAGTTAGGTTTAAAGAAGTCCATAAGACCTCATTCATTCATAGCCAAATAACAAAGTTAACTATAGCAGGTCTTCCCATTTAAATAAAACCTATATGATATGTATCCCTGCATAAATAATTAACTTAATTGACATAGCCGATTTACATTGCAGCTGTGATTGAACTACTTAGTTAAAAAATGTATGCTTGCTATTGGTAGTAAATTTTTTTATTTGAACATAAAAATAAACTTTAGGAGGAGTGATGGATGATGAGGCCAGCTGGCCGAGTGATGAGGAGGCAAAGGAGGAGCTTCCGCCTGGTCATGTGGAAGTTGTACCTATATACGTGTCTTCGAGGCGTCGATGACATGTACAGGCAGGGATGATGCTGCTTTGGTTCTTGGAGATGCTGTGATTGCAGTGGTTGCTGCTGATGATGATGACTTGTGGCACCGTTGAAGAGTGTTGCAATGTGAGTTACGTCGTTGCTGTTGATCACGTCAGGGTCACCATGATGAGGCCAGATGGCCGAGTGACGACAGAGGAGGTTAAGGGCTTAAGCTACCCGCCTGGTCGGGTGTTGTGTGACCAGGGACAAACTGGTCCAACCAGACATTTTGGAAGTTGTATATATAGCGATCGGCGGAAACACTTCGATACCGCGTTTCAGGACTGTATGGAAGTATGTAAAGCGCATGCGCACGGCCACAAAACTTCACATCATGTATTTAATAAACATGATATGTTAAAACTACAAACAAGTTAATTTAAAAATTATATTACACGTATGTATTAGTTCTCGAGTAATTAAGTTGCAGTTATCGATTGATCGGTCAACTTTAATTACACTACATATCTACAATTAAACTACAATAAAAACAGAAGTATTTCAGATTTTAAATGACAATTTAGTTTAGTTGTGACCAATTAACTAATTTATTTTTAAATATTATGGATACTTGTCTCCAACCTTGCATACACTTATTTTAGATCACAGATATTGCTTGCTAAAACTACTGAATAAAGTAATTGAATTTATCAAGTCAAGTTTGGTTGCGAATAATAACTATTATATTTAAAAACGAATAAATACAGTGCTGTAGCTGACTAACACAATTCAACAAAGTTGACGTGTTTGTTTTTAATCATACACAGTTGTGAGTTTTCAGCTAAGACTTGATTGATGCTAAATAAAATTCCGTTAAACAAGCCAAAAAGGTCCTCGGTTAACTTCAGATTTTCTCAGTGCAGTCAAAATTTTCCCTTTAACTTTAAAAGTTGAATAACTCGGAAACTAAAAATAATCGCGGAACGTACATGGGGTATTCTCGAATACCCCAAGATGTGAGGAATCAAATTTATTTTTATTGACGTCACTATATGGCCACCCTGTATATACCTAACGGCACGATAGCTGTTTCACCCGCTGTAACACTTTTTCCCGCGAGAAATAGGCATTTTCCCGGTATGCGTGTTTTAGGAGGAGCGAATTCCACGGCAGACAGAATGACAGGGAAACGCAAAAAGTGACTTCATATTATTATACTAGATTTTATATTTTCTTTTGGAAAACTATTTTTCAAACTAAAATACTAGCCCTCTCGTAGTCATTAAGAAAAACGGAATATCTGTTTTCAAATCTAATCTTTGAATATAGCGTGGGTTCTTATCTTGTCGATTTCTTTCGGCCAATCACTTTGTAAATCTCACATATCCTTGTATTTATTTGGTATCTATCGCGTCGCCTTTTGCAGTTGTGCGGTTTTTTGAAGATTACGAAGTTATTTAACCTAATTTCCTAGTTTTAAAAGGATAATTTTTGACTAACCATCTAGGTTTTGTCAACACATCATCTAGATAAGTCGTTTCACTTAGAAAAAGAAGATGTTAAAAAGATTTAACAAGTGGTTTCCATTAAGGTGTTTGGAGACGGACATTTGACAACGGGCCACCTCCTTTATTGGGGAAAAAATAATTATCTAACAAATTTAAGGGCATCATCACTAGAATGAAAAGTGCGTTCGTACTACTGTGCCTCCTTATATGGACTAAAACTGGGAATACACAAGAAGAATACGGTAAGTTTAAATTTTAAGACCTATTCAAACTACAGCGGTATACGGGTACGTGGATAGAAGAACTGAATCGCTTGACAATTTGTGCCAATCAAAATACCGGTTATCTTACCACGTACATTCCTTTAAAAGGGCTTTATTACAAATCAATTATTACCTAAATACAAATAATAGACACTCATCAAGGAGAAGCATACTGATATTGTCATCTTCCTGCCCTTATCCCCAATCGGGGTCGGCGCCACATATTTTGTTAGAACACAAAATCATGTAGCATAAAATAATAGTGATAATAGTTTAGACCGGCCGCCTGTCTGACGTCAACCCTCTTTGGAAATGCTATTGTACAAAGTTGACCATAGTCGACAGATAATCAGCCGAGGTCAAAAACTCTATGTTGCCTTTTACGAAACACCCTGAGTGAACTAAGTGAACTCAGGGTGGCAGTATTCTTGGCGGCTATCACATGAAGCATACTTATCTGTCTATTAATAATTTGTTTTTAGATTTCTTCCCAGAAATATTCACATCAAGGCAGATAGGTCCCGTGGCGCCTACAGACGTGATATGTACGAATTGCACGTGTGTTGACGACATGGTGGACTGTTCCGAGAGAGGCATTCAAGGATTCTTCACTGTCGGGGACTGGGCAGGTCAGTATTCAGCTGCGTACACATACACATAAATCACGGCTTATCATGTGCACCGTAGCGTGCGCAAGAATACTTCAGACGCGTCGAATCGTATGAATTTAATAAAAACAAGTGAAGGATTTTAATTTGTAGCTATATTTACTTAGGTTCCTACTTAATTTAGGCGAGAAACACCCGTCCAAGCGTTATTTTTTTGCTGCACTATCGCCTGCATTAGGAAAATGCTATTTTCCACCTTATTTTCAAACAAATACGGTTTATGTCAAACAGTTTGACAGACGCATTTGCTAGCGCTGCATCGACGGATGCGTCAGTCAAAATTATTTTTTGTATGGGAATAAGGTCGACATTCCTATAGTTCCGACGCAGCGCAAAATTAACGCAAAGTGAACGAACAATCGAAATGTGGGCGCAATAATTAGCTAACAATCTGATCCAATATTTTCCCATTACAGGACTGGCTGACAAAAACCCAACTAGCGTAGACCTCAGCTTCAACACAATGCCGATCATAACCCAGTTTGCTGAACTGCCGATAAGGACGCTGAACTTGTCACATTGCGAAATTGAGAAGTTCCAGAACATAGTCTTTAACAATATCCCCAACTTGACCACTTTGGATCTGAGCTACAACCATATTGCTACGTATGCATTGAGCTGGAGGGTGTTCGGGGTAATAAACTTATAAATACTTCCTATGTCGCTAGATCGTCGTTAGCAGACGAGCGTCAAGAGATTGAAAATTGTAAAGAATCGATCGATGCATCGATAGCTCAGTGGCAGAGCGGTGGGGTGCATGGAGACGAGCATCAAAACATTTAAAATTCTGCGGGCGAAAATTTGTGCATCGATAACTCAGTGGCAGCGCGGTGGTGCGTTCCCTATGCGACCCGGGTTCGAGCTCCGATCGATGTATGTAATATTTACAATTTATTATTTTCTTTATAAGTTGTTTATCCTTCTAGCGTGCCCCACCAGCGTCCCCTGACGAAGACTACCTCACTTTCGAGGACTTAAGGACTTTAATCCTTGCGTACAACGACATACACTCCATACCCCAGGACTTATTGCTGTCCATGCCTGGTATCACCTACTTGGATGTCAGCGGGAACCCATTGGCGATGATTGACCAGGTCACGCAAGGGGCTATCACCAGTCTTCAGTCGTTGAAGGTTTGTTCATATTCTAATGATGATGATGATCTCTCCGACCGATTTTGGCCATGGCGAACGAATTTGGTATTCAATTCTGCAAAGAAAGGGAATGAATTATTCGCTGAGAATAAGTATCCCGGTAGATGGAGCCCTGTCACACGTTGGAGGCCAAGAGTACTTGCTTAATTCGCAGGCTAGGATAGAACTGCGGTAGCCCAGTTGGTAGTGGCGTCGGCTTTACAGATGCCGAAGGTCGCAGGTTCAAATCCTGCCTGCGGTGGAAAATTTTGCAAGTTTTCCAGAAAGGGAGTAATCCCGAAAAACCATTGCTTCTTCGCAGTCTGGTCTGGCACCTGTGACATTGGCTCTCTACTGATTCTAAAATAAATACGGTACCGTCTTCGAATACCTACCGGTGTG
Source organism: Phthorimaea operculella (assembly GCA_024500475.1). NCBI lineage: Eukaryota > Metazoa > Arthropoda > Insecta > Lepidoptera > Gelechiidae > Phthorimaea > Phthorimaea operculella. The sequence goes on along the minus strand of JANFCV010000050.1, from coordinate 931,494 downwards.
AATGATACCGAGAAAGGAGACAGATCCGTAAAATAGCCTTAAAAAATATTAAGCAGTGGGTGAATAAAACCGCTTGATGTACTGCAGGTACTCCAAATAATGGACTCTGTATTTCAGGAACTGAAATTGGCCAGCTGTGAGTTGGATAACCTTCCAGATGGTCTGTTTCGGGGCCTTCGGCGGTTGGAGAGACTAGATCTGAGCGATAATAGGTGTGTATATCCAAGTTTTACTAAGATACCTTCTTCTGTGGTTTACAGACCCTACAGTTTCAGACCTAAAGAAAATCCATTTAAAGATGAACAATATCGTTCTGCTTACAGATTCACAACAATCCCAAGTGTTCTCAGCGAAGCCTGCAACCTTGTGTACCTCAATCTGAATAAGAACTTGATGGTCAACATCACTAAAACCACGTAAGTACCTATTCTGAGCCAATTCAAATGCAAGAAATATGACGTTCGTGACAACCATCTTCTTATTTACCTTGAGATTCCGGTTCATTCCAGTAAACGTTAGTAAGCGTGGTAAGAGACCCTCCAAGGATAGATACTTAAAAATAAGTCTGTAACCATAAACCATATGCTGCATTTCAGTGCACTGACAAGCCTGACCAGGCTACAAGAACTCCGTCTGTGCCGGCTCAGTAAACTGACTTCAATTGGCCCAGGGGCTCTGGGGGGTCTGGAGAGCCTGGTATCCCTGCACATCTGCCACAACCCTCGATTGACGACCATAGACCCTGGTTTCCTCATGTGGTACGACGATCATGGGGTAGACCAGTACCCATTATTGCAAACGGTATGTAAAACCTGATAAACTATGGTTAATATGGTTTTATCCATGATCATGGGGACAATATACTAGAGGAGAGTCAATCTAAAACTAAAAAGGTTGTAATTGAATGTAAATATTTACTAACCAAAAAAATCAACTTTTAATCTTAGTTTAAGAGTAACAAATGATGGTCTCAACAGATGACTTCAGTAAATCACATTTAAGCTTTTTATTTTAGGTTTCCAACCAACTATTGCTCTCTTTCAGCTCCACCTGCAAAGCAACAACATATCCTCGGTGAACCCCCATTTCCTGGACCGCTGGGACCAGCTGGCAGACGTGGACCTGACCAGCAACCCTTACTGCTGCGACTGCAACGCACAGTGGATGCTCGACGTGCTGGTGCCGATGATCAGCGCGTCCAGTATGAACGCCACGCTCAGGAATATGTTGTGAGTTGAAGTATGGAACGTACAAACATACACGCCTTCTAAGCCGGCATCACACGGCATATAGTGGCTACAGCAACCTCGGAGCGAGTAACCCGAGCCCGGCTACGCCGGCATATAGTGGCTACAGCAACCTCGGAGCGAGTAACCCGAGCCCGGCTACGCCGGCATATAGTGGCTACAGCAACCTCGGAGCGAGTAACCCGAGCCCGGCTACGCCGGCATATAGTGGCTACAGCAACCTCGGAGCGAGTAACCCGAGCCCGGCTACGCCGGCATATAGTGGCTACAGCAACCTCGGAGCGAGTAACCCGAGCCCGGCTACGCCGGCATATAGTGGCTACAGCAACCTCGGAGCGAGTAACCCGAGCCCGGCTACGCCGGCATATAGTGGCTACAGCAACCTCGGAGCGAGTAACCCGAGCCTGCTACGCCGGCTTATAGTGGCTACAGCAACTTCGGAGCGAGTGACCCAAATCCGGCTACGCCGGCATATAGTGGCTACAGCAACCTCGGTGCGAGTAACCCGAGCCTGCTACGCCGGCTTATAGTGGCTACAGCAACCTCGGAGCGAGTAACCCGAGCCTGCTACGCCGGCATATAGTGGCTACAGCAACCTCGGTGCGAGTAACCCGAGCCTGCTACGCCGGCATATAGTGGCTACAGCAACCTCGATGCGAGTAACCCGAGCCTGCTACGCCGGCATATAGTGGCTACAGCAACCTCGGTGCGAGTAACCCGAGCCTGCTACGCCGGCATATAGTGGCTACAGCAACCTCGATGCGAGTAACCCGAGCCTGCTACGCCGGCTTATAGTGGCTACAGCAACCTCGGAGCGAGTAACCCATGGCCAGGCAGTGGGTACAGCGATCTCGGCGTGAGTTGCCCAAGGCGCATACCTAGTGGCCCGGGGCCTCTGTTACCCGGGGATCCCGTATAATCTACAGAAACGGAATCCAATGACTAACCTTTCTTTTCTTGTGTTTTCATAGTTGCAAGAAACCAGACGACATCCGAGGCATATCTTTCGCAACGCTGGCCGCGTCAGGGAGGACCCTCATGTGTCCAGTGAGTGTGCAGCTTCCTGACGGTCCTGGTCCTAACACAGCCATCGTTTTGGGCATCATGATCGGTAAGTGCGTCATGTCATGTCATGACTCATTACTAAGCACCATCTGAGCCCTTGGTTGGTATTCATAACCTACAGGAGCTAAAATTGCCACATTTTATCTCTTTGGGCCTCTTCTTGATAAAAGTAGTTAGTTATGTTAACCGTACCTACTCTTGCTTGAGACGGACTGTTGGCTAGTGCCTATCCCCTAGGACAGACCCGGATATATATCGCTCTTTAAAAAAAAACATGTTATGTGCACGCCCAATCTGCCTGTCTTGCAAAAGTCTCCCTTGCTGTAGGTCAGCTGGAAGAAATTTCTTAGTAGAAATAAGCTGTCCTGTTGTCTATCTTTGTATACGTCTCTTGTTATGTTTCTTGTGTGCAATAAATGGTTAATAATAAAAAAAATAAACTATCTAATCTTATTTTCAGGTATTTTCGCAACATTCCCCATAGTGATGACACTCGTCCTGCTGTGGAGAAAAGGAGTCTTCGCCAAATGTCGGAAGAAAATTATCGAGGAGAAAAAATACGACGACAGCGATGGTGAAAACGACGCTCTCTAAAGGACAAACTCCACAGAATCCGCTACTTGACTGACAGGTCAAATGAGCTACTTTTTATGACGACCGAAAACGATATTTTGTATGAAATTATAGAAATATGACGTCATAATTCAATATTTTGGATGGAGTCATAACAATAACTTGTATTAATTTCGGTGTTTATAAATTCTAACTTTAAATGTTCTGGCAAATGATGAATGAAGAACAACTTTTGTATTTTATTTACGACCCTGTCAAGTAGCGAATAGACGCGCGACGCAACGCGCAACGTGACATCTTTCAGACAAGTGATCGTCAGCCGTTATCGATGGAACGCGCGTCTTACGTGTAGCTTTGTTTCTTCTGTCTCACACATTTTATTTAGAAACGATATCAAGCATCGCGATGTTGTCGCACGTCTTCGACTTTGTCTTTGACGATCACTAGTTTGACAGATGCCATCTTACGTCTGACGTCTCACGTTTACCCTTTTAGTCCGGTTTGTAAGGGGAAGGCTTGTATGGAGACCTTTCGGATTGTGATTAAAGCGTGAAACTTGGCATAGGTGTTCTATAGGTACATCTTAGTAGGTAAAGGCCGGTTTCCAGGAGTTCCGCCCCCCGGAGCAGGTGGGAGGGGGGGGAGGAATGTTTCGGTCACCGCGCACCAAACAAAAAATTCTGACTGATGTAGTTGAGGTCCTAAGGCAAGTTTGGTATCGTTTTCGAGTAAAAATAACATGCAAAATCTATTTAGCGTAGTAAAAAACATGTTTTCATTAAAAAATACGAAAAAATACGCAAAAGAAGGAAAATATACCACACTATTTTCGTCTTCAACTTGCTGTCACCACGAATATGGTAATAATTAGTAAATAACAAAAATAGCAATAGAAAGCTTGAATATTTGGCTTCCTAAAAATACATACTTTTTGTATGGTTTTTGTCCAAAATTACACTGTAAAAAAATAAATAGGTAGAACGGTGTCGAGTTCAATACTTTCTGTGTTCGTACATCTTCTTTATGTATTGAATAGAACGGCAAAATTATACACAGGAGATAATAGACCATCTATATCCAAAATAAATTAAAATTAAGATGATCCTACTGTCCACATTTGAGAAAAATTAACCGCAAATTTAAGTTTGTATTTCATATATTTTGTATGAAAAACAAAGTTAACTTTTCAGCTTAGATATATTTCAAATAATAATGGAATACAAATTGAACGCAATATGCAAAAACCGCATAAACACGGTCCAGAGTACCTACCGAGGAAATTTTGGTGCTTTTTTTTCTTCTTTAGAAAAAAAAAGAAAAGAAAAATACCGTGGCCGCTGTTTGGCTTTTGTAGTCTACGAGTAAGCCTTCGACTCTATTGAAGCCCGGGCCGTTTAAGAATCCTAGCAGCGCTGCCAGGGCGCCTGGTGATAAGTAAAGGTGCTGAGAAATTCAGTGCCAAATGGCAACTATGTCCGTTAAAGTCGAGTACCACAAAACAAGACTCAACGAAATACCCTGAGGTGTAGGACATTACATCTTCGCAACTCTTCACCAAAACACTGGAAAAAGCGCTGGATAATGCTGCTTCGAGATGCGTTGGATTTAGGATGAACTCGGAAAAACCAATGTCATATAATATAATCAACACACCGCCTCCATCAAGAGCTCGAGGTAGATCAGTGTGCGGCAGATCATCCATTTATCATCTTCAAGTCATCGCTCCATCTGAGTAGAGGAAGTTCGTTGTAGAATAATGGAATACAAATTGAACGCAATATGCAAAAACCGCATAAACACGGTCCAGAGTACCTACCGAGGAAATTTTGGTGCTATTTTACATGGATATAGTTGTCCTATCACCAAGGAGGGTTGACGTCTGGTAGGATTCCCAAAGAGGGTTGACGTCTGGTAGGCGGCCGGTCGTAAAATTAAGCCAAATCCTTTGTAACACGATTTTGTGTTCAACAAAACGTGTTGCGCTGACCCCAAGTAATTGGGATAAGGGCAGGAAGATGATGAGTTGTCCTATCACCACCTTCGCGTCGCCTCCCTCACCCCCATCAACAGCTCGAGATAGATCAGTGTGCGGCAGATCATCCATTCGCCATCTTCAAGTCATCGTTCCATCTAACCGCTAAAGTTGCACTGGTTTTTCACGTATTATGTTCACGTATATACTGGTTGTGAAAAATCTGCGCTTAAATAGCTGAAAAGGCTATTTAACTCTGTAATAGCCAATAAAACGTCCCTAAAGACGTGGAGCCGAGGTGTTTCGGCATGGTTTTTCAAAACAGAAAAGAAAACGCCCCAGAAACTTACGCGAACACCCCTTTTAGCCAGGTCTATTGCCCAATGCTGTCTCCAAAACATATTACGTATCGTCTGGCATTACATTTAAAACCTTTCAGCCAACGAAACAGGTCGGGTTTACGAGTAAACCTTCGACTCTATTGAAGTCCGGGCCGTTTAAGAATCCTTGCAGCGCTGCCAGGGCGCCTGGTGATAAGTGGAGGTGCTGAGAAATTTGGTACCGAATGGAAAATAGGTCCGTTCGTTCTTTATATATAATATAATTACACATCATACCTGAGCCGGTTTTCGTCAAAGGTACTGTCCTTGAAGTTATCAAGAAATATTCTTATTATTCTATTATCAAGATAAATATACCTTGAGTAGAGATGTCAGTTTGTTAAAGACGACATGGGTTGTGAAATCACAAGAAGAGTGCAGCTTGTCTGGGCAGTATTTGGGGAGTTGAGACGCCTAGCTACAATTCATTACAAGGGTGTTTAATTGCGTCCTTAACATATGGGGCCTAGATGAAAAACATCACAGTAAAACTGGCTGTCCTACCATCTACATGGTAACACAGGAGCTTCTGAAAAAGTCTGATCGGGATCACGCTAATGGATTAAGTTATACAATAGAAGACCAAGTTACCTGACGACATAGTGTAGATTGTGTAGCAAATTGAAGTAGCCGTCAGCTGATCACATCTGTAATGGAACTTCTAGGAAGTGGAGTAAGAAACTGATGGAAATCCGGTGTAAAAGTCAAGCCTCGGCAAGAGTAGACTACAACGAACTTCCTCTACTCAGATGGAGCGATGACTTGAAGATGATAAATGGATGATCTGCCGCACACTGATCTACCTCGAGCTCTTGATGGAGGTGGTGTGTTGATTATATTATATGACATTGGTTTTTCCGAGTTCATCCTTAATCCAACGCATCTCGAAGCAGCATTATCCAGCGCTTTTTCCAGTGTTTTGGTGAAGAGTTGCGAAGATGTAATGTCCTACACCTCAGGGTATTTCGTTGAGTCTTGTTTTGTGGTACTCGACTTTAACGGACATAGTTGCCATTTGGCACTGAATTTCTCAGCACCTTTACTTATCACCAGGCGCCCTGGCAGCGCTGCTAGGATTCTTAAACGGCCCGGGCTTCAATAGAGTCGAAGGCTTACTCGTAGACTACAAAAGCCAAACAGCGGCCACGGTATTTTCTTTTCTTTTTTTTTCTAAAAAAGAAAAAAAAGCACCAAAATTTCCTCGGTAGGTACTCTGGACCGTGTTTATGCGGTTTTTGCATATTGCGTTCAATTTGTATTCCATTATTATTTGAAATATATCTAAGCTGAAAAGTTAACTTTGTTTTTCATACAAAATATATGAAATACAAACTTAAATTTGCGGTTAATTTTTCTCAAATGTGGACAGTAGGATCATCTTAATTTTATTTTATTTTGGATATGGATGGTCTATTATCTCCTGTGTATAATTTTGCCGTTCTATTCAATACATAAAGAAGATGTACGAACACAGAAAGTATTGAACTCGACACCGCTCTACCTATTTATTTTTTTACAGTGTAATTTTGGACAAAAACCATACAAAAAGTATGTATTTTTAGAAAGCCAAATATTCAAGCTTTCTATTGCTATTTTTGTTATTTACTAATTATTACCATATTCGTGGTGATAGCAAGTTGAAGACGAAAATAGTGTGGTATATTTTCCTTCTTTTGCGTATTTCTTCGTATTTTTTAATGAATCATGTTTTTTTACTACGCTAAATAGATTCTGCATGTTATTTTTACTCGAAAACGATACCAAACTTGCCTTAGGACCTCAACTACATCAGTCAGAATTTTTTGTTTGGTGCGCGGTGACCGAAACATTCCTCCCCCCCTCCCACCTGCTCCGGGGGGCGGAACTCCTGGAAACCAGCCTTTACCTACTACCTATAGAACACGTATGCCAAGTTTCACGCTTTAATCACAATCCGAAAGGTCCGACCCCTTACTAACCGGGGTATTTGGAGCTTGCGCCTATGTTAGATTAAGATTGTTTTAATTGTAAGTATAATAATGTTGCAGTTAGTATGAAAAAACTGTCAAATACAAAAATGTACATGTCTCAATTATTTTGGTCATTTCATTTTCGTACCGCTTCGCCGAACTGAAAGATATTTTTTATTACTTACCAAATAAAATATGTCAATAAAATAATATCTATATTACGAATGGGTTGTCTAAAAACTTGTAATGATGGATGCGCCCACAATTTAAAACTACTTGAGACTTATTTTTGTGTGGAGTGAGTGTCCCATATGGTACGCTGTCAGAATTTGGCATCCACCCATATGGGACGCGAAATGGTGGTTCAGTTTTCGCGGAAAATCTCACGTTGCTTTATTTCTACAATTAAATCGACAATAAAATTGATTCGTGTTCACTAAAAATCTTCCTAGTATTTTAAACATCACTTGTGAGTTGTGACACTTATATTTTTACACTTGTGTGGTAAAAGAAAAAAATACAAAATGACAATTTTCATAGACGTTTTCCGCAGCCCACACCTTCATACAAAAGGGGTTCAATGGATTGTTTTGCTGCTGCTGTTGTATTTAATATCTGTTAAAATATTAGGTAGGTAATTATGTGAGGATTATATATAATTTAACATTTTTTATTTAGAATCTGAGTTATTGAAGAAAATCGAACCCGATAAAGCACACTATTGGCACAAAATAAAAATTATTACATAAAGATAAGCCAAAACTGCAATAAATAAAATAAAATAAAAAACAATAAATTGCACTACATACAGATAAGCCCCAAGGATAAAAATACACCGATCCCGCGGCTATGCATAGTCGCATAATCATACTATAGTCAGTATTGTGCGAATCTTGCTACTGGCGTGTTCACCGCCGGCTTAGTGACATTTTTAAATACAACATTGAATAAATAAGCCTTGAATCACAGAAGTATTGTAATTAGTCCATAGTATACAATATTAGCCAAATTACAAAAGGAGGTGTGAATTTTTGAAGTGATATGTAAACACTAGTTTGGTGTGAGACGACTAAAATGTAGAGTCACTTAACAGTTTTGTTTTGTCTACGAAACAGTGCTTCGGAGTTTGGTCGGTTTATGTAAGTATTTATTATTGTCACAAGCGTCCCGCTCATAATAAACCGATTTTCCGTGGAAATAAGACCTTTTTCGGCAAGTATTAAGTATACTTACATGTAATTCATCCTTTTGAATCACTCTATCCACTGAAAAAACCGAAAACCGCACCAAAATCGGTTGCGTAGTTTTAGAGATATAAACATAGGAATATAGACACGAGAAAAGACATTTATTTATGTACCTAGTTAATATAATGTATTGATGGACGTGTTCTTTATCGATACCTCGCTATTTATTGTTTGATAGTAGTTTAATAACCTAGTGGATATCTATAATTTCGGTAACTATAAATAAGTGAATAGCCTGCAAAATAACATTGTTTTTAACTTTAAAAATACTTCCTTAAAAAAAAGTTAGACACGCGTTTAACGCTCGTCTAAGTTTTTGGTGGAGGCACCACTAGCCTTAAGTTCATTCATTACTAACTAAGCAAAACGGACGACACAGGTATAAAATACATAATTACAGCCCAGCTAGATCCGACCTATCCTAACCGGATAGTTCTGGATTTCCGAGGCCAAGCGGTGACTGTGGCCAAGCCAACCGTAGTGTTTGTTACTGTCATTATCATAGTACTGGGTATTTTGAAAGTTGTTTTTGTTTTCGCTTTTGATCTTTTATTATTTTAATTATAATTCTCAAAACCCCTTTATAAATAAATAAAGATTTAAAAAAAAATATAATTCTACTTAATAGATATTTTATTTTATAATAGTTCATGTTTCCTGTTTATTTACCTATTTTTAATGGAATACACAAAGTCTTTTGAATTACTCTCAAACTTTTGTCAGACGTGTTGTAAATGACCGTTTTTTGCAGCCGTCTACGCTCTACCTACCCCGCAAGGGATATATGTATGTATGTAAGAGTTTCATAAAAATGTACAGGGTGTTACAGATGATGAGTCGGTCGATGTTTGGTTCTATTTTCTCTACCTATATGTCGCAGGAAATCCGCAATTTTCCGGATTTCCCAGATCACCTGCGACATATACATTTGAAATTAGAACCAAACATCGGCCGACTCATCATAGCTAAGAAACGAACGTTCGTAGAAAGGATCATCGTCAAAACGAACGTTTGTAAAATTTAACACTGGATAAACGATTACTCGTAGATTAGGTAGACTGTCGGCAAGATTCCAAATTCAAACTTTTATCAGACGTGGTGCAAATGACCGTTTTTACAGCCTGCTCTGTCTACCCTGCATGGGATGTAGGCGTGATTCCGCATGATAGGTATATGTAGGTATGTAAGCGAGTCATCTGACAAAATGCCAAAACATCGTGCCATGTCTGCAATAAAAACGACTGAAAACTGATTGGCATAATAAACGAAGATTATAGTCGTCATTGTCACAGATAATCTGTTTATAACCACAAAATGGTTGTCATTAACAGTAGGCGATACAGGGCGTTAATTTAAATGTGTGCCATAACTTCAGTTTCGTTTAGTATCGATAAAAGATGCAGTAAAAAATACAGGGTTATTTTTTAGTCAGTGCGCAAACTTTGCTGGGTGTTTCTACTCGTGATTCTGAGCAACTTTTACTATGGGGCCAACTGCGAATTCGCAAAAAAAATTTGGATGTTCCTAGAAAAATTCGTACCTAACTACTCGGCTAAAATGAATGGAACACCTAAAAATTTTTTTTAGATTTCTCAGGTGGCCCCATAGTAAAAGTTGTTCAGAATCACGAAAAGAAACACCCAGCAAAGTTTGCGCACTGACTAAAAAATAACCCCGTATAAAAATAAACTCTGTTGAGATTGTTATTGATTGAATGAAATTGATCCAGTAATAATTTTATTATTTGCCGGGTTCCTTTATTGATACTGCACCTGCCTGAAGTATATAATATACCTACGTTATAGGACCGTGAGGATTGGCGCTGTAGAGAAGAGACCTTTATACTCTTTCTGGTGGAGGTGAAAAGTTGTGTGTGCCACACGAGAGCAAATTCATTTATAGCTCTGGATGGCTTTTAAATCCCTCCTACTTTTAGTGTCCTACCTATCTACCTCGTGTCGCTACCTCGGTCGGCATACAAAAGAGTCGGTACTTGTAGCAAAAATAAACTTTGCTCTCTTGTCGTAAAAATAACTACAATACAAATAACTACAATAAAGAGTAGACAAAAAATGAGGGCGCCACTTTGTATGAAACTTCAAAATTAAATGGCAACAATTTAGTATGAAAAAATTTTAGTTCCATTTTATTTAATTTCTACTTATTTTGCTGGACTGTATTTTCTTCTTTTTGTCACAGACTGACAATCTTTTTACAGAACTCTTCAAACATGACCAGCGCTTGGAAGACCCTGAAATCCCTGCTAGGGCTGTCAACCCTCAAAAAGGATGAGGTGAACAAGAGCTCATACTCCATGGTGTCCACCGGAGACCTGACCCAGGAGAACGTCAGGTTATAAAAAAAAACGACCTCCCATACAAAATTCACGACTGACTTTGTATGGGAGGTCAGAATTTTTTTTTCGATTCCCACCATTGGCTCCATAGTAAAAGTTGTTCAGTTTCATGGTCTGAGCACGCCTGCAAAGTTTTCGTTACACCGTCCCCTTACACCCTGTATAACATTGGCCAAACTGACCGGAATTTTGTGCAAAATCCAACGGCAAAATCAAAAAAAGAGTATGTGACCGTAAAATTACAAACATCGCTAGATTACAATATATCACGCTAAATTACAATCTGTCCAAGTAAAAAAAAACCAAAAAAAAAATACATTGGAAGACACTAAAGTGTTATTTATGGTATAAATTTTCACAACATTAGAACAACTCGCGTTCTGATTGTTCGAACTCAAATATCATCTAGGTACCTACCTATATATCGTTGCGGGCAATATGACGCTTGACTTGTCCAATCAGAACGCGAACTGCGTATCATATCATAATTTTACAGTTTGCATCTGATAAATTGTAATCTCCTGAAAATCTAGCGATGTGTGTAATTTTAAAGGGACAGTTATACAGGGTGTTAGGGACGGTGTAACGAAAACTTTGCAGGCGTGCTCAGACCATGAAACTGAACAACTTTCATAATGTGGTACGCTGAGAACACTTTGATACCGCGTTTCAGGCACCTAGTTTTCGGCGTTTCCAGCGCGAGCGCCATCTAGAGAATATGTTTCGAACTTTCTTGTGACTCGCTTGCTTGAGAACCATCATACAGTCCAGCAAAAAAGAGTAGAAATTAAATAAAATGGAACTAAAAAATTTTCATACTAAATTGTTGCCATTCATAGTCAATGTTGCCATTTAATTTTGACTTTTCATACAAAGTGGCGCCCTCATTTTTTGTCTACTCTTTTTTGCTGGACTGTAAATGAGCTTTTTGTGTAGCGACAAGTATATTCATACAAAAAGAGATTTTACTAAACTTTTTTATTTATTTTATTCTTGATTAAAATATGTACTGTTTTATTTTTACGTCAGGTTATGGCTGGGGCTACCGCCAGAGGTCAGACGAGATCCGGCATTGGAGCCATTCAGGAGGTTTTATGAGGAACAAAATGGTAAGTCAAACCTTAGCAAGCTTTCTTTTTTTCGTGTGAGATAGTGAGTTTACAAACGAGCCGAGTTTGTGGTAATTAGATAGGTAATAGTTTTTGTATTATCAAGGTTATAATAATAATTTTTAGGTATATCTTAAACAGGCTACTAAATAATTTTATGAAGATAAGTATCTTTTTTATGGTATATTATCTTTTTTCATTTAAGGATCTACATTGGAAGCAAACAATGATGAGAAATTGAAACAAAATATTAAATTGCATTCTACAAAATCAGCTCCAGTGCTAGAAAATCTCAATTTAATTACAAAATATACAGAAAATGGAGATGAAAATGAAATACAATGCAAAAAAGAGAAAGAGTGGTCAAAAGACGACGTTTGCGTTCAAGATCCAAATGGGTAAGTACTTAAAAACTCGTACTTCAAGAAAAAAGGAGAAGAAGACTTAAAAACATGTTTTTTATCTTTACACTTCTTTATTTATATTTTCAGTAAAACCACAAAAGCTTTTCATGAAACAAGACCAACTAAGGTAAAATATATAAATAGTCAGATCAAATGCTAATGATTTCTTGATGAATTAGGTCACATTTAAACTTTAAATCAGGTAACTTTACCATTTTAGAAGGCTACTACCGGTCATTACATCAAAATGACTCTGCTTTTGGCGTGTTGGATATTCTTCACATTGATATTCCTAATGTATGGTGAGAAGAAAGATTTCGTTGTGAACACATCATTGAGTCCAGGAGAAATTAAAAGTAAGAATCACAAAACTTTAATATCGCGTTTCAAGAATGTTCACCATTTCCAAAATTTGTCAAAGCGCCATCTTTTGGAGGTTCTCATAACTTTTTTGTAAACTTTATTTAACAGGTTACGAACTAAGTTTGTCAGAGACGGATACTTCGGTTTTAGTGACGTTATCAGGACCGTTTTTGACTGAACAGGCTGAAACTGCCTTGAATAGAAGTGAATTGGCGAAATTACAAAAAACAACAGTTTGGATGGAAAATGGCAATAAGTCGGTGGTAAGTACCTAAGTACTGTTGGTGTACTGTAGTGATGTCATCTTAGTTCAGCATCGCCTTCTTTTTAGCCGTAGACGTTGTTAAATATGAGGAACGGTGGGCCGCGTCATAAATAATTTTGGATAAACTAAACCACAAGATGGCGTTGTACGCTGCCATAGACAAAAATGGAATAAATGCTAAAATTTGACAGATAATCCCTTTAAGTCTGTGGAGGCGTACAACGCCATCTCGCGGATTAGGTTCTCAAAAAAATGCGCATTGAAAACCGTAAGCTAAACTAATAAAAACTTTTTAGTGCATTATGATTTTTAAAGACGGTCCGTTCCATGACACACTAACATTCTAGTAATACATAGCACTTAATACTTGTCCCCGTAACAATTTTTGTCTCGCAATCAGCTGTACAGGTTGGCTGGAAGAGATCTCTTTATAGAGATAAGCTCACCTTTGTGAACTATGTTTTAATTTTTATATTTCCAATGTAAATTTTTAAGCACAATAAAGAATATATAGCATCTCGAGAGTGCCAACTATTTTGTATTTTCTATGAATGCAGGGAATGGCGTTGCGCTCGCTTCCGCCTGCCAAGTGTGGTAAGGTAAGTAGGTATGGATTTAAAATAATTTATCTTTCCCTTTTACAGGTAACCAAACCATCAGAGTTCTACCTCCACGAAAAGGTTGATTTCAGTGCAGCGGAACCAAGATCAGCGATTTTCAAAATCGCACCGGTGTCTAACCGCACATGGTTTATAAAGATCAACACGACTGAGTCGAGAACCATTCCTTTTATGTTTAGTTACTATTTGAATCCGCTAGATGTCAGCACTGGCGTGGTTTATTCGATTATTTTGTTATTTGGGCTCTACGTGTTGATAATTTTTGAGGTTAGTAAATATTACCCAATGTATTTTTACCACAGAGAACCAAAACGTCATTCGCGGTCCCCGATAGAGACGCCCTTTGAGCAATATAGCCTGCCAATTTGGTTTACCGAATTGCCATTCCCAGTGTTGCCACCAGCTTATATTTCTCGAACTTGACGTCCTTTTTTGACCCCACGTGTTATTTGTAATTTTACCATTTTGTTTGTAAATCGCCCTTACTCTAATACTTATGATACAATAAAACATGCTGTACTATAACAGCCGCAACAGTCCACTGCTAGACATAGGCCTTCCCTTATTAGGGGGGTATTTGCCATACTCACTACGCTTGGCAGGCGGATTGGCAAGCGCAGTTCAAGGTGATGTATTCACAGAGAATTTTGCTGCCCATTCTCTGGAACGACTTAATTGGTTTTTAACACTCAATGGTAGATAGATGGGGTGATGCTATTCAACGCCAACATTACTCGGCAATATACCTTATATCAATATTTATTATCTGGATCTTTGTTGTGATTTGGTGAAAAAACTACTTAAACAAAAAATGAGAATATTTTTTTTACGTAGCTGTTATCTACCTATCTATGTACCTAATTCTAAAAATAAACACGACAGACAAAAGTTGTCTCATTCAACTCATTGAATTTTTTCTGGCTGACACGTACTTAATCTTTTATAATATCAGAGGATGGCAGTTTCTAGAACACTGACATTCAGTCATCTATCAGTACGAGTCCACAAGAAAAGGTGAAAATGCCTACGTGGACCACGGGTATTTCTTTTTTCCCCGTGGTGCACCCTAGTCCACCTGCTATAGGTGGACTCAAGGGCAGGGGTTTTACTAATGGTTCACCCGGTTCACCTTATTTCTGAAAGCTACTTTGAATAAATGTTTACACTAATATTATAATAATTCTTTACGTAAGTTGTAGGGCTTGGTGTGATTGATTTGCGATCCTTTTTGGAAAACGAGTGCAACACCCAATAAACTTGATCCAATCAAAAACATTAACATATTAAATCTCTAAGCCTCGCTTGCTACTCAGTTCTTTTACCATTATAAAACCATTTTATGTAGGTAATAGCAAGCTGGTAGGTAAATAATTTTATCTACACTCATTTCGTAATATTCGTTTAACAGAATCGAAAGCACCAACGTAATGAACTGCATTAAGAAGTGTGCAGCCTTAAAATATAATTTCCATACTAAAATTTGAATCGTAATGGAAGGTGATGTCTAGTATTTCAAAAAAAACTAAACGAATATTCCGCTTTTTTATTTCCTGAGCCAACACTGGCCAACAGTAAGTTAAATAAAAATAAAACAAATTTCACCCGGGCAGGACGACACTTGAAATAATGAGGACTTATTTATTATTAAATCTTTGCTTCAAATCATTTTTTGAATTTAAATTTACCGATAAATGCTTTTTAATTTTAAAAGTTGTTCAGTTTTTATGAGCCTCCATTTTAAAGTTTAGTTAAAAAGTTACTTATGTACAAAAGTCGTTCAGTTGGTGGTTCAGTAGATAGGCTTGCAATCGCCACAGTGCGGAGGTTTGAATTATTTTCATAGTTTTTCTTGTAAAGTGTAGATAAAATAGTGTATGCAACTGCATATAATTAGGCTTTAGAATGCTCGTGTCAAACTATTATCACACTAGGCTGCGCCTCGTGTGATAAACAGACACTCACATCCTAAAGCCTCTCATTATAAGGCAATTGCATAAACTACTATTAACTATGAAAAACGATTTAAGTCTAGCACGCATAGTTTCTTATATAAACGACTTTTTAGTATGACAGCTGACACCTGTCATGTAGATCTTGTTAAGGCCTACAACTTTTCCAAAGAAACTAATAGTCTAGCATGCATAGTTTCCGATATAAACCACTTTTTTGTGTGACAGCTGACACCTGTCCTGGACCACAGGGAAAAAATAACGTACCCGTGGTCCACCAGGTGGACCAGGAGGTGGACCACGGGGATAAAGGGGCCATTTTCAGTCCCTTTTGTTTTTCAATCTCATACACTCCAAAAGAGACATCCGGAAAAAGTATAAAACGCGGGCGAAGAATTTCGACTGAAGTGAGAGTTATACAGGTTTAAAGTACATAATTAATAAAGCAAAACTCCTAAGTTAAATTTTAAAAAATCATCGCCGTTTTTTATTAAAATAAGTTTTAAATAAGTGAAGTGGTAATCATATTGATAACGCTGGCAACACTATGGTAAATTCTCAGTTTGGCACCGCTAAAAGAGCACGTATCCGAGCCATAAACCCTTTTATTAAGGCTCCAGCAGACCGAATGCTACGTCGCGTAGACGCAGACGCACGCAACGGTTGTAATGTATGGAGCTGTATGAAGTGCGCATATACGCGACATTTTCTGGACTTCTTATTTTAATTGCATTGCGTGCCGTATCTGGTATGCGGGAGCCTTAACGAAGACGGAGCGCAGCGCGGATGCTTTCGTGCAGTAAATAGTATAGAGATGACAGGGCCCCAAGTCTGCTAAATGAAAATCATTTCACTTGGATGTCGATGGCTTGTCAGTTGCATGGTTTCGGTCATTTCGTAGTCTGCTAACAGTTTTTAATAGAAAATCACAATGGCAATAGAATGACAGTTGTGTGTCGCTGGCATTACAATGGCTAAAAATTAGCGGACTTGGGGCCTAGGTGTTGCGTTGCGTGCGTACGTCTGTCATCTGACGTCTCCATTCCATTTCTGCACGCACGCACGCGTGCTACGTTCGGTCTGCGTTAGCTTTAAGGGCGTGCGCTGCGTCGCTGGGACTATCAATGCGAGGACCTGCACTGCTTGAAGTAAGGGCATGTGCTGCGTATGCTTGCCGGTGTGGCAGGGACTACGCGCCTGCGTAGAAATACACGCTACGCGACGTGACACGACACAAGGCGACGCGTCCTGTCTGCGGGAGCCTTTACTTTTTCTACCTACTCTACACATGCAACCTCATTAAAAAAACTCTTTAGATGCAAAAAAATATCCCTTGGTTGTCAAGTATTATGTTTGACAATTGATTTGTTTACTTTGAGCTTTGATAATTATTTTACTTATTTTGTGCGATTTATTGTTGTATTTATTGTTTATTACATTACATATTTTACCGTTACCTGCAGACCAGGGGATCGTCAATAATAATTACATTAGAAGGTTTTAAGTGATTTATTGTGCTTCTTATCGAATAACATGATTTCTTGTGTTTTTGCCTCTAAATCAGTACAATCCAGTATACAACATGTGCAAATGAAGTCCTATTTGAATACAATTTAGGTATTTATTAAAATTCGATGCATAGATAAGTTTAAAATGTTCTAGGGCATTAAAATATACCTATAAAGAACGAAATACAGAGTTTGTGTTTGTTTTGGTTTAATGACAGATATGAATGACAGTTTACTTTTTAACATTGATACTTTTGCCATAATTCATGAAGTTTTTATATATACTATGCCGTCATCTAAGAAGGTTCCATATGATTTCGATGGCATTGTGGCAATGCAACAAAAATGCATGATCGTTTCATTTTTAGTATTGTCCATTTGGTTTTTTATAAATATAAAAAAAACGGCGGTCCTTACAATCAAATGAAATATGTGCCTAAGTAGCATTTTAACTAAGCTTTAAAATGATATGTTTTTTATATCAGTCGAAATTGAACTCCCGGTAAAAGACGTCACTTTTAGGTTTTGGCGACGGATATGTGTATTTTGAAAAGACGGTTGTGGCAACACTTTAGGGTGAACGCACTCTGTTCCGAACCGTACGCACAGCACCCTAAGTGGCATAGAATTTCATACAATATTTCAAAATATGACGCGTACCTACGGAACGGTTAAATGAGCTATCACCTCAAATTGCCTTCAATGACAAACTCCTTCAAAAACATTCAAAAATGACAGGCTTGTCTTGTATGAAATTTTGACAAAAGGCGTGTCTAGTAGCGCTGCGCGAAAAAGGTTTCATTTGTCTGTGATTTTTACCTAAGATTTTTACCGATACATACTAATGTAACCATAGACAAATTAGACCTTGGTGCTCTGTGAATGTAACTAACCTGTTTTTACCCTCAGAAGCAAGATTAATAATATATTTTCGGCAGGTGATCAACAGAACGATGTCAGCCATAGTTGTGGCGACTCTGTCTCTTTCCGCCCTGACCCTGGTAGGTGAGAGGCCAGATCTGAAGGAGATCATATCCTGGCTGGATGGAGAGACCCTGCTGCTGCTGTTCAGCATGATGGTGCTGGTTGCCATCATGGCGGAGACGGGGATCTTCGACTTTCTGGCGGTTTATACTTTTGAGGTAGGTAAGCTGTCATTACGTAATTAGTTTAGATACCTATTATTATTTCGTGAATTTGTTCTCAAGAGACCAACAGCCACTGCGACCTGTGAAAATCATGTAGTCAAGCTAATATAACAGTCCATAACTAGATTGAGACCAAGAGCCCGGACAACGGGGACAGTACCTACAATGTGGCCACGTGGTGGCCACCACAGACCTACTAAACCTGGTAGTGGCCACCCATGGTCCAGCTCCTATTTTGCACAAGTGCATCACTCTCATAGAAGTTCCTCGGCATAGAACCTGCAGAAAGGGACCTCTAACATCCTCATCCTACAGTATTATTTGTTGGGGTTCCAATGGTCTTTAAGAGCCATAGACATTTTTAGTTGTTTCCAAAATAAGGAGGGGGACAGTTCTTCCCTTCCATTTTGTCCTTTCGGGTACCTACTAAAATTTTGTAGAGAGAAGGGCCTGGAAAAATGTTTGCCTTCTCACTCGGCAGCTCCCTTGTTAGACTTTAAGAAGTCTGGGCCTCTTGTGTACTGTGTCCATACTTCCTGACGCTTAGGACTGCCAGTCAGCCGTCTGGATAACCGCCCCTATGGTCACTTTCAGCTTCAGCGTCAGGAAATTGACGTTTGGGACTCAGGTTACCTTCCACCTGATTATACCACGTCAGGCTCCATTGTTCCCGAAGCGACAGCTAAGGAAAACGGTCAACCCTTACAGAGCCCCCGCATGCGAGGGTAAGGCTATCAGGGCCTGGGTAGGTTTTAGCCACAGCTGAGGAAAAGGGAGTCTCAACTGTGTTTCCCGGGGTGTGCTGGGACAGTGTGTTGTCCTTCGATAGGATTCTTAAGCCTGTAGGAATTACTACGCACCAACCACTCGTGAAGGTGCCTACCACACATTCCTTAATCTTGGCCAGTAACGGATGGCAGGGCTACCTACATCTATCGTGATAGATAATCTACAAATCCTGCCTGTGGCGGAAAACCTTTGGGAAAATAAAATCTATTCTCTTTATCGTATCAACAGGTGACGAAAGGCAGACTGTGGCCACTCATCTTCCTGCTTTGCATCATCACAGCAGTCTTATCTACCTTCCTGGATAACGTCACCACTGTGCTGCTCATGTCTCCTGTCACTATAAGGTATGCCGCAGTACGAAATCTTTTCGCCCACAGCCTAAAGATGTCGTTGTATTGCTTAGTTAAATTGTGCGTCAAAAGATGTCGCTGTTGCTTTCGTAAAACGCGACCTTTTCTGCAATATCCTACTAATATTATAAAGGCGGATGTTTGTGTGTGTGTTTGTTACGACATCACGCAAAAACGGCTGATTAGATTGACATGAAACTTTGCAGAAATATAAAAGGGCATCTGGAATAACACATAAGGATACTTTTTACCAAGGAAAAACGTCTCATTCCCACGGGATCACGCATTTTCCAATATTTTTGAAATAGGTGGCGTGACTGAGCCGATTCGCGTTTTAAACGTTATCGGCGAAAACTAACAGCGACATCTCTTGGCGAATAATGCTTTCTTCCCGCGGAATAATAGGTTGCAGCGGGTGAAACCGCTAACGGGCAGCTAGTTCTGCATATATTGAAAAGTACGTATGAGTTTGATATTTTTCCGATTTCTCTAGGATGTCGTATGTTGGGTCGTCGGTTGACCCGCTTTTACACAACATATCTGAATGCATTGTTTTCAGGTTATGCGAGGTGATGGACCTGGACCCGGTCCCTATTCTGATGTTCATGGCGATCTACAGCAACATCGGCGGTACTGCCACCCCCGTGGGAGACCCGCCCTGCGTGATTGTTGCCACGAACAAGGCTGTTATTGAAGCCGTGAGTATCATCATCATTATCCACTGCTGAACAGGTTCTTCGGTGTCTTCCTAGAGGCCTTTTTAGTCCTGCAAGGTGGAATAAAACTACTCTATCCAAAAAAACATAAAAGCAAAAGAAACAAGCTCCACAAAACACTCGTATACGTGTACTCGTCCGTGTGTACCTTTGTTTCTTCTGTTTCATACGTTTGTGCGTTTTGTTTTGTTGTTAAAAAAATGGAAACAGTTTCAAGGGTCGTAATGTCGCACGCTAAAGTCGCACAGCTCAAGTCTCCGACAATCACTTGTTTGACAGATGCATTCTCACGTATTTTTTGTGGTGGTCTGTATCTTTCAGCGTACCATTGCTTGGAACCGTATATTTTATGATATGATTCTGAAATTCGCAGGGAATAAACTTCACCAACTTCACTGCCCACATGTCACTGGGAATATTCCTGGTGGTCATTCAGACGTCTTTACAACTTCGGTGGATGTACCGGGACACCAACAAGTTAAGGCTTAACGAACCTAGGGACATACAAGGTACGGGATATTCTTGGTGGTCATTCAGACGTCTTTACAACTGCGGTGGATGTACCGGGACACCAACAAGTTGAGGCTTAACGAGCCTAGGGACATACAAGGTACGGGATATTCTTGGTGGTCATTCAGACGTCTTTACAACTGCGGTGGATGTACCGGGACACCAACAAGTTGAGGCTTAACGAGCCTAGGGACATACAAGGTACGGGATATTCTTGGTGGTCATTCAGACTTCTCTGTTGTGGTGGATGTAACGAGACAAGTTGAGCCTCAATCATAAGAATAAATCCTCAATGCACCAAAGAATATAACAGGTATGAAAGTCTTTATACGGTACTGGACTATGCTGCAGTTTCCTAAAATCCTTTCGTCGCGATACTGTACAGTGTACAGCAAAATATCACAGAATCGCCCATGAATCGTTCATGGTCTAGACACACGGCAGTGTGTCCGCCAAGTTCGAGCAAAGAACCGACACACCGGCCGTGGGTTATATTACACGAACCATTTCGGGCCAAGTTCGACCTACCTATAACTCAAAATCTATTTTATTTACGCATATGAAATTTCTAGTATCTGTCGAGATCTACTTACTTATCTAAAATACAAAATTTCATTAATGTACCTATTGTAGGTCTTGAGATATTGACGTCAGAAAATCGCTATTTTACTATACACTCACTGACTGACTGACTGACTGACTGACTCACTCACTCACTCATCAAAAACCTAGACCACTTCCAATGGTCGTATTGACTTGAAATTTGGCATGGAGGTAGGTCTTTAGGTCAAGGTAAAGGAAAAAATCTGAAAATGGCCAAGTGTGAGTCGGTTTTAAAAATAATGAAGGTGTAAATTCATACCCCTAAGGAACTAAAACAAAAAATTTATCTATATCTTCCAATGGTCGTACCGACCTAAAATTCGTTACGAAGGTTTGTAATTTAGTCAAAGTAAAGTAAAAATTGCTGTAATTGCTATGCCGTGTGATGCCGGCTTAGAATAGCATCACCCTAATTCTACCCGTGGGTTTAAAAAGCGACTAAGGGATACTCATCCAGGGAATCCTCGCCAATCCGCCTGCCAAGCGTGGTGAGTATGGCAATACCCCCCGATAGGGGGAGGCCCATGTCCAGCAGTGGACTGTTGTAGCTGTAATGTTATGTTATGTTAAGTAAAAATTGAATATATCCGGCTACGTACATTATACCGCCCTGACTTGGCAAGCTTATCAGTAAATAGAAAACGTGTAAAAAATCCAAGATATTGAATGGGCAATGCACTCTAGCGTGTCAGTCGTACAAGACAGCATACAAAATGACAAAACAAAAAAGTTTCCTTTGCCACGCAAACGTAGAAAAATTTAATAAAAAAAACTAGTCCATTACTTTGTAAGAAGCATAGTCCATATACTTAGACCATATTCAAAAATCTGAAAATTAGTATAAATGAGACATATTTTCCTTAACTAACTTAATCATAAGAAAAAAAGAAAATAAACATTACAAAAATAAATGAAATCCCACCCAAAACATAAATGTGAAAGGCTGCCAAGTTCGATAATATTGGAATGCTTCGCCTATAAAAGAAGTAAGATCTAAATAAGTACCAAGTTCCATACACAGACCTCAGTTAAAAATAGTTACAGGAATGCACACTTGATTTTCCGCAGTTTGGAAAGTAGATTCTGAATAAAGATCATATTAAATACCTAAAATTCTAATACTTACAAAAACGCAAACCTGTTTTTTCAGCAGTTTCCTTATGACATTTTTTTTTCTGTACTTTTTAATGATATAACTTGGCAAGTTTTAATAGAAAATTATATACTTGACTCATTGCGTTTAGTAGGTTTATAACAAAGTGTGTGAAAACTTGCCAATAAGGACACTGCTGAAAAAACAGGTTTGCTTTTTTGTAAGTATTAGAATTTTAGGTATTTAATATGATATTTATTCAGAATCTACTTTCCAAACTGCGGAAAATCAAGTGTGCATTCCTGTAACTATTTTTAACTGAGGTCTGTGTATGGAACTTGGTACTTATTTAGATCTCACTTCTTTTATAGGCGAAGCATTCCAATATTATCGAACTTGGCAGCCTTTCACATTTATGTTTTGGGTGGGATTTCTTTCACACAGACAAATCCTCTTATGCATGATGAAAATTATCTTTAAATAACCAAAAATACCTTGTCCACCATTCTATTTTCTCCAGACATCCGCCATCAAATATCAATATGGCGTCGAGCAGCTGATTCCTTGCCAGGTTTGAGTTCAGACGTGGCTGTGGTCAAAGAGAGGCTGGAGAGAAAGATAACCAAGCTGAACAGCAAGCTACACCAACTGGTTAAAGAAAACAGCGGCAGAGCTTGTCCAAGACAACAGTATGCTGCAACGCTTCAGGAGTTGAAAGCAAAGGTTTGTATCACCTAAGTACTAAAAAAAGCTTGAAGAGGAAGAGCATCGATATGATCACTAAGCTACACCAGCTGGTTATAGAGAACAGCGGCAGAGCATGTCATGCTTTATGCAATGAAGGTAATTCTTCCTTCTACTTCTTCGACCTCCAACTGATTCCAACTTCTGTGATACTCAGAAATTCTAAGAAGTCTTCGTCACAAGTAAGTCACGACTTACTGATAAAAATCAAGCTATAATTTTGTAAATATCCCAAATAAACCATTTACTTCTTTCACAGTACAAAATCAGAGACATGAAACTTCTGGTGAAGGCATGTGTGGCCATCGGATTCGTCGTCACATTATTCTTTCTTCACGCCCTTCCGGAACTCAGTAAGTTTGATTAGATTTTCTTTATTTGCTCTGCTATTCTATCTAGATGGATGAGTGAGTTTATCCAGAAACAAATAAAGGAACAGATATCCGACATTATTGACCATGATGTTGCGAAATTGTCCCCAGTCTAGCAGTCTAGTAGTAAATACAGGCCACCCAAGGCCGGCTACACCGGCATATAGTGGGTACAGCAAGCTCGGCGCGAGAAGCCCAAGCCCGGCTACGCAGCTATTTTAGCGCAAGTAACCCAAGGCCGGCTACACCGGCATATAGTGTGTACAGTTATCTTGGGCAAGTAGGTTACCCAAGGCCAACCAAGCCAGCATACAGTGGGTACACCAATATTGGCGTGAGTAATCCAAGGCCGGCTACGCCAGCATATAGTGAATACAGCGATCTCGGCGCAATCAAGTAACCCAAGGCCGGCTACACCAGCATATAGTGAGTACACCAATCACAGCGCGAGTAACCCAAGGCCGGGTAATATAGCATATAGTGGGCACAGCAATTTCGGCGCAAGTTATAGGTCTTGGACCGGCTACGAGAGCATACAGTGGGTACTCCAATCTGGGCGCGAGTGATCCTGGTCTGGGTAGGAACGCTAGCTTATAGTGAATATTTATAATAGCCATCTCAACGAAAGTAATCCAAGGAGAAATATTTTGTTCCCAGATCGTGTATCTCTAAGCTGGACAGCTCTGCTCGGTGCCATCCTACTGCTGATCCTGGCTGACAGAGACGACATAGAGCCGATACTGCATCGCGTCGAGTGGTCCACCTTGTTGTTCTTTGCTGCACTGTTCGTGCTTATGGAGGTAATTTTAAACACCTTTTAATAACTGTTAGAAGAGAAACTAATCTAAAAATGTACAGCTATTCCAACTTAGTCTATGACGGCGTACAAAGCTAGCTAGCGGACTACTTTATCCAAAAAAAGCCCATTAAAAAGTTGACAATACCGTATTACATACCTCTCAGATATGCATTCCAGTATCCCTAGTCTGTCCTAAGGTGTTTTTTAAATAATACCAATTGCTCAATAGCGCGTCTTACTCTATGACCTCTATGTGGATGACATTATTCGGTATATAAGGTGTATTTACCCGTATTCGCTTTAAAGGGCTACAGCCCAAACGCCTGGCCAGATCTTGACATATGAGGTGTCGGCAGATTCATCTTAGCAGCGCCAGTGACACTGGCTATACCTATTTAAATTTGATAAATCCAAGAAGGCGGTTTTTACGCAAAATACTACTTTAAAGTTACCGCAGTCGCGTTTTTGTATTTTAATACATCTGCTTCTTTGCTGCTTCTTCTTCTTTTTTTCGAAAGATTTGAATTGCTCGTGTGGCGGCGCGCATGCGCCCCACATGCCAAGTCCTGAGCTGCCTAGCAACTGTATAACAAGCTACGTCACACTGTGAGAGAAGATTAGCCAATCAAAAGACGAAGCCTGAACCGCGGTATTGAAGTGTTTCCGTCGATCGCTGTAAATACAACTTCCAAAATATGTCCGGTTGGAACAGTCGTTCCCCTGGTCACAACTCACCTGACCAGGCGGGTTGCAACCCTTTTCCCTACTCCGTCGTCACTCGGCCTACTGGCCTCATCACTCCTCCTAAACTCGTTTTGTATTTTTATACTATTATGTAGCGAATTAACAGAGGTTTTCTATTCCAATCTATTTATTGCAGGCGCTATCAAAGTTAGGCTTGATCCAGTACGTCGGGGGGCTGATGGAGCAGCTCATCCTGAAGGTGGATGAGAGCGCAAGACTGGCAGTTGCCATCTTGCTTATTTTATGGGTAAGTAATAAAATAATATATTTACATTAATATATTTACATAAGTATTATTAACATAAGTATTACATAAGTATCATATATTTACATAAGTATTATATTATAATATTTACATAAGTATTATATAAGGTCCTTTTAAATTCACTGCAAACATTTTAAGGGCCTGCGTAAATATGTATAAGAAAAACATCTAAGGCATTTTTTAAAATATCCGCACGCTAGATTTTTTTTTTCATTTTCAAACAAACTTTTTAATTTATTATGTGAACATCCTTTGACTGACCCGACTGACGTTCCGCCACGTAGACAGGATTCACTTACACGGCACGCACACTGACAACCAACCAATCACAGCACGTTTTTTTTTTGGCGCGTAATTTAAATTCATTCATAATTTAAATCGTAGTGTGTGTTTCTAGGACAAACAGGGTGCACTTTTTTCGTTTACGGTTTTTTTAGTTAAATGCAATTTTCTCGAAAACTAGCGTGTAGATATCTTTAAAAATTTGCCTAGTACATGCTTATATTTTATTTGATCTGCCCCTAAAATATTTGCAGTGAATTTAATAGGACCTTATATTGTGGCGCATGTAGGTAATTAATTATGTATATTATGTATATATGTATTGACTTCCCCTGAGATTCCGGTTATTTCCGGTTAAAGTCAGTAAGCGTCAAAATCGTCGCTAGTATTGAGTGAGCCATCTGTATAAGCGTCGTTTCCTTGTGTTGCAGGTATCAGGCATAATATCAGCCTGCGTGGACAACATCCCGCTGACGACGATGATGATCAGAGTGGTGGTGTCCATCGGCACCAATCCCGCCCTCAACCTACCGATGGGGCCTCTGGTCTGGGCACTGTTGTGGGGAGCCTGTTTGGGAGGTAAGTCTCATAATCGCTCTCTCTTCGTGTGAGACACCGAGTCATTCAACGCCCCGATGATTCCTGGTGTCAGAGTTTTTCAACCGCCTACTCCAAGTCTCATAATAAGATGATGGTAGTCACCAGTTAGAATCTACAAGCTCTCACTCTCAAGTCTCAACACATCAGCTGCTAGATTACGGCGGTTCAAGACAAAATTTCACCAGCGCTAAGTATTTGCAACACATGGTATGATCCACGATTCCGAGCGGAGACATTACTTACTACGCCAGCTTTGTGGCCGGTTTTGGGTTTGATGCACCTAGAGTACTATGCCCACTTTATGTCGGTGTATCCGGTCTTGGGTGATTCGCAAAGAGGTTGCTCGAAGCCCACGGCCTTCGGTGACTTACCCCGAGATTGCTATTCCCACTGTAATATGTTGGGGTGAGATTGCTGTTATTTTTATTAAAAATATTAGTTAGAAAACTAAACTACTACTAGATGTCGCTTGATCGTCGCTTCGAGACGAGCATCAAGAGGTTGAGAAAATTATCTGCGTCCGCCAGGCGCCCGTAGCTCAGTTGCCAGAGCGGTGAGACGGTACCTTTAGGACGGTTTCTCCCGTTTCATGCATTCTATAGGGTGTAATTTTATTAGTGGCGGATCCGTTAAGGGTGTGTTCTGTCAATGAAACTGAACAACTTTCCCAAGGAACATAGGTCGAAATATGAAAAAAAAATTTGGCTCTCCCATACAAATTGACCCGGCCGGCCAACACACTTAGTATGGGAAGACCAAAATTTTTTTTCGTATTTCGACGTATGTTCCTTGGGGAAAATTGTTCAGTTTCATTGACAGAACACACCCTTAACGGATCCGCCACTAATAAAATTGCATCCTATATACCGGCGTAGTTGGCTTCGGGTTACTTGTGGCAAGATTTCTGCGCCCACTGATGACTGCGTAGCTAGCCTAAGGTTACTTGTCCTGATATTGCTGCACCCTCTATTATACCGGTGTGGCCGGCCTTGCTTTACTTTTATACATGGCCCTCCTATCAAGGCACATGCCAGCCACACTACTATTACAACTACTATAACAGCCACAATAAAGTCCACTGCTGAACATGGGCCTTCCCCTTAGTAGGGGGGTATTTGCAATACTCACCACGCTTGGCATGCGGGTTGGTGAGCGCAATGCAAGATGTTGCAATGCGATTGCGAAATTCAAATAGGAATTGAACCCCTGGATGAATTCATCCCTTAGTCGCCTCTTACGACACCCACGGGAAAGATATGGGGTGATGACATTCTAAGCCGGCATTACACAGTCAAAAAACGTTAGTTAATTTAAACCATGTTTGTCCCAGGTAACGGCACACTGATCGGCGCGAGCGCAAACGTGGTGTGCGCAGGAGTGGCCGAGCAGCACGGCTACAAGTTCACTTTCATGCAGTTCCTGAAACTTGGCTTCCCCATCATGATGGGAAACTTCTGCGTCGGCACCGTCTACCTGTTGATATGCCATTGCGCTCTTGGCTGGAATTGATAACATAATCAAATACAAATACAAATATATTTATTTCGCATCACACATTACAAACATGTCATAAATTCAGTCCAAAAAGTCACATGAGCAGAAATGGGTGTACGCAAAGCAAATTGCTCATCGGCAACGAACATTTATTTTTCCTGGACTATTACGATATTATCAACTGTCAGTAGTAATTATACTTCCCCATCATGATGAGAAACTTCCGCGTCGGCACCTTAGTCGGCACCGACTACCTGTTGATAATATTATAGTCACAAAAGCAGATGTATTTAAAACAAAAACCCGACTACGGTTATTTCAAAGTTGTATTTTGTTGTACAAATACTTTAAGTGGTACAATTATTTTTTTTGCGTTGCCTACCTGTATAGTGTCTCACTGCTGGGCAAAGGCCTCCCCTTATTTAAGTAAAAATATTTTTTATTGTACCTATCTAAGTATTAATATTAATTTAAATTTCTAATATAAGAAATAAGAACGTTTACGGTTGTACCAGTAGTGTACCTCTATACTATCGGCAGCAAATCCATCCATACATCTACTACTGGTTTTACATACAAAACAGTAAGGTGCGTAACAGTGGCTTCAAGCACAACTGGTAGTTATAAAAAATATTGCTTAATTCGCCGAAAATTGAACTCGTACGGTCTTACACCTCGGCCGAACTTACCCCAACGTACTAAGTTGACCCCATAAATGAGTAGATTAGATCACTATCGATCGTGTTTTGTAGGTACCTACTCGTAGGTACATCTGTAAGTATAGCAAATTGTAAAAATATCGAACAAAATGATTGGGCATTTTATTTACAGGATTAAGTATTAATAAAAACACATTAATATTTTTAACCGAGAGTGTTTTATTTATAGATCGATCACAATTACGCTTGTAACTTTACATGCTACATAAATAAATGATCAATTTGTAAATAGAAGCAAAGAAGATAATACAAAACAAAATGCCTATACAAGTAATCCTCTAAGCAAAAACTGCGCGAGTATTTTTCTGATTCCTGTAGATATGCAGGAAATAATGAAAGTCGTAAAAGGTCTAAAAAATAAAAAAAAGCGTTGGCATTGATGGGATTCCCTGGATGCAACTTATTAAACAGAGTATGGATTATATAGCTGAACCATCAATACATAGTATAAAGTAAAGTCCCTTCCCGTGTCTGTATGTATGTTTCCATATATCTTTAAAACCCCACAATGGATTTTGATGCGTTTTTTTTTATTATATAGAGTAAATTAAGGAGCAGGTTTTTAAATATTCTTTACCCCAAATTTTAACCCCCAAAGGGGGAAAAAAGGGGTTAAAGGTTTGTATGGAAAATAATTATTTTTAAATGCGATCTGTTTCAAAATTTGTGATTAGATCAAAGAGCTCAAATAATAAAACACATGTTTCAGGGATTTTCGATTTTTAACCCGTAAAGGGGTAAAAAAGGGGTTAACAGTTTGTACGAAAAATCAATATTTTTAAATGCAATCTGTTCCAAAATTTGCGATTTGATCAAACAGCAAAAAAAAGAATTACGTGTTTCAAGGATTTTCGATTTTTTAATCTCTTAAGGGGTAAAAAGGGGTTAAAAGTTGTAAAGAAAATCAATATTTTTAAAATGCGATCTGTTTCATTTGTGATTAGAAGAAAAAGCTAAAAAAATTAAACACGTGTTTCCAGGGTTTTCGGTGTTTGATCTATAAAGGGGTAAAGAAAGGGTATAAAAGTTTTTTTTTTTTTTTTATAAAGTCTGTATGGAAAATCATGTTTTTTAAATGCGATCTATTTCAAAACTTGCAATTAGATCAAACAGCTAAAAAAATTTAGTATATGTTTCAGGGATTTTCGATTTTAAACCCCTAAAGGGGTAAATGGTGGGTTGCAGCGGGTGAAACCACTGACGAGCAGCTAGTTGCTTTATATAATTAATTTATGTCTGGAACAAGGCTGTTTTACGGACGAACTAAAATTAGCATTAGTAAAGCCACTTTATAAAAAAGGGTCTCAATTAAATATAGAGAACTATAGACCGATTGCCCTTCTTCCAGCTTTTTCAAAGATCTTTGGGAAAGTAATCCATGATCGCCTAAACTGTTTTCTGCAGAAGCACAAAATACTTAGCACTCAACAATATGGGTTCCAAAAGGGAAGTAGCACTACTCTAGCTATGTTTAACACTCTGAAGCAAATATATACAGCTGTTGACAACAAAGACGAGTGTATCGGTATATTTTTGGATATGTCAAAAGCTTTTGACTGCGTCGTCCATGACATACTTTTGAAGCAACTTGAAAATATCGGTATACGTGGTAACTCGCTTAGACTTTTTGAGACATATCTTAAAAATCGTCAACAAGCTGTCGTTATTGATGTTTATGATAAAAATACTAAAACTTTAGATAAAATCTTCTCTGAATTTAAGTATGTATCTTGTATGCGGATGATTCAACTATATTTATAAGGAAGGGTCTTATGAGTGATTCCCAGTTTGAAAACGAAATAAATCAAACGTTATCAAAAGTGGTGCTATGGCTGAATTCCCTAAACTTAAAGCTCAATAGTAATAAAACTAATTATGTTTCATTTAAAAACTACAATAAAATTACAAAAAATCATAATATAACATTTTCTGAAAATAAAATCGCTGAAGTCAAGGTCCCCTTGTATACCAGCTATAGTATTGGCTGTGAACTTTAAGTTGAGGGTAGTAAGGATCAAAATCACTGGTACATATGCTGTACCACGGTAGTTGAGGGCTTTTCTTGGGTTTGAACGTAGATGAGCACATGAATTGGCAGGCACATATTAATAAAGTTAACAAAAAACTTGCGAGTCAACATATCGACCCCTCTGGCCTCAATTGGCGTAAATGACATTTAGCACTTTTTACAGGAGAGCCAAAAAACGAAAAAATAAAAATATAAATTGAGATATCTTTTTTGCCTTTTGAGCTATAATAATGCTTCTTTTATCAAAATACTTGCCCAAAGTTGCTTCAAAACCTCATTACGTTTGCACAGGAGTAGAGTGCAGATTTAAGAAGTTAGCATGCATATACGCCCCAAAAAATTGTTTTTGAATGTCATTTACTACCCAAAAAATGAGTAAAAATTTACTGTTTATAAATAATTAGGTAGTAAAAGACAAGAAAACAACTAAACCGACGATAAAATTAGTCGTAAAAGACTTTATTCTTATTCTTTATTTTTATTCTAGGTTAAGATAGCTGTGTGTTATTTATGTAGATTTTTAATAATTTGCTCGCCGATTAGCCTTAAATAATTTTACATATAAATAGTTATAAGTTTAGGTGTTATTAAATAAAAGTTTTATAATTCATTGTGTGTCAAATAAAACTATTTTGTAATTTATGAATCATTTAAAATGTATGTGTCCTTTTTTCATACCATGAGCATTAAACAGGTAGGTAGATACAACAAAAAAATAACCTAAATTATAAAATATATTTAAATTATTGAATTATCCAATAAATTAAACCTCAAATACTTAAACTGATCACTTTCGTCATCTTTCCAATAATACATCCACAACTTGAGCTTCATTTGGGTGTTGTAAATATTCATTATAATAGCATCTAGCTAGGTACAGTTTGATTACCTTATAGGCGCTTGAAGTCCTTGAAGTTTGCTACTGAAATCAGTAGATAATCTGTTTTAGTACAGATGTGACGGTTTTGATTCCCTTATTTTCTTCCTTTTTCCCTTCCCTTTCCCATTTTCTTTACTTTTGTGCTCAAAATGCTTTTCCATTATTGTTTCTGAAGCATCTGGAATCATGGAGTATTTAATTGTTGCAGTATCTTTATTTATTTCGAAAGATGCTACTCGGGTTTTCTTCGTTTTCGTCTTTTTAACTCAATTTCTCTCAAAAATTATATTCTCTAAATTAGAGAACAAACTGTTTGGGCTCCTTCGCAGTGGCCGACATATTTTGAGTCATCGCGAAAAAATCTTCGACCATACACAGTGGAGATCATAGAACATACAGAATTTTCCAATTTGGATGAAATTGCCAACAAAACATTTTCGACTGAGACTGTTAAAAATATGAAAACGAAGGAAAACCTAGTGACAACTTTCGAATTAAATAAATCACAAATTAAATCATCCATGAAGCCAGAAGCTCCAAAAACAACAATGGAAATGTAATGGAAGAAAATAAGGGATGTAAATCCCCGTCATTTCAGCAGCAGTTGCAAAATTCAGAACTTGAAGTACCTTCGTGACAATCAAGCTATACCTAGCTAGACATCATCATACTGAATATTTACAACATCCAAATGATCCAAAATCAAAAGAAGTTTCAAATGTATTATTGGAAAGTGTCGAAAATGACGAACTGTACTTGAGGCTCATTTTAATGGCTAATTCAATAACAAAAATAATTTCATTCGTGATTTTATGGAATAATGCTTCGATATCTTTTCTTTTTCTTTTGTTCTTTATAATTTAAGGTATAAATTAGGTAGATTATGTAATTAGTCCCAAAGATAAGTACGCACTCCTGTTATGAAAATGAGACATCCACGTACCCGTTATGTTATTATTAAAATAAATGATTATAGAAGGTTTTTTCTTGTTGTATGCAAGCATAAGCTATGTACCTTCTACCTCTACTTGTTTAATGCTCATGGCATGAAAAATGGACACCTACATTTTGATTTTTAAATAATTGATTCATAAATTACAAAATAGTTTCATTTGACACACAATACACAATGAATTGTTCAACTTTTACTTAATGAACACCAAACAAAAAATAATTTGCTAGTACAAATATTTTAGGCCAATTGGCAAGCAAATAATTAAAAGTGCACATAAATAAAACACAGGTATCCCTAGAATAAAAAAAGACATTTCAGTTCAACTAAATAGGCTATTATTACCACTAATTTATCCTCTGTTTAGTTGTTTTCTTGTCTTTTACAACCTAATTATTTATAAACAGTAAATTTTCACAAATTTTTTGGGTAGTAAATGACATTTAATAACAATTTTTTAGGGCGTATATGTATGCTAACTTCTTAAATCTGCATTCTAATCTTGTGCAATACTAATGTGGTTTTGAAGCAATTTCGGGCAAGTATTTTGATAAAAGAAGCATTATTATAGCTAAAACGATAAAAAAGATATCTCAATTAACTTTTCAATTTTTTGCTTCTTCTGTAAAAAGTGCTTTATTTCAAATACTTTTGAGATTTACGTACATCACAAAAACTTGTATTTATGAATAATAATTATCATTTACAACTGCCTAAATGCAATGATTATAAAAAATCTTTTACATATAAAAATTGTCATTTACGACTTAAAAGTACGCAATGAATTATTTTTTCTTGAGAAGACGTAGAAGTAAATGACTATCACACACATGAAATAATCTTTTACGGCCTTAGACTATGAGACATACTATGAAATCAGTGTTGCATTTTGTAACAAGCAATGAAAACCTAAAGGCGATGTATTGTGAAATGCTCACATATAATTAATATATCACGCAGAAAAACAGTTTTTGCCTTAAGAACCACATTTTTAGATTATGATTCAGGTTTCATTGGGTTGTAAACGACAATGTTTTGTAATCTTTAGGTTACGATTGCGTTTTACGCCCTGTCTTCTACGATGGATTCTTCGAATAATCCTATATTCGGCATTTACGACTAATATTTTTGAATTTTTGTTACAATGTTTTGGGTTGTAAATGACATATTTTATAATTGATGGGCGCCAATGTATTTTACGCCCTTTCTTTAACAAGCAATTTGTTTTTTACGACACATGATCAAAATTTATGTAAATAAAATGTCTTTTAAGGTAAAATTTTAAAATATTTTTTAGATTGAGTCAAAAAAACCGTGGTAGTAAAAGACATTTTTTTGGAGATATCGAAATTTTAAATACACAGATCGATAGAGAAAAAAAACTGAACAAAACTGCATTTTTAACTCATTTTCGCCAAAAATGTCATTTACGCCAATTGAGGCCAGAAGGGTCGATATGCATTGGGCATACTTTCGAATGTTACATCTAAAGAAACTGCCAAAAGTGCTTACTACGGTAATGTGTACCCAATATTGTGTTATGGTGTAATATTTTGGCGAAATTCGGTAAATGTAGAATCCACTTTTATACTTCAGAAAAGATGTGTACGAGCACTATGTGGTAAGGGGCATTTTTAGAAGGGAAGGTGTACTACTAACACTAACCGGAATTTACATATTGGAAACATGCTTGTTTATTAGGAACAACATGACCTATTTTGTCAAAATGTCAGCGGTGAAGCTCAATGTCAGATCCAGGTATCTTCATAACCTTTTTGTCCCTCGGGCTCAGGGAGCTATTATGTATAAAAGTATAATGGTTACTGGATTGAAGGTATACAATAATTTGCCAGCTTCTTTAAAATCGTTGGACGACAATTTGTTTAAAACAAGATTAAAAACATTTTTAATTAATGAAGAATATTATGAATTAAACGAATTTCTTAATAAATCATTTAGATAAAAAAATATATGTAACACTTACCTACATGTTAATGCACCATGTACTTTGAATTTCCCGCTCCACTCCACTCATCCATTTAAAACCCTTTCATTCACTCCTTTCAATTCACTCACGTCACGATATCATTCTCTCACCAACATTCGGAGAATAGCCGCCGCATAGGCCACCACACAACAAAGAAGCAAGCAAGAAAATATGTAATCAACCACCGGGCCCGGAGTCAGCACTGAAATGGAGCAAGTTCAGAGCCCCGGGGCAAGCTAGCCTAAGCTTATCAATCATCTACGCACCAGAAACTACACGATAAACAGAAGACCAGGCAGGAAAGTACACCGGCCTTCAACCACGTGAGTTCCTTTTCCATTTCATAATTTTCCCATATTTAAAGTACATCTGTATAAATATCTCATCCAACAAGGCACCTGGGTTATCAGTCCACGAAGGGTTCTTAACATTTTGGTCAGTCGATCCGGATTTTCTAAATTTCTACCGGTTTGCCTTGTTGGAAAATTTTCGGTCCGCCATTTTGTTCACAAAAAAGCTTTTTAACAAAAAATATCAACCAACGAAAACTGAAAAGCATAAAATAATTAACCTTTGTAAGTCAACCTTAATAAAATCATTAGTTTACAAACTATTAGTGGAAGGAACTATAGTAATATTTACGGAAATATATTGAGATATTATTCAATTTTATTAACTAAGTTCATAAATTAATCTAAATGTGCCTGTCTAAATGATTTTGAGTCGGCGCCAATCAAGCGTATTTATTACTAAGTATACTTTACACACAAATTAGGGAAACAGCGCGCGAGGTGCCTCTTTACAGTCCACTATCATCTCCCTAACTGAGAGTATTTTCATACTCACCACGCTTATTATACTAACTGGAGACCGCGTTCCATCCAGAATAGGTACATGTTTTTTCCATGGATGGTTATTTATTTATTTTAATTATGATTGGCGCCGACTCAAAATCATTTAGACAGGCACATTTAGATTAATTTATGAACTTAGTTAATAAAATTGAATAATATCTCAATATATTTCCGTAAATATTACTATAGTTCCTTCCACTAATAGTTTGTAAACTAATGATTTTATTAAGGTTGACTTACAAAGGTTAATTATTTTATGCTTTTCAGTTTTCGTTGGTTGATATTTTTTGTTAAAAAGCTTTTATTTTATACTTTTTTGTGACCAATATTTGACTGTTTCCTTTCTATGTGAGGCAGAAGCCCCATCTCAACCCCCCAAATGTAATGATTTGTACTAAGTAGTTGTATGTCTAGTGTTTATCCACCTCAACCTTTCATAGTTAGTTAGTGTGGATGTAATATTAAGAATAAACAAATATGTACCTATTACAACATACTTTTTTTTTAGTTCGTTCTGATGTTCAGTCACAAAGTAGGACATGATGATAATAAAATTCTTTACCTTATTTTTTCTTGCATATATTCCTTGATATAGATAGATAAATACTTCACAACAACTACCAGCTTGCTCTTCATATTCAATGTGATACGCAGACCTGAGGTTTTTTAAAAGCAACTGCGCTGCTGCAATAGGTAAAATACTTCATTCAGTTCAGTTTGTGTTCAATTAATGTTCTGATTATCATCGAACAACAAGCAAAGTATACGTCATCATCATCATAACGGCCTGTTCGGGGTCCATTCTTGGACATAGGCCTCTTCTCTTTTCTTCCACTCCCGGCAATCTTGTGCCCGTAAGATCTAAGAAAAGTATTAGTCGGCCACATATAATATCATTAGTCGGTCATGTAGTTGTAGCAACCAGCAGTTCTTTTTAGGGAAAGCCAGGCAGCATTCTCAATTAGAATGTCCGCTTGCATAGCACAGAGCATGGGATCTCACTTGTTGCGTAATCATAAAACCATTGGTTGCATACAATAATATTATTGGAAACATTTACCTACTTATATAGGAAAGTAGGATTTATTATAACCACAGCTAAATTCAATTTAATCAAATATACATTGCTATTTGCTACAGTTTTATGCTGTCGATGTTTTAAATAAATGTAAACAAACACGAATATCATTGGTTTGATTTGAGACAAAAGAGCCTTATCACACAAATCGGTTTGCTAGCGGATGCGGAGCAAACGCCCGGAGGACGCGCAACAACGGAAACGCAGCGAATTCGTCGTTTGGTATTTCTATCAAAACGTTGCAAATCGTTTCGCGTACGTGACGAATTCGCTGCGCATCCGCCGGCCGTCCGTTCCGCTCCGCACACGTTCGAAAACCGCTTGTGTAATAAGTTCTGAGCTAAGTCAAATTGTGATGTAAGACGTCAAGTCAATAGTAGTAGGTCCTAAAAAGTTTGGTTAAATAGTTCCGTTCGCGACCGATTCCCTCTCCTTTGATAAAATTCAATAATTTGCAAGTTAATACGTAATTATTTTACAAGAAAACTAGCCATGGTGTCTCCGGGTGACGAAAGTATTC
Organism: Phthorimaea operculella; assembly: GCA_024500475.1. Lineage (NCBI taxonomy): Eukaryota > Metazoa > Arthropoda > Insecta > Lepidoptera > Gelechiidae > Phthorimaea > Phthorimaea operculella. Next base: position 894,960 of record JANFCV010000050.1, on the reverse strand, counting down.
CTTTAACATAGCTCTCATCAAAATCTGCCCAGCCAAATAAGAGTTTCAAGCAATAAAGAGTCACTATGAAATACCTAACTCATATACGACTTTTAAAAAGAACCTCTTTTTGAAAAGCTTCTTTGTCTGATGTTTGTCATGCAGTAGACGTCAACGGGTAGGCATGTAGGTAAACCTAAGTACATTATGCTTCAAAATGTGCCGCAGAATAAAAGAATTTACTGATTTTTCAAGGATCCTCCCATCAGATCCTGACCTGATGACAATGGGACCACCTGTGCAGTGCACGCTTTCAAACAAAAAAAGAATTTTTCATATTGGTCTAGGCGTCTCTAAATGATCGCTGAACATACATAAAAAATAAAAATAAAAGTTCGGGACGAATTGAGAACCTCCTCCTCTTTTGTTTTTTCGTCGGTTAAAAAAAAAGAAAAACTAAATCTCGCGACCAGAGCTGAAACATGTTGCAGTCCACTGCTGGACGAAGGCCTCCCCCAGGGAACGCCATAAGGCACGATCTCCCGTTTTTGCCATCCAGTCGCTACCAGCCGCCTTTTTTAAGTCATCGGTCTATCTGGCCGGAGGGCGCCCAACGCTACGTTTGCCGAGGCGTGGCCTCCACTCGAGAACCCGCTTACTCCACCGTTCATCGGTTCTACGACAAATGTGGCCAGCCCACTGCCACTTCAGCTTGCTACATTTCCAGACTATGTCCGTCACTTTGGTCTTTTTTCGGATGGCCTCATTCCGGACTTTATCCATTATAGAGATACCAAGCATAGACCTTTCCATAGCTCTCTGAGTGACATGTAGCCGGTGGGCCAGTTTTACTGTCAAGTTCCACGTCTCGGTTCCGTAGGTCATGACTGGTAGGACGCATTGATCGAACACCTTGGTCTTGAGGCATTGTGGCAAAGATGATTCGAGGATGTGACGTAGCTTTCCAAATGCTACCCAGCCAAGCTGCACTCTTCTGGTGATTTCAGCCTCAAAGTTGTCTCTCCCCATCTGCAGAATTTGCCCAAGGTACACATATTTCTGGACAACTTCAAGGACTACACCTTCGACGGAGACCGGCTCGGGGATTATGTGTTGATTGAACATGACCTTCGTCTTATCCAAGTTCATCCCAAGTCCAACACGTCTCGAGGCAGAGTTAAGACTAGATAGCATTTTTTGCAGGTCCTGCAGCGATTCGGCCATTATGACTATGTCGTCGGCAAAGCGGAGATGCGTGAGACTTTCGCCGTTGACGTTGATGCCCAGTCCATCCCACTGTAGAGTTTTGAAGACATCCTCCAATGCGTTGGTGAAGAGTTTCGGGGATATAACGTCACCCTGTCTTACACCACGGAGCAGTTGGATGGGTCTTGTATTATGGTTTTGTACTTGAACGGACATCGTAGCCATTTGATAAAGGCTTCTCAGCACCTCCACATACCGCCAGTCGACTTGGCACCGCTGCAAGGACTCCAAAACAGCCCAGGTTTCGATAGAGTCGAAGGCTTTTTCGTAGTCCACAAAAGCCATACACAGTGGTCTTAAGACCTACCTACTTCAAAATATTATACTAATCAAATTAACAAACCGAATTAAAGTAAAACTTAAAGATAAAGGGGTCAGTCGAATATGCCGCCCCGTGACATTCCCAGCGCAAAGGTGCCCATCACACTCGCCGCGTTACCACGTTGAATGGCAGTGGACAGCCTTTGCACCAGAAATGACCCGGAGCGGGGGTCGCATCCTCTCTCCCTCCTTAAGTATATATTTTTTAATATCTATACATATAATAAAACAGTAACGAAACTAAGTCTGTACATGAAATAGTTTAAAAAAAGAGTAGTTGTAGTAAATTGTGTTCAAGATGTAGTTCTCGAAACAACAGCTAATTAAATTTTTGTCTGTTTGTCTGTCTGTATGTCTGTCTGTATGTCTGTCTGTTTGTCTGTTATTCTTTCACGCAAAAACTGCTGGACGGATTTTTACCAAATTCTGTCCAGTGATTGTTTATTACTCCGGTCAACATCTAGGATACATTTTACTTCGGGAAAATGTCTCAATCCCATGGGAAAACCCATTAACTGGTTCGGCAAAGCTCGACCATCCAGAAACATTTTTAACAAATTTACTGATATAGAAACGACGGTGTATATTGATACTATTTATTTTCTGCAAAAAAAGTCGCTTCCTAATGGAAAATAATGAAAAAAAAGTTTAAAAAGTTGTTTAAGAAGAAAATTAGTACAAAAGTAATTTCATAGATGTCGCTGATAGTTTTATAAAACGCGGTATCAAAATGTTTGTTTTTCTTCAAGCTATAAAAAGAGCCACTGACAGGCGGCTAATTAACCTGTGGAATATTAAAGTTTCTGAATTTGAAAATAATTTGATTAAGTTTCGCCTTGGGACAGAAGATAAGTTGATCGAAGAGTTTCGCTACGTTAATACGGCACATTGGCTTTTCATTACGGACTTTGATTTTGCCTATTGATCTGTCATATGATGATGATGATGATCTCTCTGGGCTCCGATTTCGGGCATGGCGACCACTTCTTCTTGTGATCAAGTCGGCGATGATGCGCCCGTAGGTACCCATTATAGCCGATTTTGGCAGTAAAGTCCCGTGCACTGTGTGAGCACATGAGTTTGTCATTGATATAATTGTAGTTAATGGCGGCAGGAGGATGGACCTCCAGTTCATCGTGTTTAGCGTCCAGGTCTGCTTTACGCTGCTCCTCAAAGTCGCCGATTCGTTATTTTTCAAGACCGCGCCGTTCTGGCCGATGAGCTGCCAAAACCTCAAATTTATAGGGGTCAATGTTGCATCTTTTCATGTATCTCTTCTGAACACCTTTACATACGAGGAATTGACCGCCATGCTTTCGCTTGCCGCTAGCTCAGAATAGAAGATGCACACCACAGAAGCCACATCATTATCATCATTACATAGTATAAAGTAAAGTCCCTTCCCGTTTGTCTGTATGTTTCCATATATCTTTAAAACCTCTCAACGGATTTTGATACGGTTTTTTTTATTATATAGAGTAAGTTAAGGGGCAGGTTAATAAATATTGTTTACCCCAAAATTTAACCCCCAAAGGGGTAAAAAGGGAGTTGAAAGTTTGTATGGAAAATCATTATTTTTAAATGCGATCTGTTTCAAAATTTGTGATTAGATCAAAGAGCTAAAATAAGTAAACACCTGTTTCGGGGATTTTCAATTTTTAACCCCTAAAAGGTTAAAAAAGGGGTTGGAAGTTTGTATGGAAAATCTTTATTTTTAAATGCGATCTGTCTCAAAATTTGGGATTAGATCAAAAACCTAAAAAAAAGAAATACGTGTTTCAGGGATTTTCGATTTTTAACCCCTAAAGCGGTAAAAAAAGGGACTAAAAGTTTGTATGGAAAATCAGTATTTTTAAATGCGATTTGTTTCAAAATATGTGATTAGATCAAAAAGCTAAAATATTTAAACACGTCTTTCAGGGATTTTCGATTTTTAGCCCCTAAAGGGGTAAAAAGGGGGTTTAAAGTTAGTATGGAAAATCTGTATTTTATTAAGCGATCTGTTTCAAAATTTGCGATTAGATAAAAAACGGAAATACGTATTTCAGGGATTTTCGTTTTTTGACCCCTAAAGGGGTAAAAGATGGGTTGCAGCGGGTGAAACCGCTGACGGGCAGCTAGTAATATAATAAAGTTGTAATAAATGGATTGTATTTGTAATTTGTATTTGTTTAGAGGGTCGAAAGTCTGTACATAAAAGACTTTTGTTTGGTAATAGGTAGGTACATAAAATTGATAATGATAACAGAACACGTTTCAGCAATTTTCTGTTTTCTTTTACTTTTAGATATTTAGACATTTATCTGTTTAGATGTTTGTATGTATAAAACGAATAGAAATGCAAACAAAATACCAGGTTATAGGGTAAAAAAATGAACCCCGAAAAGGATGGGTAGCCACTAAACTTGAAATAAGTTTGCACGTAAATCGATATTGCGTTGCGGTAAAGGAATAAGTTAAGTGCAAGATGTAAAAAAAGCAACTGAAATAATTTCAAGGGGCGAACCAGGCCATGAAACTGAGCAACTTTCCCCATGGACCGTATGTCGAAAACTGAAAAAAAATATTACTATCTCTCAGTAAGAGACTTAACTCTTAATGAGAAAACAAAAACAGAAGTGAAATAAGTAAGCAGAAGAAGTAGAAAGAAACAAGCATCCATCTATCGACAGTGGGTCAAGCTGTGCTTGCAAATTGACATAAAAATTATAAAGGAACATCGGATTTGGTAGTGTAACCAACTATATCCTCAAGATGTGACTCAGGCGCTGAAACAGGAGGGGTGAAAACTTCGTTGATATTTGATATGGTGAGAACATATTTAATGATTAGTGAGAACCTATAGCAGCACTGGAGGGCCTGTCTGTCTACCTACCCGACGGAACACCAGGAGCTCGTCAAAACTTTAAGGGATATAAAAATAAATGTATTGAAAAAATTGTTTAGCATGATGTGCCGCTTCTGTTGTCTTATAAACTTCCCTTGGCGAAACGAAGTTCGCGGGCACCAGCTAGTATTGACATAAGTATATTATGCTTATTAATAAAATCAATCTTATTCTAATGTAATACACGCTAAAAAGGTTTGATTGTGCTAATTTATATTCAAGACGAAAGCTGATTTGCCTGAAATGCAGTCGCCGTAATCTCTCTATGCAATCTCCTATAATTAAGGTGCTATTCCGAGCATCGCGACAGATGACAACTGCAGACGACACGTGTAGCGTCAGTAGGTAGCGGTAGGTATCTTCCTTTTGTACGGTGACGGCATGTGCCGTGTATGTGTAATCGATAAACTCCGAAACTACTGGACCGATTTCCAAAATTCTTTCACTATTAAGCTACAACATCTATGAGTAACATAGGCTACTTTATACTACGGGAAAATTCCTCATTCTCACGGCCAAAGGGTCAGCAGCAGGAAAACGGGAAAATAAAGCGGATATTACCCAAATTAGCCAAACCGCTTTACCGATCTTCGCGAGATTTGGCACTGATATTGCTAGCATATTAAAGACGGAAATGGACTACTTTTTGTCCACCCTTGAGGATCTGTAGTACCTGATGGGAAGCACCAGGAGCACAGCTAAACTGTATGATATACGAAAATGGCTTCAAAGCAAATGTTGTTCAGCATGACGGGACGCTTCTGCAGGCGCATGGTCATCGAGGATTTGGAGTATCTGATGCAGACCGCCAGCATACGCTAAGAGATAGGGCAATGGCTTTAAAGTACCTATAAGAAGTTCAGCATAACGGGCCGCTTTTGTTGGCAAATGGTCATCTAGGATCTGCAGTACCTGATGGAGAGCACCAGGAGCAGAGCTAAACGATATAAGATACTAAAATGGTTTCATAGCAAAAGTAGTTCGGCCTGACGGGGCGTTTCTGCTGGCACAGAGTCATCGAGGATATGAAGTACCTGATGTAGACCACTAGCGACCCATCTAAACTATAAGGGATACGGTAATGGCTTCAAAGTAAAAGTTTGTGGGAATGACGGGCCGCTTATGCTGGCACATGGTCATCAAGGGTCTGGAGTACCTGATGCAGACCACCAGCATCCCATCTAAACTATAAGAGATACCGTAATGGCCTCAAAGGAAAAGTTTTTTAGCATGAAGGGCCGCTTTTGCTGGTACATGATCATAATGCGACACTTCTGCTGAAACGGAGTAATCGACATTTTACTACGGGGAAAGCACCAATTTCTACGGAAAAACAGGTAAGTAGCAGCGGGTGAAACCGCAGGGCGGGCCGCTAGTCTTAAATATAAATAAGCACAATTTAACGTTTTTAGTCTGTATTACATTAGAATAAGTATTATTATAAACAAGCACATACTTTAGAAAAGAAAACAATATTAATATTGAAAAATAAAAATGACTTTTAAATCCATATATCTCCGAAAATACAACTATTACGACTTTTTATCAAAGTATAGGTACTTTTGCTTTGCATTTTTATGCTTAATCGATTGCAACATGTTTCAGCTCTGGTCGCGAGATTTAGTTTTTCTTTTTTTTTGTCTGGTAGGTATGCCAGCTGTGTCGGTTGCTCAAATATTTAACTATGTTTAATTAATTTTTTTGAACTATTTTATTATTGTACACCTAAATAGGTAAACTGTTGAAACTATTTTGTATATGTAAGATCCTTGTACCAACACAGTTAACAATAAATATTTTCTGATTATGATTCTGATTCTGAAAGGAAAATGTTTCCTATTTCCTATAGGTACGTATGGTGTTAGTAAAAATAGTACGTTCCTTCAAACCACACGTTCTATAGGCCTATAGAGATAATAAAGTATGTTAAGGGTGACCAAACAATTAATAAAAGTATTAGAAGTTCTTTTTTTTTGAAATCTTCAATTAAATTGTTCAACCCTACAACACAGCACGCTGTACAGTCAATTACCGCTCGGATGACTTTGCACCGTTCGTTTCGTTTTCTATCAAGTGAGTTTCTCTAAGTTGGATACAACCAAGAGTGCAAGACTTCGGTGCAAGTTTGGAGGAATGCTGCTGGTTGAACGCTGGACCACAGATTACTTATACAGGGAGTAACAGAAAGGGTATAACAAGCCGAAAGGAGGTCAATATACTCATAAAACTGAACAACTTTCTCCATGGAACATGGGTCGAAATATGAAAAAAAAATTTAGACCTCCCATACAAAATTGCCGATCAGCTAAATGATTTACTATGGGAGGTCAAAATATTTTTTTTCATATTTCGACCCATGTTCCATGGGGAAAGTTGTTCAGTTTCATGAGTACCTTGACCTCCTTTCGGCTTGTTATACCCTTTCCGTTACTCCCGGTATATATGTCCCTGGACTACGGAAGATGCACAGGGAAGATGCGTTGCCCGAAGGGTGCAAGGTGCAAAGCCACAGCCACTTATACCGAGAATAACGGAAAGGGTATTACAAGCCGAAAGGAGGTGAAGGTACTCATGAAACTGAACAACTTTCCCCATGGAACATGGGTCGAAACATGAAAAAAAAATTTGGACCTCCCATAATAAATCAGTCAGGTGATCGGCGGTTTTGTATGGGAGGTCCAATTTTATTTTTCATATTTCGACCCATGTTCCATGGGGAAAGTTGTTCAGTTTCATGAGTAAGTACCTTGACCTTTTCGGCTTGTTATACCCTTTCCGTTACTCCCGGTATAGTAGATCAGAACACAAACTCTTTATTATTCATTTTTACTTCTATCAACATCTATCAATCATTTCCGTCATTCGTGTCATAACAAATTTTAGTTTTCCGGGTTGCTGCAATGCTTGATCTAAAATTCTAAATTGATCTAAATTCCAAATTAACTGGAAATTTATTGTGCAATAAATGTAAATTAAGTAGTGATATAATGTGAATTCAAAATTACAGTAAACTTGTACCTATAAATTTACCGTGCTGTAGACCGGATAATAGGTATTTAGCATTTCGGGATCCCGCACATAAACTGGTTATTTTTATTTTATAGGTATTTATCTAATTGTACTATCGCCAGCCAATCTCCCTACACCTATTTAAGGTAGGTACCTACACTCTTTTTTTCTTAATATTTGTTTTTAAAACCAATCCAACTGACCAACTTATACAAGTTGGTATAGCGGAAAAATGTGTTCAACGAGAATATGCAGCAAAAATTCGCAAATGTATTATAGGAACATCATTTTTTCGTACGTTTGTAACTATAAAACTGTGGGGTTGGCATTAGTAATTCGCATCCCGAATTCGGGGTTGATGAGGGTTGTTATTTATAGGGGTTGGTCAGCTCTTTCAAACGACACCCCCCTCACCCCGCGGAGACGCGTAGTTTTTTTTAAATACGTATATTTTAAAGTTACGTGTGACGGAGCATTTTTGGTAGGACTTTTGAATACCTACCATAAATAATTAAAAAAAATATATGGCGGGGGGAGGGGGGAGGGGGGGAAGCTCTTCCCGGGGGGCCCCCCCCTGCGGCGACCCCCCATTTGGGGGGTCCGACCCCCCCTCCCACAAATGACCTGTAAGTCACTATTTGCAGGGGTTTTATAAAAGAACCAGTATCAATATCGCCTCAGTAATAGGTCCGTTAGGCACAACCAAACCTAACCTGGCGTTCAACGCCAGGTTAGGTTAGGTTAGGTTAGAACGGTGACCACAACGCACGAGCCGAGCGAGCGGAGCGAGCGTGCCCCGGCAGGGGCCGGCGAAGTGCCAGAACCGACACAGGTCATCGACCAAAATGGGGGGTGCGGACCCCCCGGGTGGGGGTCGAGACCCCCCATGGGGGGTCCTGCCCCTCCCCCCCTATACATTCTTTTATAAAACCCCTGCAAACAATGACTTACAGGTCATTTGTGAGAGGGGGGGTAGGACCCCCCAAATGGGGGGTCTCCGCAGGGGGGGACCGCCCGGGGAGGGTCCCCCTACTCCCCCCTCACCCCCCACCACCCAAAAAAACCCTTAAATCAGGATGCGAATTTCTAATGCAATCCCAAACTGTGAACATTTGTTTGAAATACTTATTTGTTTCATCTTGATGGATGAGGCTACCTTTACGTTTCAGAAGCTTCCAGGAAAATGTCAGCGAAGGCCAAAATGTCAAAAAACCAACCTGGAAGAAGGCTGACGCAGGGTAAAGGCCCCGGTCCGCCCGGAAGAGAGATGTACAACATTGAGACAACGTTTCCCAAGTAACTCCATACTGCATTACCTACAATAAAATTAGACAGGCGCCATACCCACCCTAGTTTGCTATTTACCATTGTAGAAAATACTAGAATTCAACATCCTTAGCTACCAAACTAGGAAAAGAAATCCTTAAAACAGTTATGAACAAAAAATTAAGACCTCTTCTGCTAATTATCCTGACTACACTTCCCATCAGAAAAATCGAAACACCTCGGTTTTTCTTGTTTTTGGCCGAATTAAACACCAAAAAGTATTGTTTGCATTAAAAAAATTCAGACTTTTGTACATTTGATAGCTTTTGCCGCAGCTGAAAAGCGCTAAAGTGTCGATTTAGCAAAGAGCTCATAACATTAATTCGATCATGTCGGTCAGAACTGACCCAATTTCCGACAGATTCTGAACGTCGCGTAAACAGACCAGTCTTCTGATAGCGTTTGTAAGCTTTATGAATAGAGGTGAGGCTTAAATGCAAACATTCAGCCACAAAACGATGACCAAGACCAAAATTTGGCAATGTCACCACTTGGGCGGCTTCTACGGGCAAAATACCCATGATTCAGATAAAATCTAACTTTTTCAGGCGATCCAAAGTCACAGTAAACAATTAAAAAAACAAAACTTTTAAGATAAGATAAGACAAGCTCAAAATTTTAATGTTGAAAATGTTATGAATCGTTAAAAGGCGCAAACTGCAAACGTGTCTCAGTCAGTCATCTCATTTACAGAACAAACAGGTGGGGTTCCAATTTTGAATTTTGAATTTTTTTATACACACTGAAAAGACAAAACTGCCAGCTACACAGTCATATAATTTTTTTTATGCAAACAATACTTTTTGGTGTTTAATTTGGCCAAAAACAAGAAAAACCGAGGTGTTTCGATTTTTCTGATGGGAAGTGTATAATAGTAGAGCATTTTGCATGAAGTGGCCAATTTTTTTTTCAAATATTGTATTAACTTTCATTTTGCTAGGAATCACATTACCCGTGCAGTTTAGCTTTTATTGCTCTCATACAGGAATATTGTAGTGGGGAGCTAAAGCTATACTAATTATAACTAACTAACTCCGCTGACTCAGCGACCCAAAGAGGATCTTGGCCTCTGAAACGAGCTCTCCCTCCACTGGTCTATGTCCTGCGCGATCACCAGCCAGTTGTTGACTTGGAGATCGCGCGCAGGTTATATCCAATCCACCACATCTTTTCAAGGGCGGTGTCCTGTAGGACGCCCCATCTACGCTCTCTATACTCCTTTACTCCTCTCCCATTTCTCTCTACGTGACCGATCCAACGGGGTCGGTAATTTTAGTCCCCAATTTCGTGTTATTTTGTGCAGAAAGCGAACGCACGTAAGCCTGGCGATAGAAACACAGCAAAAGTGGCTCGAGATGGTTCGCCGAGGTGAACAGCTCTACAATGATGATCTGATAATTCAGGTATTTGTCCAAGATGCTCTTTTAGTGGGGATTTTAAAGGCGTAAGTTCGTCATGTGCAGCCAATCGCAGCTGCAGCTATAGGTATAAAGGAAAGACCAGGTCAAAAGTCCCCTAAACCGACGAGAGTGCATGAAAAGATTGATGAACGTTGAAGAAGCGAAAGAGGTGTGTCAGGATCGTAGCAAGTGGAAGGATGAAGCAAGCTCGTAGCAGGAACGTAGCAAGTGGAAGAATGTAGTCTCTCCTACCCCTCCGGGAAAGAGGCGTGATGTATGTGTTTATGTATTGGTACATAATTTAGCTGCTTTTGTTGCAGAAAAGGGCTGCGAAAGGGCTGCGTATCAAGGAGCGCAAAGTACCCCCAGAGATCGTAGGCCGGCTATACACCCAGTACTGCAACCTCATCAATGACATGTATGACGCTTATCTCAACAATGTCCAGCTGCAGAGGGCCCGGTATATCCAGGAGATCGTCAGCATATTGATCAAAAGGTAGGTACGTACTGGTACCGCAAAATAGACAAAGGGGAAGTCACCTTGACTGATTCGGTCACACTTCTTGATTAGATAATATTTTTTTGACCATAAAATTGAATCACATGGAAGTAAACTTTGTACTCTTCTTTAAGGTTAATGTTTTTCTGAAGCTCTATACCATCTTCTTCTTCAAAAACAGCCACAACAGTCCACTGTCTATCACAAGTAATATTTTTGTGTGTTCCAGAATGTATGAGCTTCGAGACGAGCTGGTGCACATAATAGTCAACGACTACATTTACGTGGATGCAGCTTTGATGCAGCTATTGAAGACACCGTACGATATTCAGGTCAGCCAGTATGTGGCTAGTATCATCATCACAGAACAGAACATCAATGGGGAGGAAAACTCAAAGCTGGCAGCAGGCGCAAGTGTGCCTTAATGACGTAACGACAACCAATAAGAAGTAACTAAACTTTGACATTGCCATATTTTCGAGCAATCACAGAAAAACGGCACATTCGAGATTGGCGCCTTTAGATCTCCAGTTTTCTACCTGATTACATTACTCCACACCTTTAAACAATATGTGAGCATTGTGTTTGCCAAGGAAGATCCTACGCTACGCGTATGTTAATTTAAATGCGAACTGTTGTAGCTTAAAGGTAGGTTCAGTATCGATAATTAAATTAGTAAAAATATTAAAAAAAAACTAGTTATAAACTTACGCCTACTACTAAGTTCTTGTAGTATGCGGTTGAAAGACACCAGGGTTCATTGGGTCATTGGATGGCACGGTTTCCCACTCGATGAAGAAGAAGACTGCTTGAGAATGTCAAAATTCTTCAGAAACATTCACAAATGATCAAGGTGGTTTTCAGATAGTGGTGCCGTACCATTTTGCGATGGACGCAAGGCCTGGCACGTACGAAGCACTTCTACAGAAGATGTGGAAAGATGCTGCCAGGAGAAAGCGGAATGCACTCAAGGTAATAAATTCTTATGGTAATAAGGGCATTAAGGCCTAGCCAGAAGAATAAATAATAACACTACTGTGGCCTAGCATTAAGGCCGCCTTATTGTACGTACTACATTTCTTATTGTTCGTTTTTCTGTTGTATTTTATGTGTGATATAAAGAATATTGTTATAAATAATGATCCTAAGGCTATATCTCCACACATGAGACGTGAGACAAAAAATTACAATTTAGAAAACAAAAACATCCTGCTAGTTGAATTTTTCCCATAGGTACAACTTCAAAAGTTGAATAACCCGAAAACTATAAAAAAGTCTCGAAAACATCATCCCCGTGTATGTTTTGCGAGTCAGATAGATAGAAAAGGAATTCAAATTTTATCTTTTGACGTTACTATCGGCTACATCTTTTTCTTTTTTGACGACAGTCCAGTAAAATCTTTATTTTACTTTTTCACGGCAACAGCCTAAGGTAAAGGAATATGTATTGAGTGATGCTGCAGCCAGAGCTGAAACACAAGGAACTAGCACTTCTAAAACAGAAACTAAATCAGAAGCTATAACAGAAGAGGAAAAGAAAGAGACAGACATTGAGGAAGAGGCAGAAGAAGAAGAGGAAGAGGAAGAAGAAGAGGAAGGTGGGGTAAAATATTCCTTATTTAGTTTGTCTAGTTTAAACTACTTAAGTCATAACTTAAAATTGTAACTCAAATTGTAACTTTAAAAACGCTCGGTGATGCGACTGCCTGCGACGCAAAAAGTTTCGGGTTCGATTCTCGTGGGTTAGTCACAGAGTTGAAATTTCTCACTTTGTGTTTTTTTCCATAAGAAGAAAGATGGTTCCGTGCTTCCGAGGGCACGTTATGCTATCGGGCCCGGTTGCTGTCTATGATTAGGATTCGTGACTTGATTACATAATCGACGGGTTTTTCCACAATCATGTCACAGAACAGCTCATTTTCCGGTAAAAATCAGAGGTACCAACTTTCCTTCACAAGATTGTTAGACATGCTTATAAGGATGTTAAAAAACGCAGGTGGCTATCTCAGAGTGGTAGGTTTTAGAAATGGTGGCTATTCAAAGATGGCGGATGTAAACAGCTAATTAAAAGTAGGTTTTCCCAAAATTATTTGTTCACAAGATACTTATTAAGAGCATGTGTTTAAAAAATGTGACGAAATCGGTTTGTTTAGTGGTTCTTGAGATACACTCCAAAACTCCACAAACACCATCTTTGATTGGCCGCCATTTTTGAAAGCTTCTACTCAGAGATGGCTATTATGTTTTTTTACATACTTTTGAGTACTAAGTATATCTAACTGCCATGTAAAGGAAAACGAGTAGGTACATACACAAATACAGCAGACATCTTTGAATAGCCACCATTTCTAGAAGCTACTACTCTGAGATGGCCACCCGATGGTTTTTTAACATCCTTATTAGCATGTCTAGCTACCCTGTGATGGAAAATTGGTACCTCAGATTTTTATCGTTTTCGGATTTTTTTCTTGCCAGCACACGGACCAATGTAATATGTAGTTCTTGTCAGAGGCTTGCTACTTGTAGTAGTTGGTTGAATAACTCTGACACCAAGGTTCATCGGGTCGTTAGACGAATCGGTGTCCCACACGAAGTGTGATAGAGATGATACACAAATGGTTTATTTTTATCCTTTCCAGAGAAGGGAAAGCGTCCCAAAGCTTACGTGAATCTCGTCCTTCTTCAGAGGCATATACGATTTAGGTATTTAAATTAGTTTCTTTTTTATTTTAGCTTCTTGATAAATTCACATTTAACAAATATTACAGATTTTGCGGTTTAAAATGTCCAATAATAATCTTTATAAGATCTGCAAATTAATTGATGCTGGCTGATTCCAACTACATTTAATTATATCTAGACACACGGCAGTGTGTCCGCCAAGTTCGAACAAAAAAACCGACACACCGGCGGCCGTGGGTTATATTACACGAACCATTTCGGGCCAAGTTATTATTTAATGAGAATAATATAGCACTGTAAGTGCATTAAAATCCCAATAAATTGATAAGTATGAAATCGCAATAATTGCAGTATGGTGTCTTAGAATAAATAGCATTACCCCATATCTTCCCGTAGGTGTCCTAAAAAGCGACTAAAGGATTTGAGAGTTGATATGTATTGCAATTTTAGGCGACAGGCTAAAAACCTGTCACTATGGTGATACACAGTCTTCTGAATGACCTTCAATCTTGACAGACGTGGTGTAAATGGTTTTTTAAAGCCGTTTACGCTCTGCCTACCCTGCAAGGGATACAGGCGTGATATATGTATGTGTGTAAATCGTAATAATTGTCTCATAATTCTAGGTTATTCTTCGTGATAGACTTTCCTCAGAAATGCAAGTATAGACGCACTTTCTTTGCGCCAAAAGATATTATACCTCCAACGCCTGAGATGATGTCTAGAGCTACTAACTTCATACACAAGTTTTACAGGTAAATCATGAAAATTGGGCAAGTTTTCAACTGCCAAGTTGCCATATTTTCAACCACCAAATTGCCAAGTTTTCAACCGCTAAATTGCCAAGTTTTCAATCGCTAAATTGCCAAGTTTTCAATCGCTAAATTTCCATGTTTTCCACCGCCAAATTGTCTAGTTTTCAACCGCTAAATTGCCAAGTTTTCAATCGCAAAATTTTCAAGTTTTCCACCGCCTAATTGTCAAGTTTTCCACCGCCAAATTGGCAAGTTTTCAACCGCCAAATTTCCAAATTTTTCACCATCAAATTGTCAAGTTTTCAACCGCTAAATTGCCAAAGTTTCAACGCAGTAGCCAGGATTTGAACCTGCAACTTTCGCTATCAGAGCCGACGATACCTCTAACCAATTGGGCTACCGCGGCTTATCCATTACCTACGAAAAAAAGCAAGCGAACCCTAATGTCAATAAGACGAAGCAAGGCAGTATCCGAATTTTTAAGAGAAACATAAGCAAATTTGCTAAAATTGTATACCCTTTTCTTCCAGAGCTTATATGCAAGCCAAGAGACAGCATTTGCGAGACCATAAAAGGGATATTCTTCTGGGTTTAGTACCGGACACAGATCGGCGTCCATTGAAGTTCAGAACAGAGAACGAAAAGGTACCTGACATTATCATATGATCACCCCATCGTCGCTTGGAGACGTGGCATAGATCAGTGGCAGAGCGGTGGTGGGGCGTTTACCCATGTGGCCCGGGTTCGATCCACAGTCGATGCGTGACATTTTTTTTATTTCCTATTTTCATTTACATCACCCCAAAGCCAAAAATTAGGGAAACGGCGCGCGGGGCGCCCTTACAGACGGCTCACTCAGTACTGGCGACAATTTTGAAGGATGTTTTCTGGTCCTAATGTTGAATAAATAAAGAATAAAGCCCTAAATCTGATAATGAAATAGATCATCGATGCTTGCCAAAGAGCAACCGACATAGCTGGCATACCTTGTAACGATGCCAACCTCATTCATACCATACTCCCCCACCAAACTGCTCATTCATAACCGTGACATCCATCATCCATCATCAAAATTGGCACTTGACTTGACTTTTCTTTCTTCGGCAGACAACATTTATTACATCTACTATCTATATTACGAATATTTATCATTTTCATCTAGTATCTAAAAAAGCACCACTAAGTAATCAGGCCCTGAAGTTCAGGTAAGTGCGCCCCGGTCCTCCCAGTCTGTTTCCTCATACTCCGGCTTCATCTGTATATATATCATAATTCATCACAACTGTATATTTCCAGGGCCTTTTCTTCTTCTTCTTCTTCCTCCACAATAAACCGTCTCATCACCAACCCGGCCTTTCAATCGTCCAACCGTCCGCCTGCAGCTCCGGGTCTTACAACTGGCGCCTCAACGCGTAAGAAGCGGACTCGAACCCCGCCACCAGCAAACGCAGCAAGTACAATACAATTTTCAGCGAGTACAACCCAAGTGCAGAACTTTCAACTTTATTTTTCCCACTCACCAGAGACTAACATCGTGTGATAATAACATAGTGCGCTACCTTAGTGTGTTAATCTGTGTGGTATTAACTCTACTGTGATACTCCATTTCGTTCTACTGTGATACTCCATTACCTTATACATTAGCCTGTATACTAATACTTTAATGTTTATTGTTTTCCCTATTTCATACTACTTATTTTTAGCGAAAACTCTGTAAAATCACATATTTTAGTTACCCAATATTGTAAAGGTCACAGACTAGCGAACCGGAGCACCACTACCTTCCAAATTCCCA
The DNA here is from genome assembly GCA_024500475.1 of Phthorimaea operculella. Lineage (NCBI taxonomy): Eukaryota > Metazoa > Arthropoda > Insecta > Lepidoptera > Gelechiidae > Phthorimaea > Phthorimaea operculella. Next base: position 879,041 of record JANFCV010000050.1, on the reverse strand, counting down.
TAAAACCTAACCCAGCAATCCATATCTTTACGTCCAGCAGTGGACAATAATAACCTTTGGCACCACTTCTGAAAGTTTATAAATTCAACCCCAATTTCACCCATTTAACTACTCCTAACATCATTGCAACACATATTACATCAAAGCATCGACTAACATAAATCGAATCTTCCTAACAATTCCTACCAAAACATTCAAATAAGAAAATTTTGTTGAGAATATTTTGTAATAACTGAGTCAATATCAGCAAAACAATAATAAAAACAAATCAGTGTTGGCAGTTTCGACAATCAGAAAGTGACACCTCCAGACACAAGTGTCACTTCATAAGTGTTGTCAAGACAACCAACAATTCATTGCCATAATACTTCATCAATTTATTTTCTCGCGAAGTTTTTAATGTGCCAATAGTCAAAACTTTACCGAACTCGCATAAAGTTTTCGCCAGATTATCCTATCCAAGTTATTCCAATTTCAATACCAAGACCCCAAAATAATGGACTTGTCACTCTTAAACAAGCCGGAAACAATCTACGAACTATCAATTCGAAACATTGATTTCGACCGAAACGCAGACTCCAACACCTTGAAAGAACTACTCATACAACACCGCGATGTACCCACTACAGACACTCCTACACTCAACTTAACCACAGAATTAGACACCATCACCACACTACTAAATATACACAACGCAGTAACACTTAACCTTACACACACATCATCTAAATTTAACAAAACCATCACCTACGCACACCACCTCACAAAACGACTAGACAGAATTGATATCACCACAGAAAACACCACACCGGAAGACATCAACAAATTCATAAAGGCGAGCGAAGACCTTCATAAACTCAACCATAGAATTAGAGAAATACAATTAAACACCGAACACTCTACATCCAACGATGACACCCCATACTTTTCCACCACCAGTACACCACTCCGGAGCACATCACAAAAATTTTTCGAAACACTCACCAATAAATTAGAAACACTACATACCACATCTCTTCACAACAATACAGAATTTAAAAAATTCGTATACAAACCAGACACATGCCCCCGTGAATTCATCAATAAAGTTGAAGAATACGCAGAGGCAAAAAACATACCGACAGAAAAATTGTACACACACATTTTCGACATGCTCTCCGGACCAACATTAGAATGGTACCGCCAAAATAAAAAAACCCTAAACAACTGGAACTCATTTAAAATTAAATTCATCAACGACTTTCAAATATTTGACCAAGACTTCAAAATTAAACAGAAGATTGACAATAGAAAGCAAAAGAACTACGAGCGCATAATATTTTTCATCGCAGACATGGAAAGTATGTTTGCAAAACTCACAGAACCACTATCAGACACCCAAAAGATCCAAGCAATACGCAGAGGCTTACTTCCTAAATACACATCTAGACTTTTGCCGGAGAACGTAACATCACTAGAAAAACTCATCGAAGCATGCAAATGGTTCGAGAACTGTGATAGTTACATTAACACTCAACTCACACCACAACCATCTACATCAACATACAACACATACTACACACCACCCACACAAACACGAAACCCACCAACTACACACAACACCTACCACAACCAACCCAGAACTCAAACACCCTACATACCTGAATTCCCATTCGCGAATAACAACTTCCCTACATATCCAATCAACCCAAATTATCTAAATAATAACAAAAATAAAAACAATAACAAAAATTCAAAAAACTAAAAAAGGAGAAAAGAAAAACACCCGCTAACAAAACAACTCCCGAAGAGTGGAAGTTATGGCTACAAACTATAAGCCTTTTTATGAAATCATATAAAACTTCTCTCACCATTTTTGAAAACCCCGAACATGACGAACGCCCCTACGCAAAAATTAAATCAAATAACTTAACTTTACATGGCCTCCTAGATAGCGGTAGTGCAATAACTATCCTAGGTGACAATGCACACCAAATCCTAATAAATAATGGGTATAAATTAAATACAAATATAAGAATTACCGGCACGGTTGCCAACGGGCAAAACATTCGTTCACTTGGTACTATCGACATACCAATAGAATTTAAAATCAAATTAAAACAATTACATCACACGTTATACCACCCGTAGTACAACCACTAATCCTAGGAATTGATTTCTGGAAATCTTTTAACCTAGCACCAGATATCTTAGAGTTAATAACAAAATATAATCATAACTCGCCCTTCATCCAATCTATAACAACCCAAATCTCACACCTCGACACCCTAACAGACACACAACAACTACTAGCCAACGCAGTCATACAACAATTTAAGAACATTTCAACAGACACACAGCCTCTCGGCCAAACAAACCTAGTCGAACACCACATAGACACAGGCGACCATCCTCCCATCCGACAAAGATGTTACCGGCTATCACCCGAGAAACAAAAAGCCCTCTGTAAAGAAGTAGACGACATGCTCAAACTAGATGTCATCGAACCCTGCGAAAGCCCATGGCTGAACCCAGTGATCATCACACCCAAAAAAGACGGCACATGGCGTTTCTGCGTCGACAGCCGCAAACTAAACTCAATCACAAGAAAAGACGCATACAAACTGCCTTTCATATCCGATATCATTGATAAACTCCGAAATGCCAAATACCTTTCTTCAATAGACATAGCGAAAGCATTTTGGGAAATCCCTTTACGAAAAGAAGACAGACCCAAAACCGCCTTTCATGTCCCTGGACGAGGCATGTATCAATTCAAAGTTATGCCCTTCGGACTAACCAACGCACCCGCCACACAACAACGCTTCATGGACACCCTATTCCAAGCAGAAACCTAGACAACTCAGTCTTCGCTTACTTAGATGATATAATCATCGTTTCAGAGACCTTCGACGACCACATCAGCCTCCTTAACAAAGTTCTCACAAAACTGGCAAACGCTAAAGTTACAGTTAACTTCCCCAAATGCTCCTTTTTCAGAAAAGAACTAAAATATTTAGGCTACATCGTAAACGACAAAGGCCTACAAACCGACCCTGAAAAAGTCAAAGCCATCTTAGACATACCACCCCTAAAACCTGCCGCGAGGTAAAGAAATTCCTTGGCACAGCTAGTTGGTATCGACGCTTCGTCCCAGATTTCAGCACTTTAGTGGCTCCTCTTACCAAACTAACCTCCACCTCCAAAAAGGCACCACCGTTCAAATGGACATCCGAGGCCGACAAAGCATTCACAACAATAAAACAAGCATTAGTATCCACACCGGTCCTAGCCTGTCCCGATTTCTCTAAATCATTTGCTGTCCACTGTGACGCGAGCTCAATCGCCGCCGGAGCAATGCTCACCCAGGAAATTGACGGCGTTGAAAAACCCATAGCCTACATGAGCAAAACATTCACCGGTCCCCAAAGAAACTACTCCATTACAGAAAGAGAACTACTCAGCGTAATTCTCGCCTTAGAACATTGGCGCTGCTATCTCGACAACGGCAAGAAATTTACCATCTACACAGACCACTCGGCTTTACAATGGTTTCTACACCTAGATAACCCAAGCGGCCGTTTAGCCCGCTGGAGTATACGCCTCTCCACATTCAACTTCGAGATCAAACATAAAAAAGGTAAAGACCACCTCATACCAGACGCTTTATCTCGTTCAGTACCCATAAGTATAATCAACTACAACAGTTCACATACTAACGACGAATGGTACAATGCCATCTACACAAAATGTCGCAACAACCCAAACTCTACTCCTGACTACATAATACAAAACCAAAAGCTTTACCGATACTCCCGCACTCAGTCCCTACTCACCACAGAATACAACTGGAAAGAAGTCATACCTAAAGAATACAGAATACCCATCATCACTGAAAACCACAACCCACCAACTTGCGCCCACTTTGGCATATTCAAAACCTACCAAAGGCTAAAAAAGAGATATTTTTGGCCAGGCATGTACAAAGACGTATCCAACTTTATTTCCAGTTGCGAAATATGCCTTTCCTACAAACACAGAAATCAACACACAATAGGCCTTTTGGGCAAGGCAAAACAATGTACAAGACCTTTCCAATGTCTAAGCATAGATATCATTGGAAGCTACCCCACTACACTAAGAAAAACAAATACATATTTGTAGTAACATGCTGTTTTTCAAAATATTGCCTACTATATCCCATCAAAAAGGCCACTTCTTCTGTCATTAAGAACATCCTCGAAAATATGGTATTCATGACATACGGAATTCCGGAAACAATTATTCTAGACAATGGCCCACAATTTACTAGCCAAGAGCTAACAGACATGTTTATGTCATACAACATACCCAAAATACACTACACACCACGATACTGCCCCCAAGTAAACACCGTAGAACGTTACAACAAAACCATAATAACCGCCATAGCCTCCTTCGTAAACGACGACCACAGATCTTGGGACATAAACATACACAAAATCCAATTCGCCATTAACACAGCAGTAAACGAAACAACCAAATACACCCCCGCGTTCCTAAACTTTGGCCGCGAACTAGTTACATGTGGCTCCGTATATCAAAGCAAAGATACAACAGAAGATATCATCTTCGCGCCACGCGACGAATACGCCGATAACCTAGGACTTCTCGCACCAATTTTCGACGAAGTCCAAAAACGTCTTTGGCAATCTCACGAAAACCTAAAAACGTCATACAATAAACGTCACCAATATGCAGAATTTAATATTGGCGACTTTGTATGGAAAAAGAACTACACAATTAGCTCAGCAGATAAATATCACTCCGCTAAACTGGCCCCAAAATTCACAAAATGTAGAGTTACAAACAAGATATCTCCACTCGTTTACATACTCGAAGACCCTACAGGCAAATCCCTTGGCCGCTGGCACATTAAAGACCTAAAACCACTCCCTAGGCCTTGACATTTCGCGCCAATGACATTTCTCATCAAAATCATCCTCTCATAACAGGCCTGTCGCCTGCCAGCACTGATTTTATCTTGTTATCTTGCTGACATGTCACATAACTACGTCTTTCTTTTCTCCTAATCTAAAACTTGTTGTAAATATTGTAAAATAATGTGTATAATATTTCAACAAAATAAACTTCATCTCATTAAATTTCGGACCCATCAACCTATACAACTTACTATTTTTAATTTATCATTTAGCTAACGCCAATACCAACAGGGCGTTAGCCAACAATATATTTACGTAATACCTACTTATGGATAACAACCAGTGATTATCCAAACATAACATACCCTAATACTACACTAATTAACTACCCCAATTAAATTGACATTAATTAAACCTAGCCTCTACAAATTTAATTGCCTGCAATTAAACTCACTTATCAATCTCAGTTAACTCAACCACAGCATAGAGCGGCGGTCAACTCTCTAAAGAAGCCTTTGACAACGCTCTCCTTTATTTGCTAACGCACACTCAACTAATTGTTAATAAGAAACCCTATTCTTATTTTCAAATGCTTAATTCAGCGGATAGTGACTGACTAAACAAGCCTACACTAATTGTAAACAACATGTACATAATTATACTTCATCATCAACACCTCTCAGCGGACGGTGACTGATTAAACAAGCCTACACCATCTGAGACCAGTTACTAGAGAGTGGACCAGCGGACATTGGACACATCTCTTAATGATCATCGTTTGGGTCGCATAGTTGACCACAAACAGAATGCTTGCGCGATGTATGAAAGATGGATGACTGCAGTAACTGGTTCTCTTGTACATAAGCATTGTATAAACCACATTCACACTCTAAATTCTTCACCCACCACATCCATCCAATCACTCATCCCCATCTTACCCCACAACTTAAAGGCACAAGCCTCCAGCACCTTCAGCGACTCGGCTTCTCCCTTTCCCGGGGGGGGCGGGTACTGTAACGATGCCAACCTCATTCATACCATACTCCCCCACCAAACTGCTCATTCATAACCGTGACATCCATCATCCATCATCAAAATTGGCACTTGACTTGACTTTTCTTTCTTCGGCAGACAACATTTATTACATCTACTATCTATATTACGAATATTTATCATTTTCATCTAGTATCTAAAAAAGCACCACTAAGTAATCAGGCCCTGAAGTTCAGGTAAGTGCGCCCCGGTCCTCCCAGTCTGTTTCCTCATACTCCGGCTTCATCTGTATATATATCATAATTCATCACAACTGTATATTTCCAGGGCCTTTTCTTCTTCTTCTTCTTCCTCCACAATAAACCGTCTCATCACCAACCCGGCCTTTCAATCGTCCAACCGTCCGCCTGCAGCTCCGGGTCTTACAACCTACCGGACAAAAAAAAAGAAAATCTATATCTCGCGACCAGAGCTGAAACATATTGCAATCGATTAAGCATAAAAATACAAAGCAAAAGTGTACTTTGATAAAAAGCCGTAATAGTTGTACTTATTTTCGGAGATATATGGATTTAAAAATCATTTTTCTTTTTCAATATTAATATTATTTTCCTATTTTTAAGTATGTGCTTGTCTATAATAATACTTATTCTAATGTAATACAGACTAAAAACGTTAAATTGTGCTTAGGTATATATATTTAAGACTAGCGGCCCGCCCTGCGGTTTCACCGCTAGTAAAAAGTCGATTACTCCGTTTCAGCAGAAGTGTTGCATTATGATCATGTGCCAGCAAAAGCGGCCTTTCATGCTGAAAAACTTTTCCTTTGAGGCCATTACGCTATCTCTTATAGTTTAGATGGGATGCTGGTGGTCTGCATTAGGTACTCCAGACCCTTGATGACCATGTGCCTGCAAAAGCGTCCCGTCATGCTGAACAACATTTACTTTGAAGCCATTACCGTATCTATTATTAATAGTTTAGATGGGATGTTTGTGGTCCGCATCATGTACTCCAGATCCTCAATGACCATGTACTAGCAGAAGCGGCCGATCAAGCTGAATAACTTTTGCTATGAAGCCATTTTCGTATATCATACAGTTTAGCTGTTCTCCTGGTGCTTTACATCAGGTACTACAGATCCTCAAGGGTGGATAAAAAGTAGTCCATGTCCATCTTAAATATGCTAGCAATATCAGTGCCAAATCTCGCGAAGATCGGTAAAGCGGTTTGGCTAGTTTGGGTAAAATCCGCTTTATTTTCCCGTTTTCCTGATGCTGACCGTTTTTCCGTGGGAATGAGGAATTTTCCCATGTTATAAAGTAGCCTTTGTTACTCAAAGATGTAGTAGCTTTCTAATAGTGAAAGAATTTTGGAAATCGGTCCAGTAGTTTCGGAGTTTATCGATTAGACATACACTGCACATGCCGTCGCCGTACAAAAGGAAGATACCTACTGCTACCTGCCGACGCTACACGTGTCGTCTGCAGTTGTCATCTGTCGCGATGCTCTTAATAGCACCTTAATTATAGGAGATTGCATAGAGAGATTACGGCGACTGCATTTCAGGCAAATCAGCTTTCGTCTTGAATATAAATGAGCACAATCAAACCTTTTTAGTTTGTATTACATTAGAATAAGATTGATTTTATTTATAAGCATATATACTTATGTCAGTATACTTATGAAAGCAAAAGAAAATGAATAATAAAAAAATATTTATTCCGACTTTTAAATCCATATATCTCCGAAAATACAACTATTACGGCTTTTTATCAAAGTACACTTTTGGTTTGTATTTTTATGTTTTATCGATTGCAACATGTTTCAGCTCTGGTCGCGAGATTTAGATTTTCTTTTTTTTTGTCTGGTAGGTATGCCAGGCTCCATACTAAAATGTCGGATACCATTTCAATCTCCTGATGCTCGCCTCGAAACATTTTCAAGCTATTAAAATTCGGTAAATAACTACAACAACAATTGAGACTTCTTGCTGATTTTTTTGCAGTTATACGAGAAACGCCGACAAATGAGACAGAAGATCCAAGTGGCTTACACAAAAGAGTTGGAAAGAGAGAAAGCTAGACTCATCCTGTTTCACAGAGACGCGGTTATGGATAACATCACTAAGGAGATTAGGAAGTGGTTCGAAGAATGGTATGTAACCCCAAGTATAACTTGTGCGGATATAGAATGGATCAAATGAGCTCGGCTGAATATTTGTCGACTATGGTCAACCGAATGGTGGCGGTGATACCACCTAACCCACAAGCATTCCCAAAGAGGTTGACGTCAGGCAGGCAGCCGGTTGCCAAATGTAATGTATGTATGTTATCAATTTATTGTACCAAAATACTTCAAAACAAAAATAACAAACATAAAAAAAACAGGCACAAAGGCGAGCTTATTCCATTAGGAGATCTCTTCTAGCCAACCTTTGAAAGACCTAGAGGACACGTGACAAATCCTAGAGGACAAATCCTTTTGCTGCATGATTTTTTGGTCTAACAAAACATGTTCCGCCGACCCCAATAAATTTGGGATAAGGGCAGGCAGATGATGATACCTGTGGCCCATGCAATGAAACTATAGACTACAATTATATTCTATAGGTGAAATTCGATGTACATTGCGAAGTCGATTATCCATTATTATTTCATTAATAAACCAGCTGCGCAATGTACATCGAATTTCGCCTGTAGAATTGTAGTTTCGTTATATCGGACACTGGTTCGGCGATTATTTTTCAGGTACCACGGTTACGACTTCTTCCCTCAATATCCTTACGAGTCTGAAGGTGGAACCATCCTGGTGGTGAGGGAACAATACCCGACTATAGATGAGCAAAGAGAAGATGACGAGCGGTATAAGAGAGACACTAAGGGGAAGAATAGGGAACAGGTATGGAAATATTTACTTAAGGTTCAACGTCAGAGCAAGCCGCCCAAAGTATGTCAATAGATGGCGTTAGTTACGTTATTTTACGTAGGTAACGTGGTATTACTATTTTTCACAATATAACAATGAATTTTCGAGTAAGCGGCAACCTTCGAAAATAGTTCACTGCTAGGAACAATAATTTAAATACAATTAGTATATTTTTTAAGTAATTCTGTTACATTTGCCGATACAAAGTTACATTTTGCGTTTCTGTATATAGACGAGACTCACTCACACACAGACAAGGCCAGTTTGAAAAAGGAAAGACCAATTTGACACTATGCTTTGAGTTTGACCTTAGCTTTGACAGCCGTTGTGGCTTGATAATGCTAACTAAGATTTGCAATTAAATCTGAAGTAGGTTTCGATCCTGAGACTCAGAGCTCAATTTCAGAAAGTGTGATTTGTGAAATCGTTTACGGAAATCCGTAACACTCGTATCATATTTTCTACTACTCGAACTTGTTAATACCTTGGACGTGTTGGAATTGATTAGGATGTGTGAAATGGAAGAATATGGATGTGTCAGTAGTAGAACGTGTGATACGAGCACATTTAGAAACAGACTTCCGCATGCGATAATTCAAAAATAGTACTCCTGGCTGGTCCTAGCAAAATATTTTTATTTATTGACGTATTTTTATTTATGATTTTTATTTTTATATCGTATGAAATTGTGTAGATGCATTTTTGATTACTGAAAACTACTTTTACACTAAATAACTGCCACCAACAGTTTTCACGAAAAATGTCGCCAAGATGAGCGCATTATGTCTAACCCTGCAAAAAAGTTATCAGGTCTCAAGTAGAACCAGGCTTCTGAATCTACACACCCTGGTTTTGGCGTCGGCGTATTTGTGATATCCAGCGTTACCTAAGCGTTTTTTCTCGGCAAAACGCGAATGCCACGGTATTGCCGTGATTTTTAAAATTGACTACGCGGCTTAGTAGAAACTTCTCGGTACCTACTCTGAGTTCGACCTACAGAGAGTATTATATTTAGATTTTTATAGAAAACGCTATCCTATAAAGATCACACTCTTCTAAAGTATACTGAAAACTAGAGTTTGAAAAAAGGTAGGTAATGTCGTCGCTCTTCACTTGGCTCGTCTTGGGGGGCACCGCAGCGCTGTGCCTCCAGATAGGTTAGGTAAAAAATTAACCCCAAAAACATAAATTTAAAATGGAGGTCAAGTTCGAACGCCTAAAGGAATGGAAATCCAAATTAAAGGCAAGTTTTATCATAATTACAACCATAATATATATTCACTCGATCTTGGCGGTCTTACTCGAGACACAGCTAATGAGCTACTTCTGATAAGAAGAGCAGATCTTACGGAGATAATTTTGTGCTTTTATCAGTTTCTATCACAAAATTTTAAAACCCGCCAATTCAAATGAATAATGTTATAGTTTTAATTATGATAAAATTTGGCTTTAATTTAGATTTTAACTCTGTTTTAGGCGTAAGAATTTGGCCTCCATTTCACATTTATAATGTTTTGGTGGATTTCGCCTCTTTTGTTCGGAATGTGATAAAGTAACTACAAACTATTTTTATAATTTTGGTTTGAAATCAGATTTTCAAAAGTAAGTTTTACATGGTGTCATTATGTGTGTAAACTGTGTAAAGTTTCATTCTGTACAGTAGATAAATAGATACCTATGTAGGTACGGGGTGCGGATGTGACTTGAGTAATTAAAAAAAGCATCGATTATTAACAAAAATCTAATTTTCATTGTTTTTTTTGCGCGGACTTCGGAAATTTTGAAAATGTAATCGATTTTGTGTGAAATGTAATTCTTATTTTATAAAATCGATATTTCTTTTTAAATATTTATCTATTTTTTAAATAATCTTTATTTTTTTCACATTACTGATACAGGCGGGTAATAAGAGTGCAGTGTGTAACACTGTGCTCGCGGCTTGTGTTTAGAACTTGGCTGGCGCACTGTCGTGCGCTTTGATAAACATGGATATTTTAATCGTTTTATGAAACCTAAACCATGTTTAGTCTAGGACTTCTATGTGAGGAGAATATTAGTCTAGGTACCACTCATTTGTAACACTCGTAGAAATAAAAATACATTTTTCCTGCAAATTTTATTTACCTTTTTATATTTTGTAGGCACCTATATAGTTAGGTGTAAAGAGGATAGTACCTAGCCTCTATAGGCTAGGTACTATCCTCTTTACATTAGGTATAAGTGTCGTACATCCGTATATATATTTTATTACTACCACTTCCATTTCGGTTCTTAGTCCAGGTGTTCTAGGTAGGATTACCTACCGTTTTAGCGTTTATTTAAACAATTTTGTAGGTGCATTGCATCCATCTTTTCCCGTCGGTTGCCTCACTGCTGAGGATCATGACTCCGTACACTATCTTTCTTTGGTAATTTGTTCCCATTTAGCTCGATCTTTTGCTTCATGTAGAGCCGTGTTGGTGGACATCTCCATTTGTTCGGAGACTTGATCTAGCTACCGTTCCGGTTCTGCGCATTGTCCTGTGGCCCTCTTTCCCTCAATTTTCCTCGTCAACAGCAGTTTTTCCAGATTGTCTAATTCTCTTCTGACAATATGTCCAAAGTACTGCAGTTTCCGGAGCGTGCATTTCGTGGTGTGGACAGCCGTGTGTTTTTTCCAGTCTCAACTCCTCTAATATGATTACGTTGTTGGTTGGTCCATAAAGCCGCCCAGGGAATCCGGAGCATGCGACGCCAACACCACATCACGACGACGTCAATTCTCTTTTTATAAACAGTCTTGAGGGTCCAGGATTCAGAGCTACGGCTCAGTTACGGCTGAATATGGAAATTTATAGGTACTAAAGGAGGACTTTTGTTTGAAATTGGTTTTAAATTTAACTATATGTACGAAATAATAAAACGCTAGTTTTATTTATATTCTCTCTGCGAAATAATTAAGAAATACGATCAAAATCAAGATTTTGATATTTACATTTTTGAAACTTTTGATTTTGAGTTTTATTTGTGTCAGTCATTGAAAGCTTACGTCAAAATCAGGACCTTTCAGTGAGTTTCATCTCGGGAGTTTCATACCACTTTCATACTGAGATAAGAGTTTTAAAACGTATTCTGAGGAGATTTTTATTCAATGTGCTCTAGGATTTCTATGGATCGCACTCACACATACGGAAATTGATCAAATATTTGCATATTTTCTAAAGCTAAAAAAACCTCAGAAATAACTTAAATATCATATTTTTATCAGATTCTCTAAATTAAAATGGTCTAATTTGCGTTATAACACTATATTCCATGTATGAAACAGGGTAGTTTTTCTGTCTTTGCCAAATAAAATTTGTATGGAAATCTGCTCTGACGTTTATCCTTAATTTGATCATATTCACCAACAGTTCACATCAGCCTATAGCAGTCCACTGCTGGACGAAGGCCTCCATTAGGGTTCGCCACATGATCTCCCAGGCACGCCATCTAGTCGTTACCAGCCGCTCTCTTTGAGTCATCGGCTCAGCCAACGCTACGCTTCCCAAGCCGTGGCATCCACTCGAAAACCCGCTTATTTACTACACCGGCCATCGGTTCTACGGCAGATGTGAACACAGGCATTATCTTCAGAAATTTTAAATTTCGTGATTTTCTGGACGGGACTGACTAACTAGGACCAGAAATAGTAAATTGTATATTTTGACCTAATATGTTCTTCCGGTAAAGTTCTTCATTTCATGAATTGATTCAGCAGTACAGATGCCGAAGGTAGCAGGTTCAAATCCTGCCTTCGTTGGAAAATTTAGCGAGATTTCCAAATATATTTACTCCTAACGCCTTGTATTAAATTAATTCCTCAGCTGCTAGAAGAGGCAAAGCAGAAGAAGAGAGACGAAGAAGCCAGGGCAGAGATGGAGAGAGAGAAGAGAAAGAAAGACGCGTTAGACTATTTCAAGCTGAGATGCAACCCTAAAATGGACATTGGGTACATGATACGAAGTTCGAATGCTATGGAACCTATTTCTGAGGTAGGCGTTTCAAACTGGCGCCGTGTGGTTGCGGCTAAAAATACTTCCAACCCTAGTCCACTCAGGATGTTTCGTAAAAGGCGACGTAGGGTTTTTTTGGCCTCGGCTGAATTATACATCGACTATGGTTAACCACATGGTGGCCGTGATACCACCTACAATAGCTTTCCCAAAGAGGGTTGGCATCAGGCAGGCTGTTGCTCATAATAGCCATATCAGATTTTGAGTTCCAACAAAACATATTGCGCCCCCAACCAAATTAACATAAGAGCAGGAAGATGATGATGTAGGTACTTCTTCAAACTGAATAGTGAACTGGCAATTATATACTCCACCGCACCGACAAAGGCAATGTGCTCAAAAGATAGCAAAGAAAGTCTTCTTTGATAAATTAGGAGTGATTTTACACAATTTCAGACAACTTGCAAAATGTTCTATCGCAGGATTTGAACCTGCGACTTTTACTATTAGACGCTGTTACTTGTAATACCTACTGTTGGCGCCTCTACCATTTTGGGCTACCGCAGCTCATTTAGGTATATAGTGTGATATTTTACTAGTGACCGATAGCGAAAACTCAGAACCGGCTAGTGATAAGGAACAACTTTCACCAGGGAACATAGGTCGAAATACGAAAAAGAATTGGGACCTCCCATGCAAACTTGCCGATCAGCTGATTTCAGTTACTATGAGAGGCCCAAAATTTTTTATTGTATTTCGACCTATGTTCCTTGGGGAAAGCTGTAGCTTTAGCTCTAGCTGTCCTTATCACTAGCACGTTCTGAGTTTTTCCTATCGGTCACTAGTAAAATTTCACCCTATACACTAATTAAAAAAAAAAAACTTTTTTTATCTAAATGGCATAACATTATGGCAAAGGTAAATTTTACAGGCACTGCGTAATTATCGCCAAGCTTGGTCCATCTACGACAAGTGGCCTCTTGAGAAGTGCGGCGAAGTTATTTACGGGTATGGTTCTTTACACTATTCTTCTTTGATCATCAAATTTGTAGAGTAATGGACCATAGCAATAAGCGCACTCTATACAGGGTGTTAATTTAAATACGTGCCATAGCTTCAGGGTAGGTTAAGTATCGATTAAGAATGTCGTAAAAAATATTGAATAAAAAACCAGTCAAAAAAGAACATATTTTTTTCGGATTAAGTTAAAACTTTTTACAACATACTAAGTACTTTCGTCTAAACAACTTTGAGATTGAACGAATTTCGGCTGTGAGATATAGGCATTTGAATCAAATGTCAGCCAAGTTTAAAAAAATTGTGTCTGGGATTATTTTCAATATTTTTTACGGCATCCTTTATCGATACTAAGCCTACCCTGAAGCACCCTGAAGCTATGGCACGCATTTAAATTAACACCCTATATAACCTGATTCATAGAAGAAAAGGACCCGAAATAGCAACATTATTGTTGGCGTCTTTTTCATATTACATGACATTTGAGCAAGATGTCAATAACTATGTTGCCATTTCGGGTCCCTAATGTTCTTCTATGAATCAGGTAGTAAAACATCTTCAAAAGTTGTAATACAGAATGGGTCTGTAGGGAAATTCCGCAGAATGAAGAAATCAATGGGATGGCCCATTATTGTACCTTCCTTAAAATTGTTGACATCGTTTTTCTTTAATAATTAGGTACTTACCTTGTTTTAATCATTGTTTTGTTTTGTTCAGGTTCATGCAGACAGTTCTCACAGAGGATCTAATGGAAGCTATGCATTTGGAGTGCCGCAAGATTGTCGATCAGATGATGAGGTACGTTCGTCTCATGTCTTTTTGTCTTCTGTCACTTTAATTATCAAGGCAACTAACGGTCGGATGTTCTTTGTTGAGAGATTTGAAACCCTTGATACGAGTCTGGAATGTTTATGTGGTGATGATGATCTCTACAACAACTGAATAACAACAAGCTAAAAGGACGGCTCAACCTAACAAGGGATTAAGTGCTGAAATATATTTTATTCATGACATTATGAAAAATCAGGGCGTGCAATGGCCTAAACTAAAATATAGATAACTACAAATAAAATTTAGAGCCGACAATGGTAATCCACAATCCACTTCCAAATTCCAATCCAGTTTTTAGACAATGATTTACGGGAAAGTAAACAGAACAGAAGCACAAAGTAAGTATTGGCTAGCGCAATCGAGACAGAAGATTTAAAAAAGCGGCCAAGAGCGTGTCAGACACGCCCACAAATAGGGTTTCGTAGTCAACGTTTAAATATCAGGTTTTTCAGCATTACAAACTTAAGTTTGTTGCTGGTTTGTTAGCAGCAGTATGATGACCAACCGCAAATAGAAAAACTCATTTTTTTCTGAAACCTTCAAGGGTACGATATCCGTTATAGTTTTCATTGTAATTTCAGATTGTAAGCTATGTTCCATATTTATTTCAAATTTTTAACGTTTATACTTTACAAGTTACAGCTGGAACAAATTATGGGTCAAAAACGCCCTTTTTAAAAGCAAATATCTCGTGACAGAAACATTTTAGTGACTTTGTTTCAAGGAAACCTTCCCTTAGTTTTAAAAGACCTATTCAACGATACCCTACTCAATATTACAGAAGAAAAAAAATTTTTTTGCCCCCCTTTCACTTGTATGGGAGGGGGTCCAAAAAACATTTAAAATATTTTTTTCTTAACATTTCTATATTTGGGTCAACACGATCTATCTTCTCACCAAATTTCATGTTGATAGCTCTAAAACTGACGAAGATATGAGGGCGCGGCATACAGACAGACAGACAGACAGACAGACAGACAGACAGACAGACAGACAGACAGACAGACAGACAGACAGACAGACAGACAGACAGACAGACAGACAGACAGACAGACAGACAGACAGACAGACAGACAGACAGACAGACAGACAGACAGACAGACAGACAGACATACAGACAGACAGACAGACAGACAGACAGACAGACAGACAGACAGACAGACAGACAGACAGACAGACAGACAGACAGACAGACAGACAGACATGACGAAACTATAAGGGTTTCTAGTAGACTACGAAACCCTAAAAACGAAGAAACACTTATAGTTTATAAGTACGATACATACAACTTTATGTTATTTGGTTTTGTTCTTATATTATGTACTAGCTGCCCGTCAGCGGTTTCACCTGCCCCATCTTTGCAACCCATCTTTTACCCCTTTAGGGGTTAAAAATCGAAAATCCCTGAAACACGTACTCATTTTTTTTAGCTGTTTGATCTAATTGCATGTTTTGAAACAGATTGCATTTAAAAATCATGATTTTCCATACAAACTTTTCACCCCTTTTTTTATCCCTTTAAAACCGAAAACCCCGGAAACACGTATTTCATTTTTTTAGCTTTGTTATCTAATCGCAAATTTTGGAACAGATCGCATTTTATAAATAAATACTGATTTTTCCATACAACTTTCAACCCGTTTTTTAGGGGTTAAAAATCGATAATCCTTCAAACACGTATTTCTTTTTTAGCCGTTTAATCTAATCGCAAATTTTGGAATAGATTGCATTTAAAAATAATAATTTTCCATATAAACTGTTAACCCCTTGAATACCAAATTTTAAAACACTTCTCGTGTTAGGTAAACATTTTTTTTGGAAAACTTCCAAAATTTCATCGCAGGCAGGATTTGAACCTGCGACCTTCGGCAGTACTGATGCCGAAGGTCGCAGGTTCAAATCCTTAAAATTGTTAACCTTTTTTTTACCCCTTTAGGGGTTAAAAATCAAAAATCCCTGAAACACGTGTTTAATCATTTGAGCTCTTTGATCTAATCACAAATTTTGAAACAGATCGCATTTAAAAATAATGATTTTCCATACAAACTTTTAACCCCTTTTTTACCCCTTTGGGAGTTAAAATTTGAAGTGAAGAATATTTAAAAACCTGCCCCTTAATTTACTCTACATACTAAAAAAACCGCATCAAAATCCGTTGAGGGGTTTTAAAGATATAAGGAAACATACATACAGACACGGGAAGGGACTTTACTTTATACTATGTATTGATATTGATGATAAGGGGTATAAGGGACAGCTCTCCGAAAACCTATAAGACTGTTCATTCAGACCATGAAATAAGAAAATATTTCAGGAGACGTGAAAAATGTTTCTATACAAAATCTCGACCAGCTGACTGCATTTTACTGTAGGAAGTAAAAAAAAATGTCTTCTGAAATATTTTCTCCCGGCAAATAGTTGTTTAGTTTCGGAGAACTGTCCCTTACACTGTTATGTGTTAAGGTGAATCGTTACGTCATAGAAACGAAAAACTGCACTTCAGTCGAGTTGAACGGCAAAGATTTTTTGAAAATACTTCATGTGAAATGATGAAAGCACACGTAAATTTGTCGCAAAACTACTTGGTTAAAAGATAATCAGTATTATAACTTTTAAAGCACTCGCGATTACTTTCACACATAATAATTACTTTAACGGGTCTTATCGCGATAGTTTTTTAGGTAAATAATCGATTTACCTGGACACTCACCTTCAGTCTGCTCGCGACCACGACTGGTGCAACCGAGTTGAAACGTCGAGTGTCCAGGTAAATCGATTATTTACCTAAAAAACTATCGCGATAAGACCCGTTAAAGTAATTATTATAATCAGTATTTTCTGCACAATAAAATTAAACGTATTGATTAAATTTATTGCAGCAGGAGCTCCATCTATTTTCGAAAAATGGCGAATCGGTTTTTACGGGGGAGTCTGATGATATAAAAATTCTTTTTAGTGTTTAGCGAAAATTTTATATACCCACGGGACTCCCCATAAAGTTTTTTAAACGGCTTTTGTCTCCTTTACAGACATAACACCATGGAAAACGGAACGCCTTAATATGAGCAGCTATAAAATGTCTCTGCCTGTCTATCTGTCTGTCTTTCCACAGACTCGAATTGAAGCTGTTTTTCAAAGTCCAGAAGATGGTGTACATACAATACGGGAAGCTGTGGCCGAAGCAGAGAGTAAGACCCAGACCGAAGAAGATCAAAGTCAATCCACCGTTCGTACCTGATAAGGAGCTGATCAAGTCTGTTAAGGTCAGTGCTTTTCATAGGTAATTCAGCCGATGCCGACAGACGATGTGGCGCAGTGGTTAGTATGCCTGCCTGCCACGCAAAGGCTCCGGGTTCGATTCCCGGTGGGGTCACTAACAAAGTTGATATTTATCACTTTGTGAATTTGTTCCCAGTCTGGTTAGGACACTGCAGGCTGAACCACCTGATTGTCTGAAAAGTAAGATGGTTCTGTGCTTCGGATGGGCACGTTAAGCCGTCGGTCCCGGTTGCTGTCTATGATGGCGATCGTTACACAACTAAATAACAGGCCTGCTACTTGTAGTAGGCGGTTGAAAATCTCTGACACCAGGTTCATCGCGTCGTTGAACGACTCGGTGTCCCACACGAAAGAAGAAGTGCTTTTCATAATTCACTTAGTCAGCATTGAAGCTGAAGCGATCAGTGCCGAAGTACCGATGGCGGAAGGTCCTGGTTGTTTCACCTTCATTTCGGATCATCAGATATGGAAGTGTCCATACGATAAACTTATAGGATAGGTATAATCCAGATGAGCTATGAATACGAATTTGCGAGTCATCGGTCTCACGAGTGTCTTGAGACAACTCTAGTAAGATTCGTCCTCTACGATAAGCCACTTGTACCCATTACAGGATAATCCTTATTTACTTAGAGTGCCGAAATACCGATGGCAAAAGGTCCTGGAATGATATTGCCTTATAACATCAAAAGGCGGCATTATGCGAAAGCGATATGTGATGAGAATACTTTTTGCGAATCGTACATATATATGATTTGTTTTATTATGATTTATTTCTATTGTCTTCAGCCTGTCTTCGACTTGGAGATCGTGTCAAAACCAAAGTCGAGGCTGGACGATATTATCGGGGATTTCAGCTACAGAGCGTATGAATGCAATATAGAAGACGCCAATGCTACGTATGTATTCTTTCTATTTCGTGTGAGACACAAGAGTCGATAAATTTGTTACAAAAGCAAATATGAGAAGAATATCTAGAGGATTTAGAGGCACACAAGCAGTTCATACTCATCAGTCATCACCTTTCTGCCCTTATCCCAAATCAGTTGGCGTCGGCGCGGCGCAACATGCTTTGTTAGAACTCAAAAGCATGTAGCAAAAGGATTTGGCTATGTTATAAGACCGGACGCCTGCCCCTTTGGGAATGCTATTGTTGATGGTATCACTGCCACCATGCGGTTGACCATAGTAGACAGATAGGTATTCAGCCGAGATCAAAGACTTTACGTAGCCTTTTACGAGACATCCTAAGTGGACTAGGGGAGGCAGTAGGTATTCTTGGCCGCTACCACAAGCAGTTTAAACTAACCCACAGTTATTCCCAATTTTCTATAATATTAAATAATTTTCAGATTCCCGTACCCCGGCTACGGCGACGTGAAACGCCGCTTAGTGCTGTCGTGTGTGTTCGGGACGGGATTCGAACCTGAGGCCGTTAGGAAGAAGGCCGTGATGCTGATGGGCATACCGCGGAACGGCAAGAGTTTCCTCGTAGATTGTGTGTGCGGGGAAATGAGTAAGCCATTTATACAAGGTATTTCAATGGAAATACATTAAATTGGAGACGTTGTGTAGGCCATCGTACTGAACGATTCCTATTTATAGCACAAAGTTTGAATTCCTAACAATTAAAAAGTTAAAATTTTCATACAAACTAAATACCTACATTTGCTACAACAATCATGCATTACCTGTTAGGGTACATGGGAAGCAGAGCATACACAGGTTGAAATAACAAATTATTGTATATTTATATCAAAAGTAGCTGCATCAGCGAAACCTAGATGAGGAGTGGAATTTTGACGCTTTGTTTGTTTTCACAAAACTAAAAACTGAATGTCAATGTATCTGCCACTAAAGTAGAGCAGCCAGCAAAGTTTAGGTTTACACAAGAGGAGGATCATCTCCAATACACCCCCTTAAGCCTAAACCTAGAGCAACGCGCCTGGTCAGCATGGATGGATGCCCAGGCCCGTCATGCATCTTTGGTGCTTGATGCCTTGCAGGGGTTTCGTCAATACGTCCGCTGGCATCGCGTCGGTGGGTATATGTCTCACCTCTATATCGCTGTTCAGCTTGAGTACCGACCTAATAAAATGATACCTAATATCTATATGCTTACTTCGCGCGTGGTATACGGGGTCCTGCGCGAGGCAAATAGCGCCCTGATTATCAGCATGCAACGTAAGAATAGCATACCTGTCTAGGCCAACCTCTCTAAGCATCATATTTAAATGTAATGCTTCCCGCATAGCTTCGCTCATGCTTATGTACTCGGCTTCGCACGTCGATAAGGCTGTACTTCTTTGTTTCCGCGACGACCAGGAAATGCATGAGTTTCCCAGGAGGAAAGCGTATCCTGAAAATGAACACCGATCAATAGTACATGTTTAGTTTCGTATCAAATACGCGCGGTGCGATTTGCGTCTCGAGTCATTTCTTTTTGAGCAGACGGCGCTGGCAACACTGTTTGTCTTTGTCACGTCCTCTGCCGTGCGCTCGCATCGTTGATGCGAATTTTAATTATAAATGGTGTAATTTAGTGTGCTTTCGGTTTTCTCGTGTGGTTTTTCCCTGTTCGGTGGGGAAGTGAACCAAGTGGATTTGGTTCCGGCGCTTTGATTGAGAACCACGCGGCCGCCGGCAACATAACCTCACTTTGGGTTCGCTCGCGTCGCGGCTGCCGATAGCTATATATTTTTGATTGGGGGCCAACGGGGCTGATTTCTCAGAAATCTTTTAGTTTTGCGTTTTGTACAGCAAACTCTTTGCTGTCGCAACCAGTAGTGTGCGGGAGAAATCTTTGTTATGTGTGTGTTAAAAACATTATTTGATGTCGAACTGTGAACTAGTGAATAATAGAGTGATAAACTAAGGTGAAACCAAAATTGTTGGAGGAACGGAGTGCCACACGAGCTGGTGTCCGGGTGCAGTAAGTCTAGTATCTAAATCCCAATCCAAATGTCTTCCTCAAAACCTGATACCTTTTTTCCTGTCAAAAACTAGACTTACAAGGAAACGGCGGCGTCATAATTCGCACGGTAAGCAAATCGCTGCTAGGTCCTGTATAAGTACGTTCATTACCGTGATTTAGCAACATTACGTGGAGGTCACCACCCTGATGACCTTTAGTACAAACGGAACTTGGTATATTTATTTTAGATATGAGCTGTGGTGGTGCAGTTAAATATTAGTAGGAGATTGTGAGAGAGCCGTCGCAGCAAAAATTTCTCGGCCGGAAACTTTCCGGAACAAAAATTCTCTCATTAAATTTATTTTATTTAGCTATAGTAAAGAGCACTACGAATCGTAGTCAAATGTTGTTCCGAGGCTGATCGACCATTTAGTTTTAGATTTTAAGATAACTTTAACTTGCTTCCACTGCGCTAAGATCAGCTTCGGAATCAAACATTTTTTGGTAGCAGAGCGTGGTTGCTTTATTGCAACATAGTTAGCCGTAATTTAGTATTAAGCGTGTTTTTTATATTACCCACATATTTTATTAATTTTGGAAAATATTGTTTCGGTTTTTTTTTGTGACTGTATTGTTTGCCTAGTGAACGGTACCTTATCGGTAAGGTCTAGGCCAGTCAACTAACATTTATTTTGTGGTATTTGTTTATTGGTTTTTCGTTTTTATTATGTCGAGTGTGTAAAAGTTGGTACCATGGCTCCCTCGATCGCCAGGTATAAGGCTGCTATAAAGACAGAATTAAGGTGGTTTACTACCACAGCGGCAATGATCGGCCGCGAGGACCGGGAGGACGCGCTCTTGAAAAGTGCACTACAGGCAGATGAACGGGTTCGGGTTGTGTCGGAACACCTCACAGAGTGCCTCATGCTCCTTGAGGAAGCTCCTAACCCTGAAGATAAGGAGCTGGTCGAGGGCGATGTAAGCCAGTGCTTGGAGCTGGCACAGGACATTGAGCAGGCAGCTGCGGACATATCTAGGCGACGTGACGGAAAGGAAAAGCCATTCCGTGGTAAAGTAGGACAAGGATTACAGGTGCCTCTTCCGCCTGTTACGGTTCCAGTCTTTGCAGGCGATTACGCCGACTGGCCGGCGTTTGAGGACCTGTATAGCAGCGTGGTCCACACACGGACGGACATAACGCCAGCGTACAAGATGGCTCAGCTGATGTCCAGGCTACAAGGAGAGCCTCATGAATTGCTGACGCATTTGGCGGTCTCGGATAGCAATTATGAGGTGGCGTGGAAGATCCTTACCGACCGGTATCGAAACAAGCGCCTGATTGTAGACAGGCTGTTAGACCAGTGGCTGTCAATACCAACCATAACGCGAGGTACGGACCTCCGCGAGAAAATCTTTCACCCAGTCAGCGTCGCGGTCAGCGCACTGGAGCGACAGGGTTTGCCAGTGGCGGGCTACGGTTATATCTTGGTCACACAGTGCTTCGCCGCCTGCCGAGCGAAATGGTCGCTCGATTCGAGCAGCTCCATGGGGCAAGTCCTCGGACCACCTCCCGACCTACGAGGATCTGAAGTCGTTCCTCGAGGCCGAAAGCAGGCGAGTGGACGTCCAGGCTGGTGAAGCCCTCGCAAGGAGACCTCTGCCCCTCGCCACCCGGAACGGCCGGGTGCACCGGCGCGAGGAGGCAACAGTAGGCAACCCAGGCGGTACAACACTGCATTGGAATCAGGGTGTGCCTACTGCAGGAGACAGGCCACGGGGTGACAGCGTGTCAGGAGTTTGCGGCGCAGCGGGTTCAGAGGAGACGGGGTGTGGCACAGCAGAGGCGTTGGTGTTTTCGGTGCCTGGGGCCGCATCAGGTGCGAGTGCCCTTCAAGCACCAACTGTAGGTACTGCCAGGGTGCACACCATCCGCTGCTTTGCATGAATCGCTCCGGAGACGCCGGGGCAGCGCTGGATCGGATCAGCGAAGGAGCCTGCCCACCAAGGGAGGGAGCAACGCCCCACCCTCCAAGGAGGAGCCCACCTCCGCATCGGTCACAGGGACAGGCAGGGGACGTCAACAGTCGGAGCCCACTTACCAACGGACGTGGGGACGATCTCCACCACGGCAGCAGGTGCCGGATTGGGGAGGAACGACACGGGAACATGGCAAGGACACCCATCCCAGGTACGGGATCAAACGGGCGGGTGTCAGGGAGCACTAGGCAGCCACCAGGGTACATGCAGTATTCTGCGGGCTTGAGCCACCTGGTTGGGTCTCAAGACCCACGCATGCCTCCGCCTATGCCTGAGTACCCGCGGCTACAGGCGCAACCTCGGTACGGACGTTTGCCGTCGGGGTACTATAGAACTCCAGCCATGGCCTTTATGGGCAGACCTCCCTACCAGCAGGAGTGGGACCCATACACAGGTTTGGGTAGCGAGGATACCCCGCGGGACGCGGCCTCACCGCGTTTAGATTCCCGCTAGGTAATCGCCGCCTACTCATCAGCTTCGGCCCCGTCCAATCACGGTACTTTTGCCAACGGCTAAGATTTTGGTATGGGGATACGGTGGCCGGACCATTCAAGTAAGAGCCCTACTGGATACAGGGGCTCAGGGATGTATTGTATCGAGTAAGCTGGTGAGTAGGCTAGGCCTAAATGTACAGCCAAGTGCGGATGAAGCTGTAGGCATCGGGGGCCTAAATGTGCCTGACATTCGGGGTCAGACGAACTTTGAGTTCGCATTAGGTAGCACATGTACAGGGTCAGCTATCAAGTCTCAGCTGTGGTGCTGGATGAAGTGGTTGGGAAACTCCTCAGGTTAGGTTACCACCAACGGTAAGAGGGTTAACCACAGGGTTGGAGTTAGCTGATCCTGATTTTGATACTCCTGGTACGGTGGACGTACTTCTCGGGTCAGACGTCCTCGGGAGATTATGGTGCGGTAGGAAGAAGGTACTCCAGGAAGCTGGTTTGGTGGCCGTAGATACCACAGGGGGGTATGTTGTTTTCGGCCCAGTTTGGAGACCTCAGGACCTACCAGAAGGGGATACGGTCCTCTATGGTAGTGTGCTGTCAGAGGTGCTGCAGAGGTTTTGGGAGTCTGAAGAGCCGCCCACGGCGGACAGACGGAAGCCAGAGGATGACGAGTGCGAGTTGTTCTATCAATACAACACTGCGAGATGCCCGTCAGGCAGATTCGTGACCAGGCTACCTTTTCTCCCAAACCGCCCCGCTTTAGGTAGTTCGCGACAGCTCGCGGAACGGAGACTACTCGGAATGGAGCGGAAGATGAGGCGAGACCCAGCACTTCGGCAGAAGTATATACAATTCATGCGGGAATATATTCAATTGGGCCACATGTCGGTGTCCAGCCTGAATTGGAGGTGTGTCGAGCATTATTACATTCCACACCTGGCTGTCTTGAAGTCACCTGAGGCGAAAATACGGGTGGTGTTTGACGGTTCTGCTCCTACCTCGAATGGTGTGTCTGTGAACCAATGTTTGCACGCGGGTCCTAAATTGAACCGGGACATTGTGGACATTCTCACAGACTTTCGTTTGCACCAGGTAGCGTTCGTCGCAGACGTCAAAATGATGTTTCGCCAAACCATGATACATCCGGATGACCGTCGGTATCAGCTGATTTTGTGGCGTGAGAGCCCAGATGAGCCGATGGTCACATACGAACTTAACACGGTGACGTATGGACTTAAGCCAAGTCCGTATTTGGCAGTACGTACGCTGCGAGTTGGCCGCACAGGAAAGGGTAAGATACCCTCGAGCCGCAGCAGTACTGGATCGCGACGTCTACGTGGACGATATCTGCACGGGTGCTGATAGCGTGGAGCAGGCGCTAATTCTACGAGACGAGCTGATCGCGATCATGGGTTCAGGAGGTTACGAGTTGCGGAAATGGTTGTCCAGTTGCCCAGAGCTCCTGGCCGGTTTGCCAGGCGAGTTCCATCAGGACCCGCACCTCTTTGAGAACCCGGACAATCCAAACACGTTGGGCATCCTCGGGGTGCAATATAGGCCAACGCATGACGTATTCACGTACAAGATTGAGCCCGACCTTTTGGAGAAAACTTGGACTAAGCGGTCGGTACTGTCGACAATCGCTAGAACGTTCGATCCTAACGGATGGATCGCCCCGGTTACGTTCATGGCGAAGTGCTTTTACAAAGGTTGTGGCTAGCCAACTTAGGATGGGACGACCAACTCTCCGGAGAGTTGTTGAAGGATTGGCTCAAGTTTGTGACCACCTTACCAGGGATTGTGCACATCGCGATACCCCGCAAGTTAGTCCCATCGGTGGGATGTAAGGCTACCCTACATGGGTTTTGTGACGCCTCGGAGCGAGGGTACGCGGCAGCTGTATACCTTCGGACAGCAAGTTCAACGGGAACTGTGCACGTGCGTCTGGTTATGGCCAAAAGTAAGGTGGCACCAGTCAGAACTAGATGGACCATCCCCAAATTGGAATTGGCAGGGGCAGCTCTTCTAGCGCGCTTGCTAAATCATGTAACCTGCAATCTGCGTGGTACCATCAACTTGGATGAAACGGTGTACGCGTGGACTGACAGTCGGATAGTTCTGTGCTGGTTGCAGACGTCGGTACATACACTTGAGGTTTTCGTGGCAAATCGGGTGTCACAGATTACGGGGTCGGAAACTCCGTTAGTGTGGAGGCACGTACCGGGAGAATGGAACCCAGCGGACTGCGCTTCGCGCGGGTGCAGGGCACCTGATTTGGTGAGTCACCCACTGTGGTGGGGACCTCAATGGCTGACTGAGTCGCCGCAGGAATGGCCATTCAACGAGTGCAGGGCGCCGCTTGGGCCACCTGATCGAGGTTTGCGAGTGAACGTGGGGCAACTCGTACCGAAGCCTAACCCAGCTTTCTTGCTGGAACGGTATAGCTCCTCGACAAACTTCTTGGGGTGACAGGTTGGATCAAACGGTTCGTGAACAACTGCAGGAAGCCTCAAGCAGAACGGAACTTTACACCTGTCCTCTCGCCTGCGGAACGGAATGCGGCTCTATGCTCATTAGTTAGAGTCGTCCAGGCGGAACATTTTGAAGAGGAGGTCAGGCTGCTCAGGGATGGACGTGGAAAGCTGAAGGGAGGAATTGTGCGCCTCAACCCATTCCTGGATGAGCAAGGTATGCTCAGGGTTGGAGGCAGACTTCGAACGCTAGCCTGCCCTTTTCGGCTCGGCATCCACTGTTACTTCAAAAAGGGGACCCTTAGTTGAGCTCTTAGTCAGGGATCGTCATGAGAAAAACTCGCACGCGGGCTGTAATGCGCTATTGGCCATCCTACAGCGCGAGTTTTGGATCTTATCGGGACGACGAACGGTGCGTAGCGTTGTGTTTAGGTGCTTGCCTTGTTACCGCTTGAAGGCAGCCACAATGCAGCCACAGATGGGAGATCTTCCACCGGACCGGGTGACGGAGGCCTGGACGTTTGCAGGTGTGGGAACGGATTTCGCAGGCCCTTTCATGGTAAAGGCATCACGCCTACGGAACGCAAAGTCTATCAAGGCGTACTTGTGCGTGTTCGTGTGCCTAGCCACCAAGGCCGTCCACTTGGAGCTCGTGGCCGACCTTTCTACGGAGGCCTTTTGGCAGCGCTGGAGAGATTTACGTCGCGACGAGGGCGACCAGCGCTGATCAGGTCGGATTGTGGTACCAACTTTAAGGGTGCTGATCGGTGTATGAAGGAAATTGTAACGTTCTTAAGGGAGAACGAAGAAGCCATCAGCACGGGCCTCCCGTCAGGGCATTGCCTGGGTGTTCGATCCACCAGCGTGCCCTCACTGGGGTGGTATTTTTGAAGCGGTTGTAAAGTCCGCTAAGACGCATTTGTTGCGTGTCGTAGGGTTAACAATTTTGACTTTCGAGGAGCTGGCGACCGTGTTTTGTAAAATTGAGGCTGTACTCAATTCGCGTCCTTTGTGTCCGCTCAGCTCAGACCCAAATGATTTAGAGGCCCTGACGCCAGGGCATTTCTTAATTGGCCGCCCACTTAACGCCTTGCCGGAATATCCCTATACGGAGGTGAATAGCAATCGTTTGTCGCGTTATCAGTTGTTGCAGCAAATGACTCAAAACTTTTGGAAGCGTTGGTCGCTTGAGTACTTGCACATTCTGCAGCAACGCCTTAAGTGGACGGACAGGACTGAACCCCCCTGCATTGGGGATCTCGTTCTGGTTAAGGATGCCAACCTACCGCCACTGCGTTGGCGCCGGGGGCGCATTCTCAACCTATTTCCGGGTAGTGATGGCACTCCTCGAGTTGCAGAAGTTCAGGTGGGGGATTCAGTTCTTAAGCGAGCAGTAGCTACATTATCACGCCTGCCATGCATTGAGCGGACCGATGGGTCGGTCCGGGGCGGGTGAATGTTTAGTTTCGTATCAAATACGCGCGGTGCGATTTGCGTCTCGAGTCATTTCTTTTTGAGCAGACGGCGCTGGCAACACTGTTTGTCTTTGTCACGTCCTCTGCCGTGCGCTCGCATCGTTGATGCGAATTTTAATTATAAATGGTGTAATTTAGTGTGCTTTCGGTTTTCTCGTGTGGTTTTTCCCTGTTCGGTGGGGAAGTGAACCAAGTGGATTTGGTTCCGGCGCTTTGATTGAGAACCACGCGGCCGCCGGCAACATAACCTCACTTTGGGTTCGCTCGCGTCGCGGCTGCCGATAGCTACATATTTTGATTGGGGGCCAACGGGGCTGATTTCTCAGAAATCTTTTAGTTTTGCGTTTTGTACAGCAAACTCTTTGCTGTCGCAACCAGTAGTGTGCGGGAGAAATCTTTGTTATGTGTGTGTTAAAAACATTATTTGATGTCGAACTGTGAACTAGTGAATAATAGAGTGATAAACTAAGGTGAAACCAAAATTGTTGGAGGAACGGAGTGCCACACGAGCTGGTGTCCGGGTGCAGTAAGTCTAGTATCTAAATCCCAATCCAAATGTCTTCCTCAAAACCTGATACCTTTTTTCCTGTCAAAAACTAGACTTACAAGGAAACGGCGGCGTCATAATTCGCACGGTAAGCAAATCGCTGCTAGGTCCTGTATAAGTACGTTCATTACCGTGATTTAGCAACATTACGTGGAGGTCACCACCCTGATGACCTTTAGTACAACCGGAACTTGGTATATTTATTTTAGATATGAGCTGTGGTGGTGCAGTTAAATATTAGTAGGAGATTGTGAGAGAGCCGTCGCAGCAAAAATTTCTCGGCCGGAAACTTTCCGGAACAAAAATTCTCTCATTAAATTTATTTTATTTAGCTATAGTAAAGAGCACTACGAATCGTAGTCAAATGTTGTTCCGAGGCTGATCGACCATTTAGTTTTAGATTTTAAGATAACTTTAACTTGCTTCCACTGCGCTAAGATCAGCTTCGGAATCAAACAGTACAGTTCCCCCAATCAGCATCACAGTACCCCTTGACTGGTTGTCCCGTCTTCCTGAATACAAGTCCGTAATCTATTGTTCCTTTTAAATATCTTAGAATGCGCTTTACGGCGAGCCAATGCTCGTGTGTAGGACAGCTTGTAAACTGCGCTAGATATGCGACGGCAAGCGAGATATCTGGTCTTGTACCAACACTAAGATACATGAGACTTCCAATAGCTTCTCGATATGGGAACTCACCTTTCAAATTATTTATATTAGTTTCATCTTTCGGTCGCTTTGAATGCGATTCCATGGGCGTTTTTGCCGGCTTACATTGCGGCAAATTATATTTCACTAATATATCGGAAATATATTTCTTTTCATTTTAGCCCGGTCAATATCGACATCAAACATTGCAAACGCGCATGTAACTACGATTTTGTTATATATTGTTAGGTCCCTTGAGAGTAGTTAACACCCAAGTTTGCAACACTGAAAACCCTGTGCTGCCAATGTCAACTTCAAATCAAAATTTGTTCAGAAGTTTTTGCGCGTGTATCTCATGAACCGTGATAGCTAGAGAGTTGAAATTTTTACAGGTGATGTATGTCTATTGCTGCTATAACAACAAATACTAAAAACCAGAATACAATAAATATTAAGGGGGGCTCCCATACAAGAAACGTGATTTTTTTGCTCGTTTTTGTGGATAATGTTTCGAAGGCTGTTTCTCGTGAACCGTGATAGTTCGATGGCTAAAATTTTCACAGATGATGTATGTCTATTACCACTATTACAACAAATACCAAAAACTAGTCAAGTGCGAGTCGGGCAACAGATATGATATTTCTGTCATTTTTATAAATGATGGTACGGAATCCTTTGTGCGCGAGTACGACTCGCATTTGGCCAGTTTTTTTGTATTTCTTGTTATAGCGGCTATAAACATACATCATTCGTGAAAATTTAAAAGATCTAACTGTCACGGTTCATGAGAAACAGCCTCCGAAACATTATTTACAAAAACCAACAAAAAAACACGTTTCTTGTATGGGAGCCCCCTTACTATTTATTGTATTCTGGTTTTTAGTATTTTTTGTAATAGCGGCAACAGAAATACATCACCTGTGAAAATTTCAACTCTCTAGCTATCACGGTTCATGAGATACACGCGAAAAAACTACTGAACAGATTTTGATATGCATCATCTGCGAAAATTTCAACTCTGTAGCTATCACGATTCATGAGATACAGCCTGGTGACAGACGGATGGACGAACAGACAGCGAAGTCTTAGTAATAGGGTCCCGTTTTTTACCCTATTAGGTACGGAACCCTAAAAACTGGCTAAGTGCAAGTCGGGCAACATACCTAATATGATTTTTTGAAAAAGAAAAACAAGAGCTGTTACATCGGAAATTCTGTAATTTCACAGCTTTCTTAGCACTGCGGAAGAATTGCCCATCTTTGACTTGCTGTATCTTTGCAACCAAAAGACATAGTGTGCTCAGGTTTCGCTGAAGTAGCAAATTTAGTTATCTTTAATAAAGTTCTATGAAACGTACTTGAAAAAATCATCGTTATGGTAGATTTTTATAAAAAACTGACATATGGGCCAAACTTTCGCAGTTTATTGAGCACCGTGGAGGTAGCACAAGGTTTTCAGTGTTGCAAACTTGGGTATTAACTACTCTCAAGGGACCTTACAACATATAAAAAAATCGTATTAACATGCGCGTTTGCAATGTTTATTTATTTTTATGTCGTTATTGACGGGGCTATTTAGCGAAATTTTATTATCATTTCGACAGATGTCAATTCCAAGGATATATTGAGCTTGGCCATAGTCCTTTAAGTCAAACTCTTTGGCTAGTTGAGTTTTGAAGTTGTCAATCACCTTTTTATTTTCGCTAGCTACTAATATGTCATCAGTATAAATAAGTACAAAGAGGTTCTCACTGTCACATTTTTTATAGTACAAACAGGGTTCATTCAAACTCTGATTCAAGCCTAAATTTTTTAGGGTTCCGTCCAGTCTAATATTCCACTGTCTTCCTGATTGTTTTAGTCCATACAGTGATCTCTTTAACAAGCACGTATTAGATCCATCTTCTATGGC
The DNA here is from genome assembly GCA_024500475.1 of Phthorimaea operculella. NCBI lineage: Eukaryota > Metazoa > Arthropoda > Insecta > Lepidoptera > Gelechiidae > Phthorimaea > Phthorimaea operculella. Next base: position 848,669 of record JANFCV010000050.1, on the reverse strand, counting down.
ATTCAACATCGCTCCCGCTCGTTGCTTTATGATTGGATCTTCCCCTACGTTTTCGGAAAGTTTTGATAGAAAATGAGCAAGTAGTTTAGGTACTTCCATATAAATTTCTTCATCTAGGTAGCCGTTCAGATAAGCTGTATTGATATCTATCTGATGGATTTCCATATCCATTTCGACAGATAAAGCTATTAACAGTCTTACGGTATCGAGTCTTGCGACTGGTGCGAATGTTTTATTATAATCAGTTCCATACCGCTGACTAAAACCTTGTGCAACAAGTCTAGCCTTTTCTTTGTCGTTTTGTCCACATTCAGCTTCGTAGTCAAAACGTAACGGCAGCCTACTACATTACGATTTATGGGTCTTTTGACTAATTCCCATGTACCTTTTTGAACTAAACTTCTTACTTCTGACAGTATTGCATCTTCCCATCCTTTCCAGTCCTCACTTTTCATTGCGTCTTCCAATGAGATTTGTGCTGTGCCCGCGAAATCATTACAATCGGTAAAAGTATCCACCTCGCTCTCAGAACTACCTTGAGCATCAGTTATAGGCCTCTCCGGTTCTACTTCAACCATTCGCTAAACCTTTCGCGGCCTTCCTACATTACCGGTTCGTAATATTTTAGGTCTTCCTGGGGCTCGCTTTAGTATTATCTCATTCTGATTATCTTCATTTGAGGGATTAATTCGTTCGGGGGTATTTCTTTCTTGGTCGGACATAATATATTGTTCATCATTAGACTGCTCTGGGCTGTTCGCACAGTTCTCTTCCGGTGATCTTGTCTTATTTCTTGTCCTTCATCTTCAGCAGGCACTTCAACTCCTGGCATTTCTGGTTGCTCTTCATTATTAGACTAGCAGCCCGCCCAGCGATTTCACTTGCTGCTACTTACCTGTTTTCCCGTAGAAATGGGATCTTTGCCCGTAGTAAAAAGTCCATTAATCCATTCTAGCAGAAGTTACTCATCGTGACCATGTGCCAGCAGAGGCGGCCTGTCATGGCGAATAACTTTAACTTTGAAGCCATTACCGTATCTCTTATAGTTTTGATGGGATGCTGGTGGTCTACATCAGGCACTCCAGACCCTCGTGACCATGTGCCAGTAGAAGCGGCCCGTCATGCTGAATAACTTTAACTTTGAAGCCATTACCGAGTCTAATAAAGTTTAGATGGGGTGCTGGTGGTCTACATCAGGTACTTCAGACCCTCGTGACCATGTGCGAACAGAAGCGGCCCGTCATGCTGAATAACTTTAACTTTGAAGCCATTACCGAATCTTTTATAGTTTAGATGAGATGCTGGTTGTCTACATTAGGTACTCCAGACCCTCGTGACCATGTGCCAGCAGAAGCAGCCTGTCGTGCTGAATAACTTTAACTTTGAAACCATTACCCTATCTCTTATAGTTTAGATGGGATGCTTGTGGTCTACATCAGGTACTTCAGATCCTCGATGACCATGTGCCAGCAGAAGCGGCCCGTCATGGTGAACAACTTTTTCTATGAAGCCATGACCGTATCTCTTATAGTTTATATGGGATGCTGGTCAGGTACTCCAGATCCTCGAGGGCTGACCATGTCCGTCTTTTATATGATAGTAATATCAGTGCCAAAATTCGCGAGGATCGGTAAAGCGGTTTGGCTAATTTGGGTAATATCTGCTTTATTTCCCCGTTTTCTTGCTGCTAACCGTTTTCCCGTAGGAATGAGGAATTTTCCCGTGGTAAAAAGTAGCCTATGTTACTCAAGGATGTTGTAGCTTTCTAATAGTGAAAGAATTTTCGAAATCGGTCCAGTAGTTTCGGAGTTTATCGATTACATACAAACAAACAAAAAAACAAAAAAACAAACAAAGTTTTCCTCTTTATTATATTAGTGTAGATACGCGAGCTGGTATCTCAAACTCGAAGAATTTCTTTTCAGTCTCCAAATCAGGATTCTTAATAACTACGTTCTCTTGCTTCGAGACCTCGTCCCCTGAATCTATTTCTTCATGGAACCTCACATCTCTTGCGATTACGGACTTTCGTTTATCTGGAATCCATACTCGATATCCTTTTGTGCCTTTAGGATATCCTGTGAAGAAACCCAGGATGCTGCGCGCGGCAAACTTGTCCTTTCCAGGATCTTTACAGAGAATATATACTTTTGCACCGAATTTTCGCATATAATCGATGTTTATCGGCTTTTCATGCCACTTTTCGTAAGGAATCTCACCGCCTAAGCTACTGGTAGGACATCGATTTCTCAGGTAACATGCCGTATCAACTGCTTCTGCCCAAAATCGGCTAGGCAACTGGCAGGATAGCATCATACATCGTGCCATGTCTAAAACGGTTCGATTCTTTCGTTCCGCTACACCACCGTTCTGTTGTGGTGTACGCGCCACAGTTAATCTTCTCGATATGCCTTCTTGTTTCAGGAAGTTATCAAATTCAGTACTACAGTACTCACCACCTCTGTCGGTTTGTAAATATTTAATTTTCTTTCCAGTTAAATTTTCGGCGTAATTCTTATATAACTTGAAAGCTTCCAGCGCCTTGTTTTTCTCGGTAAGAAAATATATCTCACACCATCGTGTACAGTCATCGATGAAAGTGATGAAGTATCTCGCTCCTGTTGTGGATTCGCATTTCATGTGTCCTACTATATCTGAGAAAATAATTTTTAATTTCTCATCACAGGGTCCACTTTGGTTAGTAAATGGTAAAGCAGTCATCTTTCCCCTCGCACATGTATCACAGTTCTGTAATTTACGTACCTCGTTCACGTTTATATTCGCACCCATTTTCGAAAGTATCTTAGCGACATCCTTCCCATTCAGGTGCCCTAGACGTTCATGCCATAAGCGGATATCAACATTACATCCGCTGATAGCGTTTGCATATTCTGACTCTAGCAAATAATATAGGTCTCCCCTTCGTCGAGCTATCAACCTAGTATTCCCTTTTCGATCTCTAATGAATGCAGCGTTCTGTTTGAAAGTAACGTCATGGCCATTATCGGTTATTTTCGCAACAGAAATTAAATTGTTTCTGAGATCAGGAACAAATAGAGTATTCTTAAGTTCAAATTCTTGAGTCCTATCGCTATCTATGCATGCTGATAATCTAACGGTACCCTTACCTTTTACAGTTGTGCTAGAATTAGTTGCCAAATTCAGTTTACCAGCAGATTCGGTCATTGTACCTCGGAATTTTGCTCGGTCGTTACAGAGGTGAGACGTACAGCCACTGTCGACTATCCATTCAGGCGCGTTGCTCAAAGTGTGACAACATTCACAGCTTCCTGAATCTGTAACATTAAAGGATATAAGTTCACTTAAGTCTGTAACACTCTCAATATCTTCAGTACAATTGTAATTAGCAACCTCTTCAACGATGTGGGATCTATCAGCTGCTTTCTTCATGCATTGTGATGACTTATGCCCATATTCATGGCATTTAAAACATTTAAATTTGAATTCTTCTTCCTTTTGTTTGGCTCTGAAATTCTTCATTTTGTGTTGCTTTGGCTTATAAGTCCTTCCATACATAGCGCCTTCAGATGATGATGTCGTCTGCCTCCTCGATTCATATTCTTCAAGGATCTTAATCTTTAGGGATTCCGGTTTTGGCAGTTCATCTCTAGATTCTATTGCAACACGAAAGTTTTCGAAACTGGCCGGTAGACTATATAGTAACATAATTGATAGTAGGTCATCGTGTATAGTTACGTCCATATCCATCAATCTGTCTACTGCATCAAAGAAAGAATTCAAATGCTCACGAACATCGCCGTCTTGGCTCATTCGATCAAGAGTTAGTCTTTTTAGTAAAATCGCCTTCTTAGCAGGCCCTTTCGAGGCGTACACGGCTTTTAGCTTCAACCAACATCGTGGGACGTTTTGCACCCTTTCACGTGCCTTAACTCGGTTCCACTCATCGACAAAATAATGTCGGCTTTGGCCTTTTCGTCTTCTGTGACCCATTTCGAAGCTTCAGACTCACCTTCAGGTCTTTTTTCCGTTCCGCTGACATATGCCCAATACCCATTCTTCACTAGCAGGGCACGGCACTGTATTTTCCAGCTTTCGTAATTGTCGCGATTTAATACTTCTATTTTGTAGTTCATATTTACTTTCCCTTTACACACGTAAAATATAAACAACGTATTGACTTGACGTACTGTTACGAACTAAAATATACAATAAATTATTATTTTCGTATGCTTGCTCTGGGCCCATAACCAATGTTAGGGTACATGGGAAGCAGAGCATACACAGGTTGAAATAACAAATTATTGTATATTTATATCAAAAGTAGCTGCATCAGCGAAACCTAGATGAGGAGTGGAATTTTGACGCTTTGTTTGTTTTCACAAAACTAAAAACCGAATGTCAATGTATCTGCCACTAAAGTAGAGCAGCCAGCAAAGTTTAGGTTTACACAAGAGGAGGATCATCTCCAATATTACCTACCACTTATCGAAGAGTGAAACCTTGCATTTTTAACTTATGGGATTTGAATACTTACACCGTCTTCTTTTAATTTTAAAACTTACTTTTGTAAAACTGTATTCTTGCAAATAAATGATTCTCCAATTTAATGTATTTCTATTGGAAAACGTTGTACTATCCTGGTAGATGGAGCACTGCCACGCGGGTACACTTGCTTGAATCGTGGTAGCCCAGTAGATAAGTAGAGGCGTCGGCAGTACCTACTGATGCTGAAACTTTCTGATTCAAATCCTACCTAGAGTAAAAAAAATGCATTTTTGCTAAAAACCTGTTTATATTTCTTGCTGCTGCATCTGTGCTGTGGTGCACAACAGAACCATGTTTGCACCAAGAGCAAGTTTTAAATTTTCTGCCATGCATCGCAAGCGCAGGCACCTGATTATTTTTCTCCTTCACATGATTGTTCGTAAAAAAAGCTGATTCTGTGCTGGTTACATAGCAATAAGGGAGGCCTACTGTGAGTAGCAGGTGTCATCTTAGTCGATATTTGATGTAACATTCTTTGTTAATATCTTACAAACATTGATTACGTTTACATCGATTTTATTTGTTTCATTTGTATAATTTAAGTAACATCGATTTCGCACATCGATTCATTCGATTAATGTAATTTCCGAACAAATTGTAATCGATTATGCATAACGATTATAGTATCGATTCATAGCGAATACGATTTGTATAATTTCCGAACGAAACTTGTGTAAATGTGACAGATGCATCTGATTGGTTGAATCATATTACTGGCCGAATAATGTTTTGCATTTTATTGAGTAACTAATAAGAAATAGTGTGTTATTTGTATTATAAAATAGTTAAAAGGATATAGTTCAAACTATGATAACAAGATTGTGACCAAGACTGATCTCGATTGATTGTAAATTGATATTTTGTAAAAGATACTTGAAATTGTGCCCTGTCATTGGTCAGCCAATCAGGACTGCGGTCAGCTGACCAATCATGGTGTACAATGGCAATATAAATTGGCTTGCTTGACCATTTTCGACACATTGTTCTGGTGATCGGCGTACTGGCAAGTTAAGTACTTTTATTATTCCTCTTATTATTTTTTACATCAAATTGCTGTATATTTTCCTGTGTTTTTCTGTGTGTGTTTGTTTATTGTGTATACTGGCTTATATGCTGAATATACTCTGTATTTCTGTTGTGTATACTGGCTAATATGCTGAATATACTATGTATTTCTGTTTCTTTGGATATATTGTTTCCTTTTGCAATCTACATCCTCACCATAGTTCTTTTTGATAAATTCATATGTTAAGTTTGCCTAACATATGACTCGGTAAAATCAGTTTATTCTTATTTAATTTCTATTTGAATTATTAGTCTACCTTCATAAGTAAATAATTTACAAATCAGATAGGGTCAGGCGGGGTAATTATGAAACAAAAATATGAACTTTACAAATTTAAATAAAATAAAGCGCCTTTATACATCTGCAAAAGCATTCATATTATGAAATGTCGCACTATCTATCTGGCATTACTATCAGTTTGTCACTATGCGCACTAATTAATATAGTTTGTCCACAAAATTTGTGTCTCATTTTTTTCCGCCTCTATGGGGAAAAAATGAGACATCTAAGTTTAAAAATAAGACAGCGAACAACTTCTATAGTTTAAACATTTTTAAAGCGGCTGGGTAAATTTAAGACAGAGCGGGAAAATATGATACAATGTGTATAAGTAAGTTTCAAATATCTTTTACCATGACATTTTTTTTTTCAAAAAATCAAAACTTGAACGTTATGCTTAATATTTTATTAGTCTTTGGAATGCAATTTTTAAGAAATAGCATATTATAAAAAATAACAAACTATATACATATACGACTACGTTATTGAGGTCACAATTATTAATAGGAACTAGAAAATTGACAAGAAAGTTTTTATAAAATCAATTTTTTTCAAATGCGGTCAATTATAAGACATTAAAAATCTATTTTTTATTATACTTTTCAAGGTCTAAATCGAACATTAGGGCACCTCTTTTATTTTTTGCATCGGTGATGGCAACTTCATGACGATTTCGTCATTATGTACTGACAAAAATAATGTGATTATCAGGATAGAAGGAGAAGATCTTTCTGTTCGCTTCAAGTAAATAACTGACAAATTTTCTTCATCATCTGATCCTTCTATTCATGCTATATAATAGTTTTGTTTCTTTTTAATTGTATTAACCACAATAATAAAATCACCGATTCCAAATTCGAGAGCAACTACCGGTTTCTTTACTTAATTCCGAGGTATTATGATAAATTCATTTCACTAGTCTGTCTTATTTTTACACTGTGAGGTGACTTATATTTTCCCGAAGGGGCGTCTCATATTTTCCCAAAAATTTGAAACGTCCGTTCCGTGCTCTAGCGCATACGAGACAGAAATGGCGGCGCGAACACGGGAGTATCATCCCAGCCGCGAGCGCCGGACGATAGGTAGCGCGCGCATGACGCGTGGGCGAGATACAAGGTCAAAAGTTTGTTGACCCTAAACGAAAGTTTTCGCGCCAAAAATTGCAAGCAAAAATGAAATGTACTGAAATTTATACATAACAATCAGATAATGTAATATAAATTTTGTACCTTCTTGTACAAACACTAAGGCTTGTTTTTGTGTGCAAAGAAACAAATTATTGATTATTTTTAATGGAGATTTTCAAGTGTCTTATTTTTACCCAAAATATCAGGTGTCTCATTTTTACCCCACTTGACCCTAAATAAATGAATAAAGTTTATACTGACATTCAAATAACAACTCAAATAAATATTCCAAAGCTTTTATTTACACAAGTAGCTTTTTGCTTTTAGATAATTTAAACTTAACATACAGCCTTCTTCTTTATATAAAACTAACACAGGCATTGTACTTAATCAGCATAGCCACAAAATATAGAATTGGCGCCAGCAACTAACAATCAACTAAATTGACGCAAATAAAAATCCGTAATAAAATATTATAAACGAAGAAGAAACTCTTTTACGGCTAACCGGCAAAAGCAAACTTTATTGAATTTGGCACAGACGTTGCTAACTATTTGAAATAAAATTTTAAATTTGCAGACGCAGTGAAGTTCGACATATCTCCTGAAGTGTTCAGCTCCAAGATGACGAGGCCTTCGAAGATGCTGAAGCTGGTCTTGGAGGCGGCGAAGATATTTCAGCCATCGGTGATATTCTTCAAGGATATCGAGAGGGTGTTCTTGAAAGAAGTAAGTCTCCTCCTTAGAGTATTATAAGCAAGCTGTCATTCTCTCTCTCTTCGTGTGGAACACCGAGTCGTTCAACAACCCGATGAACGTGTCAGAGTTTTTCAACCGCCTACTACAAGTAGCAGGCCTCTGATATGGTTGTGTAACGACCGCCATCATATACCTAGTCGAATTTTTAATTCTATTCACTAAAATGACAGATGCCGACAAAATAATGATACCAACTGCATATCACTAGTGACGTACTTCAGTTCGATTTTTAAGTTCAGGCGAGCTGATTCATTCAAACCTCATACTCAGGTCACTTACATTTATTTATTGATTTCGTACAAAAATTATATACTCCTAATATAAAGAAAATTAAAAAGTGTGTCACTTAGTACGGGAGACCCAATTTATTTATTTTCATATTTTGAAGAAAAGTTTCTAATAAATGTTATTCAATTTTGTGAGAAAAACACGTCCTTAAAATTATTGAACTTATATTGTAACCAAATACACTTATTGATTTAATAACTATGAACTATGTCACTAGATGAGTGATTCAATTTAATCTATTTAGCACATCACTAAAAAGCGGCCACCCACCAAACGTCAAATCAGTGAATACAATTAGAAATTCGACTATAGACAGCAACCGGGACCGACGGCTTAACGTGCCCATCCGAAGCACGGAACCATCTTACTTTTCGGACAATCAGGTGGTTCAGCCTGCAATGTCCTAACCAGACTAGGAATACATTCACAAAGTGATAAATATCAACTTTGTGAGTGACCCCACCGGGAATTGAACCCGGAACCTTCTGCGTGGCAGGCAGTCATACTAACCACTGCGCCACATCGGCTGTCGAGCAAATTGCCCCTAAAAAGTTAGAACGGGTGGCACTAGTAAGAACAAATCCTCTCTGTCCATCATTAGCAAAACTTTAGTGACAACACTATTGAACCTGTATTACTTTTCATACATTTGACGTCAGTATCTATGGAGCAACTGCTTACGTTTGACAGTACGGCGCGGGGCGATACGCGCACTCTATAGCTTATACCGGGAGTAACAAAAAGGGTATAACAAGCCGGAAGGAGGTCAAGGTACTCATGAAACTGAACAACTTTCGATGGAACATGGGTCGAAATATGAAAAAATACTTGGGTCTCCCATACAAAATTGCCGATTAGCTTTCATATTTTTCATATTTCGACCCATGTTCCATAGGAAAAGTTGTTCAGTTTCATGAGTAGGTTAGGTAGGTACCTTGACCTCCTTTCGGCTTGTTATACCCTTTCCGTTACTCCCGGTAGATTATACTCTAAGGTCATCTCCTTTTCCTGTGGGATACCGAGTCGTCTAAGGCCATTATCTCCACCCATGATGTGATACATCGCGACGCTTGAAACCATTTCCATATAATATCTAGAGTTAATTTTTTGGCCTGTAAAAAGTGGCTGACCATGGACACTGCCAGTGTTGGAGCTGGCAACCTAAGCGGGTACTTATCGCCAAAATCATCAAATCCCATATATATAGTGTTAATGCCTATTCTATGACGGTTAGAGTATACAACCATCTCCCAAACGAATTAAAAGAACTTCCCCTAGTGGCATTTAAAAGAAAATTACGGCAATGGTTATTAATGAAATGTTTCTACTCAGTCAAAGAATATTTAAATGTTAAGCAAACATGGACTAATGAAATTGGAAATTATTTTTAAGAGATTTGACATTAGAACAAATATAATTGTAAAAACGAATTAATTTTTTAGAGAGTTGACATTAGAATAATATAATTGTAATAAAATATGTACCTGTAATATAATAATATTTATAGTAATGTGATTTGTGTGTCTTTTAATGTAATTCGTACAATTATAAAAATTTGCATGGTTTTTAACAATCTAGATGTAAGCACTTTTGTAAATTTTACCTACCATCTTTTTTGACTACATTTATGGCAAATAAATATCATTTATCATTTATAAAGTTGTCTCTTTAGAAAGGTATAATTTTCGAACGGTAAAGCCATGTGATGTAATTTTTAGAAATTAAATTAGTTTATCAAGTTGGATAAAAAATCTGCCTGGATACCGAATGGCATTGAAGGTTATACCTCCTAATCTTTATATTTCGTTAATTTCGTTATACTTAGTATACTTCCGATCGGTAGCCTTATGAGGTAAGACTTTGTCAATGGTATGAATGGTATAGGTATAGGGTACGTTACGTTCGTTGTAAAATCCAAAAAATAAATCTCTGCGGCTCCAGGTCCCTAACCTACTCTATGCTGGGTTGCTGGCGCAATAGCTAAGTAACATCTAATAGTTTTAGTAATTAAACACTTTTTACACTAGTTCCACTTATATGATTAAACAAATATATAAGTGGAACTAGTGTAAAAAGTGTTTAATTACTAAAACTAACATGGAGTTCCATCAAGAACCATCAACACAAAGTGTAACTTACTTAACATCTAATAGTTGGAGAGCCCAGGGGGTAAGTGGCTATCTCATAAGGTACCACGATAGGCTAGGTTTGGATCGTTAACCGTGACTTAAACAAGTCGTAAGACCCAGGTCTGCCAGAGCCAATCCTGCCGAAACATTAAAAAAAAAGATATTTTTCAATGTTATTTTTTCGTAAAAATTATGTCATAAGGTACCACAATGAAAGTGCTGGCAACAGTTAACCATTGAAAAATTATGTAAAAAAAGCTTGGTCTGCCACTGCCCACCCTGCCGGAAGTGCTTGGCAGACCTCTGCAAAGATGCCCTTCCGACACCCCTAACCTATCTCATCGGGTACCACGATGCGACCACCACTACATAATAGCCAAGATCACATTGACAATAGTTCACAAGGTCTGCCAGACCTAAACCTGCCGCATCCTAGTGTTTCAGACATTTGAAGTTGTAGGTTTAGTGTATGAAAAGTGACCTATATCTTTTTTCCCCCGTGTTTGATTTTGATGGTGCCTTAGTACAAAATGCTCTCCATAATGAGGGGCTTCGAGTCATATACAAGGTGTTCCAAAGGAAATACATTAAATTGGAGACGTTGTGTAGACCATTGTTCTGAACAATTTCCATTATGGCACCAAGTTTGAATTCTTAGCAATTAAGAAGTTAAAATTTTCATACAAACTAAATGCCTACATTTTCTACAACCATTATGTATTACGCCTTATCCAAGTTTGTAACCTTGCATTTTTAACTTGTTAGATTTGAATCTTCAAAAAAGTTTGGAACATAGTTGTCTATGTTTTAAATTTAAACGAAAACTTAAGATAAAAGATCTCTTTCGTGGTGTCAAATTTATTTTATTGCCGCCTCAAACTAAAAACTTCTTTTGACTTATAGCACCCATAGAGACGCAAAGACAAAGGACCAATCAGAGAACCTAGTAGAGTATGTGGTGTCAGTTGTGTCAGTTTTTGACGAACATGACATTTGACCTTGGTGTACGCCACAACTGTTTCCTTGGCAACTAAATTACAGCAACAGTTGTGGCGGTAATTTCAAAAGTTTTTCCAAGACGGCAACATGACATAAATAAAGGCCATAATCAATAAAGCTCCTTTCATAATGTGGGACTCAATTAAATTTAACAAATTTTAGTTGCTAATTACTTCTAAACGAAGGGTTTTCATAACTTGGCCCCATAATGAAAAATATTCAGTACGATGGCCTACACAACGTCTCCAATTTAATGTATTTACATTGGAACACCTTGTATGACAGTTGGGTGGAAGGTCTCAGTATTGTATGCAATCCTGTCAAAAAGTTTGAAATGAAGGTTTGGTGTATGAAAACTGGCCTATATCTTTTTCCCCCCCGGATTTGATTTTGATGGCGCCTTAATATAAATTGCTCTCCATAACCAGGAGCTTTAAGTCATATCGGTCAGTTAGGTGGAGGGTCTCTGTATTGTACACAATCCTGTCGAAAAGTTTGAAATTGTAGGTTAAGTGTATGAAAACTGGCCTATATCTTTTCCCCCACTGGTTTGATTTTGATGGCGCCTTGATAAGAAATGCTCGTAATGATCAGGAGATTCGATTAATATAGGTCAATTGGATAGAAGGTCTCTGTTCTGTGCACAATCCTGCTAAACATGAAAATATTCGATTAACTCTGCAGATTTTATCAGTTAAAATTGTCATATCATAAGACCAAGCTTTTTTACATAATTTTTCAATGGTTAACTGTTGCCAGCACTTTCATTGTGGTACCTTATGACATATGTTACGGCAGGATTGGCTATGGCAGACCTGGGTCTTACGACTTGTTTAAGTCACGGTTAACGATCCAAACCTAGCCTATCGTGGTACCTTATGAGATAGCCACTTACCCCCTGAGCTCTCCAACTATAAAATTGAAAACAAAAAAATTGAAAAATTCACTAGCGAGCGCCGGGACTTGAACCCGGAACTGTGGATCACCGTTCCACCGCTCTACCGACTGAGCTACGGGTGCCTAGCGGACCCTGGTGAATTTTTCAATTTGCTCATTTTCAATTTATGAGAATTATATTGCGCTGTGAATGCATTAAAAATTCCAAAACATCTGAAATGATTTTTTTTATTTAAAGGTACCGCCAAAAGAGAAGTATTTACAAGCTGGAAAGATGAAGAACGCTCTAAAGAGAATGCTGAATAAGTTCCCGATAACAGAAAAAGTTATATTTATTGGTAATTATAATTTTGCATACATCACGCCTACATCTCTTGTGGAGTAGGCCAACGGCTTTAAAAAAACCGGCCAAGAGCGTGTCAGACACGCCCACAAATAGGGTTTCGTAGTCAACGTTTAAATATCAGGGTTTTCAGCATTACAAACTTAATTTGTTGCTGGTTTGTTAGCAGCAGTATGATGACCAACCGCAAATAGAAAAACTCAATTTTTTCTGAAACCTTTAAAGGTACAATATCCGTTATAGTTTTTATTGTAATTTCAGATTGTAATTTGTAAGCTATATTCCATATTTATTTCAAATTTTTTGCGTTTATACTTTAGGAGTTACAGCTGGAACAAATTATGGGTCAAAAACGCCCTTTTTAAAAGCAAATATCTCGTGACAGAAACATTTTAGTGACTTTGTTTCAAAAAAACCTCACCTTAGTTTTAAAAGACCTATTCAACGATACCCTATTCAATATTGCAGAAGAAAAAAAAATTTTTTGCCCCCCTTTCACTTGTATGGGAGGGGGTCCAAAAAACATTTAAAATCTTTTTTTCTTAACATTTCTTTATTTGGGTCAACACGATCTATCTTCTCACCAAATTTCATGTCGATAGCTCTAAAACTGACGAAGATATGAGGGCGCGGCATACAGACAGACAGACAGACAGACAGACAGAGAGACAGACAGACAGACAGACAGACATGACGAAACTATAAGGGTTTCTAGTAGACTACGAAACCCTAAAAACGGTCTTTTACATCACGTCTGACTAAAGTTATAGATTAAATTAGAAAACTGCGTCTCGCCATAGTGACAGGATGTCAGCCTGTCGCCTAAAATTGCAAACTCATTAACCCTCAAAGCTCTGAGCCGCTTCATACGACTCCTTTACGACGCAAAAGATACGTATATGTGGTGATACTAAGTATTCTAAGCCAGGAACACAATCCTTGACATAAAAGTACTTACTTCCAATAATAAGTTTTACATGAGACATAGCTAGTGTTGCCGAACTATCGATAGTTTTATTATCCATAGTTTTCATTCATTAAGGCGTATACAATCGATAGGCCTATCGATAGTATCGATAGTTCAAAACGTAGTAATACTATCGACAAGGTGCAATACTATCGATAGTATCGATACTATCGATAGTTTTGGAATAGCGATAGTTCAAAAACTATCGATAGTATCGATAAACAATCGATAGTGGAACGATAGTGAAAACTATTGATTGTCTAACTCTATCGTTTTACAATCGATAGTCCACTATCGAGCGGCAACACTAGACATAGCCCTGTTTGTTACATTTTATGTTATCTTTCTGTACTTTATTTGTTTATTCTCATTCCAGCTACTTGCTCCCAGCCGTTCCTTGCTAAAGTGGGGCCAATGATGAAAATGTTTGATGAGACTATTGTAGTGCCCAAACCTGACTACGGATCACTTTCGCGATTCTTCTACGATCGGTTTCAGAAGTAAGTAATTTAATGTCCTCATCTTCTGTCTCGTGAATTAAGATAATAATATTTATACTTTATTGCACAGAAAGGATAGGTACCTACCTACTTACAAATTACGATATTTATAAAAAGGATTCATGTGAAAAATATACAAAATTACAAATAGCATTGTTCAATAGTGCAAAAAGTGCTGAGCTGAGGTGCAAAAGTATGGCAATAAATGTGCCTCATTGATTGTGATATGCAACACAATATAATATGACTATGACAAATACCCCCAATATGGGCGAGGCCTTTGTCCAGCAGTGGACTGTTGCGGTGGTAAAGGTTAGAATTATTTCTTCCGGACAACCTTAGGGCACAGGAGAGTGGGCATAATAAAATACCTACACGTTCCCAGACCCTTCGTCTAAACAACCGATGCATCTTCCTCTGCGCTTGGGGGCTTGTTTCTCATTTATTTTCTTTTGTAAAAATGTGGCGCGTTTTTCTCCAAAATTTTAACGAATCATGCAGAATTTATGGATGCCAAATCAAGTGTAAAGTGGATGAGTTGGTCGGGGTTATTGAATCCAACACCCTTGGTTGGACACCCTTGCAGAGGTGGCAGATCGAACAAAATCAACTCGGATATTCCGATAATGACACCCTAGGGTGGCCAATTTGGGGTGTAAGAGTAGACAAACCTTTTCCTTCTTCTTCTTTTGAGTCGTTCAACGTCCCGATGAACCGTGGTGAAAATTTTGCAAGTTCTCCAAAAATTAACCCTGGTGTCAGAGATTTTCAACCCTTTACTACAAGTAGCAGGCTTCTTATTAATTAATCATAGACAGCAACCGGGACCGACAACTGCATTTAACTTGCCTTTCGAAACACGAAACCATCTTGCTTTCAGACAATCAGGTGCTTCAGCATGCAGGACATGCAGACTAGACTGCAATGGCATAGCCCTACTTGGTTGTCAATGTTGATAACATCTTTATCTGCCACTACCTACTACCCTTGTCCCAAATCAGTTGAGGTCGGCGCAACATGTTTTGTCAGAGCACAAAATCATGTACCTATCACTTCTTGTTTAACGACTAAGTAGTGACAAAATTTTGCAATGTTTTATGACCGTCCGGCCGCCTGGCTGACGCTATCCCTCGTTAGGTATTTTATTGTAGTTGGTAACACCGCCACCATTCGGTTGACAGCCGAGCTTTAAAAACTTTATGTCGCCTTTACGAGACAACCTGAGTGGACTAGGGTTGGCAGTTTTCTTAGCCGCTACCACAGGTTTAGTCAATGATAAGTTGGTAGGTGCGTTGTTAATGTTAACGTTTTCCACGTATTTTGCAGCATCAGAAGTATGCCTCGAGACTACTGCGTGCAAGCCTTGGCGAAGTGTCTAGAGGGCATCGGATTTGGTCTGATCATGGAGGCATTCGATACAATTATGAACCCTGTCAGGATTTGCCAGTATGTACATCAAGATATATTTGAATCATCATCTGCCTGCCATTCTATTTCACTGCTGGACGTAGGCCTCCCCCAGGGAACGCCATAAGGCACGATCTCCCGTTTTTGCCATCCAGTCGCTACCAACCGCCTTTTTTAAGTCATCGGTCCATCTGCCATTATCCGAAATAAAATGTAGACGGTGCAACCGTTTTGTTAGAACACAAAATCATGCAGGAAAGGATTAGGCTAAAGATACGGGGTGTAAAGGACGGTGTAACGAAAACTTTGCAGGAGTGCTCAGACCATGAAACTGAACAACTTTCCCCAAGGAACGTATGGTGAGAAACGAAAAAAAAAATTGATTTCCCATACAAATTCAATCAGCTGATCGCGAATTTTGTATGCGAGGTCGGAAAATTTTTCTCGTTTCCCACCATTGGCTCCATAGTAAAAGTTGTTCAGTGTCATGGTCTAATCAAGCCCGCAAAGTTTTCGGTACACCGTCCCTTACAACCTGTATATTTGAATGTTACATGCCTCCTCAATAAATGTACAGGGAGTAACAGAAAGGGTATTACAAGCCGAAAGGAGCTGAAGGTACTCATGAAACTGAACAACTTTCCCCATGGAACATAGGTCTAAAGATGAAAAAAATTGGACCTCCCGTATTAAATCAGTCAGCTGATCGGCGATTTTGTATGGGAGGTCCAAATTCTTTTTTAACATTTCGACCCATGTTCCATGGGGAAAGTTGTTCAGTTTCACGAGTACCTTCACCTCCTTTCGGCTTGTAATACCATTTCTGTTACTCCCGGTATATCGAGGAGAATTCACACAGCGCCATCTAGGTCCAAACTAAGCAAAGCTATAGAAATCTATTATCATAGAAATCTACCGTAAACATTGATAACGCACCATCAACACCTAAGAAACACCACAATAACCCATAAACATCGTAAACACACCATTACCAAAGAAATCTACCATAAATATTGATAACGCACCATCAACACCTTAGAAACACCATAATAACCCATAAACATCGTAAACACACCATTGTCATAGAAATCTACCGTAAACATTAAAATCACACCTTCTATATCTACAAAGTTCCATAAACATCCATTAACATCGAAAACATACCATAAACACAAAAAAGCAATAATAATATCTTATTCATATTTTTTATTTTAATTTCGGGGCCCGTTGGGAATAACGGAACCCAAGACCCTTCGTGTAGTTTTGTAATTTTCTTATTTTTAAATTTTTTCAGATTGAATATTACTCCATTAAATCAACACGAGTTCATAGAGTACATGATCAAACACGACATCGAAGCAATAGATGAAAGGGTAAGATGTGGTGCCGGCTTAGAATAGCATCACCCCATATCTTTCCCGCGGGTGTCGTAAAAAGCGAGTAAGGGATTTGAGAGTTGATGTGTGTTGCTATTTTAGGCGACAGGCTGACAACCTGTAACTTTAGTGATACACAGTCTTCTGAAGGACTCCCATACTATTGTCGGACGTCGTAGTGTGAATGGCTGTTTTTACAGCCGTTTGCGCTCTGCCTACCCCGCAAGTGATATAGGCGTGATATGGATGGATTGATGGATTTAAGATTTGTCTAAGTATCACTAATCATAAAAAAAATCTTTGTGAACGCTGGTGTCAGAGTTTTACAAACGCCTACTACAAGTACCTAGCAGGTATCTTTTATGGTTGCGAACAACCGCCGTCCATTATCATGGACAGCAACCGGGACTAACTGCTTAATGTGCACTCTGAAGCACGGAACCATCTTTATTCATCAGGTGGTTTGGTCTGCAATGGCCTAACCAAACTGAGAACAAATACACAAAGCGATAAATACTAACTAATAAATTAAAAATAATAAAGGCTAATATAAATACCAACTTTGTAAGAATCGAACCCGTAACCTTTCTGCGTCATTAACATTAACACATTTGTGACTAATCTCAGAAAAAAGGCACAGTCGACAGTGGCGCCATTAGTTTTCCAGTTTGCTACCTCTTATGGAAACTTTACTTCTTACCCACGACGGAACGGAGACGGTATATGCGTTTGGGGTGAGAGAATGTGTGTTTGTGTGTGCAAACCTATGTTACCAAATATCTCCCAAACCACTAGTCCGATTCTAATGCGGTTTTCAGTGATGGATTTGTATTTCAGTGGTGCATGTTCTTAGATAGGTATTACGTGAAAATCTCGCCAGGGGACGCTGTAGTAAACATTTTTTTGTGCAAACCAATGCTAACAATTATCTCAAAAACCATTAGTCTGATTTTGATGCAGTTTTCAGTGATAGATGAAGATTTGACTGGGGGTTGTTCTTAGCTAAGTGTTACGCGAACAACTCACCAGGGGGCGCTCCAGTAATCTGTCGTGGGTATTTTCTAATTTTGTTTTCACTTGTATCATAATAATTTATATACCTACATCTGTTTCTATTAGGATTATAAGAAAATGATGGAGCTTTGGCTCAAGTATTCGCCGCTCAAGAAAGAGAGAGCACAATACGCCATAATCAACGAAATGAGGGATGCTTACTACAAGAAACTTGAAAAGGTAAAACTAATGTAATTTTAGGGGATGGGATGACAATCTGTCGAAATCTGAGCTGGTTGGAAGAGGCGTCGCTAGTACAGTCACTCACGCTAACTCATGAACAATTCCATTTTTAAGGTTTCGATTTTCTTGTGATTGATATCGACAATGGCCGTGTGATGCCGGCTTAGAATAGCATCACCCCATTTCTTTCCTGTGGGTGTCGTAAGAAGCGACTAAAGGACTCGAGGGTATCATATGTATTGCAATTTTAGGCGACAGGCTGACAACCTGTCACTATAGCGATACACGACAATAGCTAAAACGGCCCTCAAATATGTGTCAGACGTGGCGATAACGACCGTACTTTTACGGTCGTTGACGCTCTGCCTACCCCGCAAGGGATAAAGGCGTGATGTATGTATGTATGTATGATATCGACAAGCCGGACAAAAACTATGTTGTACGATTCAATTAATGTTGCTGCATCTAGCAAAGTACAATTATTGTTGTAAAATATTACAGTCTGAAAAAATCAAAACCTTGAGCGGGAGAGACTGTACCCACCAAATGCCAATAATAGCCAAAGTCACAGGTTCAAATCCTGCCTGCGGTAGATAATTTTGCAAGTTTTTTATCCAAAAATTGCCTATTGTCGCAGGCAACGATTGAGCTGCGGTAGGTACCTCCTGATAGCGAAAGTTCCTGCGCGTAGCATACCTACCTCCTTACCTTAAATTACTTTGCTACAAAGATGAAAGATATACATGGTGTTAACTTAAATGCGTGCCATATCTTCAGGGTAGGTTAAGTATCGATTAAGGATGCCGTAAAAAATATTGAAAAAAGTCGCAGACAAAATTTTTTTTTTCATTTTAGTGAAAACTTTTTTTAAAAATCTATTTTTGACACTGTTGTTGTTTAGAGAGTGCCCATATAAGTACTTTCGTCTAAACAACTTTGAGATTGAACGAATTTCGGCTGAGATATAGGCGTTAGCATCAAACGTCAGCCAAGTAGGTAAAAAAAAATTTTGTGACTGAGATTTTTTTTTATATTTTTTGCTGCATCCTTTATCGATACTAAACCTACCCTGAAGCTATGGAACATTTAAATTAACATCCTGCATTTTCTATTTTTTTTTTTTAGGTGAACGCTGACAAGGAAGCAAAAGCAGGCAAAGCAAAACGACAACAGTAAAGTAGGTACAGCCGTACGAATAGGCCATATTTGACAGCTGTCAAACCCATACTAGAAAACATGTCAACGAAGAAAAAAGCGGCCAAGAGCGTGTCAGACACGCTCATAAATAGGGTTTCGTAGTCAACGTTTAAATATCAGGTCTTTCAGCGTTACAAAGTTAATTTTGTTACTGGTTTGTTTGCAGCTGTATGATTACCAACCGCAAATTGAAAAACTTTAATATTTCCTTAATCTTAAGTGGTACAGTATTCGTTATAGTTTTCATGGTAACATCATATTAAGAACTATATTCCAATTTTTTTACAAAATTTTAACATGCAAACTTTAGAAGTTACAGCTGGAACAAATTATAGCTCAAAAACGCCCCTTTTAAAATCAAATATCTCGAGACAGAAACATTCTAGAGACTTTGTTTCAAAGAAACCTCCCCTTAGTTTTAAAAGACCTATTCAACGATACCCCTAGGTACTCAATATTACAAGAGAAAATAAATTTTTTGCCCTTCTATCACATGTATGGGAAGAAGGTCAAAAAAATATTGAAAATATTTTTTTCTCAACGTTTCTAAATTTGGGTCAACACGATCTATCTTCACACCAAATTTGATATCGATAGCTCCAAAACTGACGAAGTTATGAGGGCGCGGCATACAGACAGACAGACAGACAGACTTGACGAAATTATAAGGGTTTCTAGTAGACTACGAAACCCTAAAAATAGATCATAAGTCACAGCGTTAACATGATTTTGACAGCTGTTAAATATGGCCTATTCAAACGAGGGTACTGTACAATAAAATCTAATGAATCATTGTTGCATTTTATCCAGGGACAAAACCTATTTATTCTAAACTAGTTTTCATAAGTTTAAATGAATATTACCTATCTTTCACAAGTCTCATGATCGCAAACATTTTATTTTTTATTTTTTTTAGAATGGTAAGTTTACATACTATTTGATAACTTATGCATGTCGTGTATTCTGTCACATTGGCGTTTTTCGATTTTGTCGTTATGTCACTTAAGTATTTTACCACAGGTGTTTTTGATTGTAACGTTATTAAATTTTTATTGTATGTTAAGTTTCATAAAAAAACAAATTCATTTGAAATGTAACTAATGTCAATGTAATCCAATGTTTATTTAATCTACGGGTGTAAGGGACAGCTTTCTGAATACTGATATAGCAGGTAGGTACATTCAGACTATGAAACTGGACAACTTCCGATGAGAAAAGAAAACATAAGTAGAGTTTCCATACAGATCATGATTTTCATATGGGAAGTTGTTCAGCTAAATACACACTATGATTATTCGGAAAGCTGTCCCTTACACCCTGTATGAGCGGTAAAATCAGTGTCAAATGTAGGTACATAATTTAGAAAACACTGAATGGTCAACTTTAAAGCATGTAACATTGTTGACGACGGAAACCTCATGGTATGTAACATACTACCTACATGTATAGGTACTGTAACTGTTAATTCTGTTAAAATAAAACTTTATAAAACTATAATCAGTTTCTTTTCCCCAGTTCTTCAAAAATAGACTGACATTCATACATTTACGCCTATACCGGGAGTAACGGAAAGGATATAACAAGCCGAGAGGAGGTCAAGGTCCGTGGAACATGGGCCGTGGGAATTCATATTTTGTCCCATGTTCCATGGGGAAAGTTGTTCAGTTTCATGAGTACCTTGACCTCCTTTCGGCTTGTTACACCCTTTCCGTTACTCCCGGTATATCCTTTGCGGGGTAGGCAGAGCGTAAACATACATACATGGTGTTAATTTAAATACGTGCCATAGCTTCAGGGTAGGTTTTGTGTCGATAAAGGATGCCGTAAAAAAATATAGTAGGTAATGGATCACAAAATTTTTTACATTTATGTAAAGTTTTATTCAAATGGCACGCGTTTAATTAACACCCTGTATCCTGTATAGTAAGACACAGAACAATAACTAGGTAACTAAAACCCTATAATCCATATTAATATTAACTGAGTTTTTTTGTCTGTAGTGTGTTGTGTACCTTTTCACGCTAATCTGCTTGACGGTTTCAGAAAAAAATCTGTAGGTAGGTGTAAGTACACACACAGGGTGCAAAAAAATCAACTGCAAATATTTAGAGGGGTGAACCAGCCCATGAAACTGAACAACTTTTCCCAAGGAACATAGGTCGAAATATGAAAAACAAAATATTAGGCCTCCCATACAAAATGTACCAGCCGACTGAAAGGCCAAAAATTTATTTCATTTTTACCCGACTGCCTCAAAAGGAGGGTTATGTTTTTCGAGAGTATGTATGTGGACAAGAAAATTCTTTTTCACGGGCTACAACAGCCCAAACGGATAGTTGGATTTTGACATATGAGGTGTCGTTAGATTCGTTTATTAAAAAATCTTAAATTCAGAATGCGGATTTTTATCACAAAAACAACTTTGTAATTACCGCAGACGGGTTTTTGTTTTTTAATACATCTGCTTGTTCGTCCTATGTTCTTTGGAGAAAGTTGTTCAGTTTCATGGGCTGGAAATCTAGTTTACTTTTTATTTTAATTATCTAGTAATTAAAACATCAAAGTTGTTTTTAAAACATACTTTATTTGAATACTCTATAGACGCTAAGGCAACGTGAAGGCTTTTTTCTTATATTTTGTACTATTTTACATTGGTGTAATGTATGAAGCTTGTAAACTTCGGTATGTAGGTATGTTTTTTTATGATGTTTCAAAACTTAGACGCACGTTGAACGCTTTTTTGTAAGAATACACGCGTCCAACGCGCGTCTACATTTTTTTTGGTATCGCACATAAATCGTAACGCTATCGTATTTGAATCATTTTATATTGATTTCTATTTATTTGAGAGTTGATGTACATATATTGCAATTTTAGGCGACAGGCTGACAACCTTTACACCCGTTTACAACCGTTTACTCTCTGCCTACCCCGTAAGGGATAAAGGCGTGAGATATGTACGTGCATGTATGTATCAAATCAGGATAAGTTACATGTTTTTATAACTTTATTTTTATCAGGACCAGAAAGTTATTAACAAAATTATGATACGATTTATGTGCAATACTCACTATAGGAAAGCCATTTTTTTTCTAAAATCGTGATGTGGCGATCTACAACTTCACTTTTTTATAGTTTTAGAGAAATACATTGTGTGAATTTAGAGTTTTTAAGTACCCAACATTTTTAATTTATATTTACAATTTTTGCTAAAAAATCTGAATTTGTGACACAAATTTTGTTCAACACATCTTATTTATTCGATAAGTTGTGTTTTTATTTGCTTTCCATACAACAACATGAAGGGTGTGTATGTCAGTTATTTTATTATACTTAACAAATAAAAACACAATTCGTTCAAATCGTTTTATTTCATGAAATGTCATAATTTTTGTCAATATTGCAAAAAGTGCTTTGATGCGACACACTTCTATACAAAATAATCTAGTATTTTTAAATCGTTATTTTTATTATCATTAGGATAGTGATGAAATGTATTGTCGTTCATATAACCAGCGTTTTCAATGTCATAGCATTAAAATCTGTGCTTCGTGTGCTTACGTTTTGGTCACAATTGAAAAAGTTGCAACGCTAATTTTCAATACACTTTGTCTATAGGCAATGGATAAAATAAACTAGTAGTAGGAGAGCCGACTGCAGAAATGCCTATCTCATCAGGGACCACAATAGGCTAACTTTAGAACGTTAACTGACACATAAACAAGTCGAAAGACGTAGGTCTACCAGAGCCAATCCTGCCGAAAGATGAAAATAATAGATATTTTTGATAATTTTTCATCTGTAAAGTTTATGTCTAAAATCATCCGAATTAAAGTGCGGTATCAGTTTAACATTGATAAATTATGTTAAATAAACTTGGTCTGCCAGTGCGCACTCTGCTAGAAGTGCTTGGCAGACCGCTCCAAAAGTGCCCTTCCGGCACCCTTAATAAATCTTATCATCGCAGTGGCAGTCCGAGTTTTTTTTTACATAATTTATCATGGTAAACTGATGCCAGCACTGTGATTCGGGTTAATTTAGACATCAATTTTACAGATAAAAAAATTATCAAAAAATATCGGTTATTTTCATCTTTCGGCAGGATTGGCTCTGGCAGACCTACGTCTTTCGACTTGTTTAACGTTCTCAAGTAAGCCTATTGTGTTACCTGATGAGATAGGCATTTCTGCAGTCGGCTCTTCCATTATAGGCACTAAGCTCTCTAGATAGGCCATAGGTAAGGGGGCTGGCTAATATGCTATGATATGACAAACGCCTATTACAAATCGACAAACCTGGTGACTAAATTACACTTAAGAGTACAAGCCGCTAATTGTATTTAAAATATATTTCACGCTACTATTATTGTATGTAAAGTATTTTTGGTCGGATGAGTTTATTTTTTATAATATGTTATTTAATTAAATATACAGGGTGTTAAGGAAATAGCGCTAAATCTCGTTTATATTTATTTTCATTTTTCTATACAAATAGACTCGAACCAAGAGTTTGTATGGAAAACGTATTTTTATGTGATTTTACAAACGTTTTAATGGGTTCTTAAATTGCATTTTTCGATACAAATTAACCCGAGTCAAAAAGTTGTATGAAAAAGCGATTTTTAGCTATTTCTTTAACAATCTGCATTTATTTGGAGGTAGTACAAAGTTCTCCTTATGACTTATTTACTATTTAATTTATTTTTATTATATAGCTACTTCTGTTATTTATGTACAGGGTATTCAGAAAATAGTTACACTATTTAATTATTGAAAGTTATAGGATTACTTACAAGTTTTTTTTTAAGTTTTGTGGCATGCATTGAAAGCAATAGAACATTAGACATATTTTATTGAAATCGTCACTATTGTATTATATTTAGCTTCAGAGATTCCCTTATTTTAATTATTAGCCGTTAAACTATACAGGTTGTAAGAAAAAGGTTATAAAAATCAGAAAAGAGGTCGAAATACTGAATAACTTTGAGCTCTTTTCGGGTCGTTATAACATTTTTGTTACACGCTGTATATCCGTTTTTACACCCTGTATGAATCGAGAAATGAGTAGGTCAGTAACGATTTTAGCGAAAATATCCATTCATAGCAAAGTGGCCGGAATGGTACACTTGAACCAAACACTTATTTCTTTAGAATTTACATTGCCGTGTGGTGCCGGCTTAGAATAGCATCGCCCCATACCTTCCCCGTGAGTGTAGTAAGGCGTGATGAATTTTGCAATTTTAGGAGACAGGCTGACAACCTGTCACTATGCTGTTACGCAGCTTTCTTATCAAGCTTTTAGCAAATGCGGTGGTAATGGCTGTTTTTACAGCCGTTTACGCTCTGGCTACCCGGCAAGGGAATAGGGCGTGATGTGTGAAAATGTACATATTTCTAAAGAAATAAGGTTTGATTCACGATATTTTATATAACTACAATTTTAATATCTACGATTTAAGTACTACTTATACTTTTAAAGTGATTAAACATTCAATGCTAATTTAATTACGATTTTATTTATTGTGCTAAAACGATATGTGCTGGAAAAACGAGTTTGGGAAAAACATGTATAATATAATAACTAGATTTTGCTGCCAATAATTAAAAATACAGTTTGCCTTTTCATAAATCAGATTTTTTACAAGCCGAATTTCACAATATTTTCAATAAATTCCATTAAGGTACTCGAGTGTTTCTTGTGTATCAAAATTTTAGGCGATAGGCCGACAACCTGTCACTATAGTGATCTAAAACGCCCCAGAAATAAGTACATGCCAAACGTAGTGATAACGGCCGTATATCAACAGTTCTGTTTTCCCTGCAAGGGACACAGGCGTGATATCTATATGTAATAGGTACATAAATAATAAGTATGAGGTCTGGCCGCCATTTTGATTTCATATAATCGCCAATTTATGAAATTGCAATCTGCCCTCAAAAATCTGATTAACAAAAGTGCAACCTGTCAATTGAGATACAAAGGAACTGTCAAAAAACCAAAAGGAAGACACAATCACGAGAATAACTTAAAAACTACTTGACGTTACTGGACAACTTTTTTTGACTTGATTTGATAAAAAATGAGTAAGTTTATGAACACAATGAAATTATCACAATATGGCGAAATGAGTAACTTTTTAGTAAACGATATTGAAAACTTTTAATAACTTTCCCAATGGAATATAGCAATATTAATAAACGGTTATTTATTTCATAAGTTCAAATAAGAAATTGAAAAAATGTCAAGCGTCGTACGGGGATGGAATTCTTAATTTCTTTCAAATATGATCTGACAAACAAACTTTACCATTCTATAAACTGAATTGTCACTTTTCTATCTCAATAAATTATTATATTTTTTGACCTATGTTTCTTGGGCGAATTTATGTATTGTCGCTAGCCTATATAGGTCTATAAACATACATATCCTAAACGGTTGTCGTATGGACGCTTCCATACCTGATGATCCGAAATGAAGGTGAAACAACCAGGACCTTTCGCCATCGGTGTTTCGGCACTCATCGCTTCAGCTTAAATGCTGACTAAGTGAAAAAGGATTGCACTGTTATGTGTACAAGGGGCTTATCGTAGAGGACGAAACTCACAAGAGTTGTCGCAGGACACTCG
This sequence comes from Phthorimaea operculella, assembly GCA_024500475.1. Lineage (NCBI taxonomy): Eukaryota > Metazoa > Arthropoda > Insecta > Lepidoptera > Gelechiidae > Phthorimaea > Phthorimaea operculella. The sequence goes on along the minus strand of JANFCV010000050.1, from coordinate 822,947 downwards.
TGAGAGACCGATGCCTCGCAGATTCGCATTCATAGTCCACCTGGACTATACATACATATCCTATATAGGTACTAAGTTTTCAATATCGATCACTAGAAAAAAACACGCTTTATCATAGCTTTACAATGGGCAGTATTTCTGACTAAGTAACATCCTGTATAAGATGTTACAGATGACGTCTAAGTAAAGAGTAGCAAATAATATTAACTTGTTTTTTGATGAAGTAACGTCCTAAGAAAATAATGTATAAATGTAACTAAAATAAAAATAAATATTTACACTTAAAACTGAGTATCACTGTTACGAATAAACGCATGTAATATAGGGTCTTAAAGTTAGTTTAATAATGTTTGGAAACTCAGTGACACCATTTTTGGATCTTTTTGTAGACGTAGGACTAAGCAACTTTTAGTCAAATTCTGACATAAAGATGACGTTCCATACAAAGTTTAAAATATTTATAGATCTATTATATTATTTCTCATATTTCGGAAAAATGTTGTTTAGTTTCAAGTATAGAAGTAGAACACAAATTGAAAACATTCTCACTGAGTTTCCAAATACCCTGGTGTCTCGTCCTAATCGGCCAGCGATTTTACAATAACGCTAAAAGGACGATTTTTAAGACCCAGTATAACAATATTACATCTAAAAATTCATAATTATATACCTAATGGTAATATGTCGTTTTAATGGCAACTTAACGTCCTAAGAATAATGATTTAAAACATTTAAATCGTGGACAAATTCTTTTAAAACGTAATAAATAACATTTAATCTATTTATAGATTGAATTTAATACTAAACATCTTATTAAAAGCAACTAAAAGAAAAAAAGTTGTCTGTCACTTGGGCAACTTATTAACGTTATGGCAACTTTTCAAGATTAAAGTTGCCCTTAACAAGATATGGCTAAGAATCAAGTTATACACTTAAGAGTACCTACATATAGGGTGTATTTTTATTAGTGGCGGATCCGTTAAGGGTGTGTTCTGTCAATGAAACTGAACAACTTTCCCAAAGGAACATAGGTCGAAATATGAAAAAAAATTTGGCCCTCCCATACAAATTGACCCGGCCGGCCAACACACTTAGTATAGGAAGACCAAAATTTTTTTTCGTATTTGGACCTATGTTCCTTGGGGAAAGTTGTTCAGTTTCATTGACAGAACACACCCTTAACTGATCCGCCACTAATAAAAATACACCCTATATAGGGTGAAATTTTACTAGTGACCGATAGCGAAAACCCAGAACCGGCTAGTGATAAGGAACAACTTTCCCCAAGGAACATAGGTCGTAATACGAAAAAAAAATTTGGGCCTCCCATACATAGTTGCCGATCAGCTGATTTCAATTACTATGGGAGGTCAATTTTTTTTTCATATTTCGACCTGTTCCTTGGGGAAAGTTGTTCCTTATCACCAGCTGGTTCTGAGTTTTCGCTATCGGTCACTAGTAAAATTTCACCCTATATATGTCTTTACAACTGCGTACATTTTTGTAAGACACAAGTTTAAGAAATAATATATCTTGTGCCTTACGAAATGTAAGTCTGTTCACCAAGATATGGCACTTATTAACACGGAATTCTTATACGATTATCGCTTAACTGTCGCATTCACTGAGAAAAGTTATAGCAATCGTTTCTTTTATAATTTTTAAGTATCGTACTACGAACACAAAGTAAGTATTAATGGACGCCCAATACAGAGAGACGGTTACATGGAAACGTCACTAAGATACGGTCATTCGAGTAAATAATAAATAGAAGAGACCTTGAGAAAAATAGACCTTGTGCCATAGCATTAGCATTGTTTTGAAAGCTTTCAAATATGGGCAATTTGAACGGCCGTACTGTACACTCACAAACACATCTACACACCATCGTTTACGCAAGAAACCAAACAGTCTCAAACCGGTTAGTAGAGTGTCAACAGCGTTTGGTGCGGGCGGATGCCCAAAATACGATTCCACAAAAATATTTTTGTAAATTGTTATTGTTTAAGTGTGATATAAAGTAAGTCATGTACCTAAGTAAATTAAACCCAGGTACCTGACATAAAAAATCAGAAAGAAAACGTAGCAACCCTAGGTATAAATGATCGGAAAACGGGGCGGATTTTCCTTCTGTAAATTCTGTATTTTGTGGAATCATCAATAATATTTTTGCGTGTTTATTTAAATAACATCTCTTGGCGAACAGACTAAGTATTTATTAAATGACACTGTTTATAGATTTGTTCATTATAAGGAAACGACGAAAATATATTCTACAACATTTAACACTCAAATATTATTTTCAATCGGCTGAGTTTTGGGGCATATAGTAAGTATGAAAAGAAGGTTACTACATAACATCAAACATATTCTTTTCTTTTTCTTTGCCCCACTTTAAAGACCTTATATTTTATTTTACCAACGACATTTTGTGACTATGTAAGGCACTATTTTTTTATAATACAGGCAAGATGAAAACATAATACTAATACATTTACGGCAATTTATAAAGCTACAAAATATAATCAGATAGATTTTTTTGACACAGAATCTGTCTTCACATTTAGATTTTTGTTAAAAATGCATTATATTTGTAGCTTTACAAAATTAACCATATAGACGCAAAAGAAATAAGCCAATCTAAATTCAAGTTTTAGGACGATTTTGACAACTTTGGACATTTTCGTTGTCAATAATATGAGCAAAATAATAAAACCAATTGACTTGAAAAAAACTTTTAGGAGGGATTTATAAAAGCGCCATTTTTGATTAACTTTGTTTAAAAGTGTATGACGCCAATACAGATGAGATTCTTTCCCTTCCCAACTAACATTCGTTGTTATTCGCAACGTTATTGTTTGTAGTAACGTTATTTGTCGCAATAACGTTGCTTGTCGCTTCTATGGCGACGCCGCAGTCCAAACCGTTAGCGTTAACGTCGTCTATGGCCGGGAGATCATCTATTACTGCACTTAAACTGGCAGGGTTAACGTTATTATTTGTAACGTTATCAGTAGAGTTGTTATTGGTGACGTTACTAACGTTATTTGTAGCGCTGTTAATATTATTATTAGTGACACTTGTGACATTATTTTGAGTATTATTTTCGGCAGTAGCATTGTCAGTGACCGAAGCGACGACAGTTATGGCATTATTTCCATTACTGTCGTTATTACCTGACAATTCGTCGTAGCACGGCGGCATTTCGATATTCCTTCTCGCTTGCTCTTCAGTGACTGTCGTACTTTCCTCTCTTTCATTATTCAAGGTGTCCCTACTTAGATATTCCGGTGGCGGTCCGTATATTTTGTACCTCATAGAATCGTTATAAGGCGGTGGCCGAACGCTAGCGTCATTTAAGACCGGATAGTTCTCAAAATCGGCGCCTAAAAGCCGTATAGTCCGGCCGTTTAGAGTGTAGGTTTCGTTGGAGTTTAGTCGGACGAAATCTAGGTCATCTATGTTGATTTCTGCGATGTTAGGCGTGTCGGGGCGTCGGTCAGAAGATCGCCGGCGACCTAACCTCGGAATGCTAAGTTGGAACCTACCGAGCTGTAGCGTTAGAGGTCTAGGCGTTTCGCGGTTTCTTCTGAAGTATTCTGTAACAATCAAAATAATTATTTGTTATTGATGGACGCAACACACGTTCGGAGTTTGGGTGATGCTATACTATAGTAGGATTTTTATACAGATAGACTGAACTGACGTTTGGTTGGTTGCCACGTTTTTGTATTTTAAAATAATAAAAAAAACCGGCCAAGAGCGTGTCAGACACGCCCACCAATAGGGTTTCGTAGTCAACGTTTAAATATCAGGTTTTTCAGCATTACAAACTTAATTTTGTTGCTGGTTTGTTAGCAGCAGTATGATGACCAACCGCAAATAGAAAAACTCAATTTTTCCTGAAACCTTTAAGGGTACGATATCCGTTATAGTTTTCATTGTAACTTCAGATTGTAAGCTATATTCCATATTTATTTCAAATTTTTAGCGTTTATACTTTAGAAGTTACAGCTGGAACAAATTATGGGTCAAAAACGCCCTTTTTAAAAGCAAATATCTCGTGACAGAAACATTTTAGAGAATTTGTTTCAAAGAAACCTCACCTTAATTTTAAAAGACCTATTCAACGATACCCTACTCAATATTACAGAAGAAAAAAATTTTTTTTGCCCCCCTTTCACTTGTATGGGAGGGGGTCCAAAAAACATTTTAAATATTTTTTTCTTAACATTTCTATATTTGGGTCAACACGATCTATCTTCTCACCAAATTTCATGTCGATAGTTCTAAAACTGACGAAGATATGAGGGCGCGGCATACAGACAGACAGACAGACAGACAGACAGACAGACAGACATGACGAAACTATAAGGGTTTCTAGTAGACTACGAAACCCTAAAAAATAGTGTTGTACCCAAATGATCAAGTTATGTGATTGAATCATTATGAAAATAAATTTAGTTTATCTAGACACACGGCAGTGTGTCCGCCAAGTTCGAGCAAAAAAAGCGACACACCGGCCGTGGGTTATATTACACGAACCATTTCGGGCCAAGTTCGACCCACCTATAACTCAAAGTCTATTTTATCTACGCATATGAAATTTCTAGTATCTGTCGAGATCTACTTACTTATCTAAAACTAGCGGCCCGCCCAGCGGTTTCACTCGCTGCTACTTACCTGTTTTCCCGTAGAAATGGGTTTTTTGCCCGTAGTAAAAAGTCCATTAATCCATTCTAGCAGAAGTTACTCATCATGACCATGTGCAAGCAGAGGCGGCCTGTCATGGCGAATAACTTTAACTTTGAAGCCATTACCGTATCTCTTATAGTATTGATGGGATGCTGGTAGTCTACATCAGGCACTCCAGACCCTCGTGACCATGTGCCAGTAGAAGCGGCCCGTCATGCTGAATAACTTTAACTTTGAAGCCATTACCGAATCTTTTATAGTTTAGATGAGATGCTGGTTGTCTACATCAGGTACTCCAGACCCTCGTGACCATGTGCCAGCAGAAGCAGCCTGTCGTGCTGAATAACTTTTACTTTGAAACCATTACCCTATCTCTTATAGTTTAGATAGGATGCTTGTGGTCTACATCAGGTACTCCAGATCCTCGATGACCATGTGCCAGCAGAAGCGGCCCGTCATGGTGAACAACTTTTTCTATGAAGCCATGACCGTATCTCTTATAGTTTATATGGGATGCTGGTGGTCTTCATCAGGTACTCCAGATCCTCGAGGGCTGACCATGTCCGTCTTTTATATGATAGTAATATCAGTGCCAAAATTCGCGAGGATCGGTAAAGCGGTTTGGCTAATTTGGGTAATATCTGCTTTATTTCCCCGTTTTCCTGCTGCTAACCGTTTTACCGTAGAAATGAGGAATTTTCCCGTGGTAAAAAGTAGCCTATGTTACTCAGGGATGTTGTAGCTTTCTAATAGTGAAAGAATTTTGGAAATCGGTCCAGTAGTTTCGGAGTTTATCGATTACATACAAACAAACAAACAAAAAAACAAAAAAACAAAGTTTTCCTCTTTATTATATTAGTGTAGATACAAAATTTCATTAATGTACCTATTGTAGGTCTTGAGATATTGACGTCAGAAAATCGCTATTTTTACTATACACTCACTGACTGACTGACTGACTGACTGACTCACTCATCAAAAACCTAGACCACTTCCAATGGTCGTATTGACTTGAAATTTGGCATGGAGGTAGGTCTTTAGGTCAAGGTAAAGGAAAAAATGTGAAAATGGCCAAGTGTAAGTCGGTTTTAAAAATAATGAAGGTGTAAATTCATACCCCTAAGGAACTAAAACAAAAAAAATATCTATATCTTCCAATCGTCGTACCGACCTAAAATTCGTTACGAAGGTTTGTATTTAGTCAAAGTAAAGTATAAATGAGATATTTTCTTACCTAACTTAATCATAAGAAAAAAAGAACATAAACCTTACAAAAATAAATGAAATCCCACCCAAAACATAAATGTGAAAGGCTGCCAAGTTCGATAATATTGGAATGCTTCGCCTATAAAAGAAGTGAGATCTAAATAAGTACCAAGTTCCATACACAGACCTCAGTTAAAAATAGTTACAGGAATGCACACTTGATTTTCCGCAGTTTGGAAAGTAGATTCTTATTTCCAAACTGCGAAAAATCAAGTTCCAAGCCAAGTTCGATAATATTGGAATGCTTCGCCTATAAAAGAAGTGAGATCTAAATAAGTATACTTATTTAGATCTCACTTCTTCTTCTTTCGCCTATAAAAGAAGTGAGATCTAAATAAGTATACTTATTTAGATCTCACTTCTTTTATAGGCGAAGCATTCCAATATTATCGAACTTGGCAGCCTTTCACATTTATGTTTTGGGTGGGATTTCAATTTTCAATATTATATTGGCCTATAAGACAAACATAACAAACTCACTTCACATTTATTTCCTGTCTGACGAAATTTTTATTTGAAAGATAATGAGAACTTAACTAGTAACAGTCTGATATCATTAATGTGATTTTATTGAACAGTACCTACATTTTAATTTTCAATATTATTCATTTTTGAATTCTATAAACTAAACAAAAACTTTGCGTATAAACGTAAAATATACGCGTAACGTAGGTATACTCTTTTACGTAAATACTCAAGTATTTATTAAGCATATTTATTTACAAAAACAAATACATCGAAGAATCACGGGACAACAGGTCAATGAATAAAATGAATGAGTCAAACCACAACACTACCCTGATGCTTGCAACATTTTAAAAACAAAAGGCCGATCTCAGCTGTCAGTTTAGTCTATCTGAATAAAAATCAGACTAGAGTCTGGCCAGCGAGTCTTTGGACACGGAAATGGCGCCAATTTCAAAAATCTTTCACATGTTAACACTGAAAAACTACAATAAAACAATTTTGATACTTACTATTTTTTTGTTTTCTGCTCTTTAGTTTGTGTTTACCTTGCCTACCGGTATGTATGTATGATGTATCTACCGGGAGTAACAGAAAGGGTATAACAAGCCGAAAGGAGGTCAAGGTTCTCATGAAACTGAACAACTTTTCCCATGAAACATGGGTCGACATATGAAAAAAATATTTGGACCTCCCATACAAAATCGCAGATCAGCTGATTGATTTACTCTGAGAGGTCTATTTTTTTTTTCATATTTCGTCCCATATTCCATGGGGAAAGTTGTTCAGTTTCATGAGTACCTAGACCTCCTTTCGGCTTGTTATACCCTTTCTGTTACTCCCGGTAGATACATCATACATACATACCGGTTAGGCAAGGTAAACACAAACTAAAGAGCAGAAAACAAAAAAATAGTAAGTATCAAAATTGTTTTGTTGTAATTTTTCAGTGTTAACATGTTGCCATTTGAAATATTTGAATTATTTGACGTCCAAAGACTCGCTAGCCAGACTCTATAAGCTGGCATGGAATGACGTCAAGGAATATTGTATTCGGCATATCATAAAATACTTGTTATGTCATATATTATTTGTCGTGACATTTATTACTCTTCATGACATAAATTATCTGTCTTGTCATATATTACTCGTCATATCACATAGTATGTATACTCATAAAATATGTATTAAACCAATAATAATACGTACCTGTCGCCATAAAATTCAAGCCCCTGCCACAATCTGACACCTCCTGACCTGATCCTTTAGGTGCATAATGTCCATATTGCAAAATGTCCAGTGGTGAAAAAATGACCAGTTTGCAAAATGTCCAATTGCAAAAAGTCCAGTTTGCAAAATGTCCAGTTTGCAATAAGTCCAGTTTACAAGAAATACTGGGTCACTGACCAATGTGTTTTGGGAAAAGCTGTTCGCTTTCATGGTCTGAACTCACACCTTAATTTCGCTAATTGTACTTTTGCAAACTGGTAATTTTCAAGTCAGATAATCTTCAAACTGGACATTTTGCAAACTGGACATTTTTTCTCCACTGGACATTTTGCAAAATGGACATTATGCACCTAAAGGCTCCTGATGTAAGAAGTACTCATTATTCAGGTCACAGGATGTAGGGCTCCTATAGTGGCTCAAGGGGGGGTGTCTTGTAGGGAGGAGTCTTGGAGTTGGGGTGATGCTATGCTAAGCTGGCATCGATTGATGTCAAGGAATATATTCGTCATATCATAAAATACTTGTTATATTACTTGTCGTGTCATTTATTACTCGTCATGACATAAATTACTTGTCTTGTCATATATTACTCGTCATGACATCTATTACTCATCATGTCATTTAATGTGTTTTGTTATACCGGGAGTAACGGAAAGGGTATAACAAGCCGAAAGGAGGTCAAGGTACTCATGAAACTGAACAACTTTCCCCATGGAACATGGGCCGAAATATGAAGAAAATATTTGGACCTCCATAGTAAATCAATTAGCTAATCGGCGATTTTGTATGGGAGGTCTAAATTTTTTTTTCACATTTCGACCCATGATCCATGGGGAAAGTTGTTCAGTTTCATGAGTACCTTGGCCCCCTTTCGGCTTGTTATACCCTTTCCGTTACTCCCGGTATAATACTTGTAATATCATACAATACTTACCCGTAGCCATAAAATTCAAGTCCCTGCCGCAATCCGACACCTCCTGATGTAAGAAGTACTCATTATTCAGGTCACAGGATGTAGGGCTCCTATAGTGACTCAAGGGGGGGTGTCTTGTGGGGGACGACGTGGCGGAGGCTGCTCTGACAGCTGATGGGGTGATGCTATACTAAGCTGGCATCATGCGACCGCAAGGAAGGAAGGGTTTCACTAGCGTTAGGATGATACTCACCACGCTTGGCAGGCGGATTGGCGAGATAGTTATGGCACTGGTTACTAACCTTACTGTGAAGTAATACCATGATGTGAAGTAATAATTTATCATAAATAAATCATTTCTTGACATATCTCATAAGGATTAGAATGTCCTATTACATTTGTCATGTCATATGAAATAATTTAAAATGCCATATTACATAATATATATCATACCATAAATCAGCATTTTACATGCTGCTCTGACGGCTCGGAAATGGGGTGATGCTATACTAAGTTGGCATCGAACGACGCCAAGGAATATTCTACTCGTCATGTAATTTAATACTTATGTCATATATTTCTTGTATAATTATTACTAGTCATGTCAGTTATTTCTTCTCTTGTCATATATCACTCGTCTTGTCATATATTCCTCGTTATGACATAAATTCCTTGTCTTGTCATATAATAAGTCTTGCTAAAAATACTTCTTATATATTATAATACATACCTGTAGCCATAAATTCAAGTCCCTGCCACAATCCGACACCTCTTGATGTAAGAAGTACTCATTATTCAGGTCACAGGATGTAGGGCTCCTATAGTGACTCAAGGGGGGGTGCCTTGTGGGGGAGGACGCGGCGGAGGCTGCTCTGACGGCCCGGAGATGGGGTGATGCTATATTAAGCTGGCTTCGCATGTCGTTTTTACTATTTGTCATGCCATATAATAATTGCCTTGTCATATATTACGTGTCTTGTCATATGACTAATAATACATGACTAGTACATATTATGTTACTAGTCATGTATTATTAGTCATGTCATATAATTATTATATGTTTTGTCATATAATTTGTCATTCAATACAATATTTGTCATGTCATATATGTATGACTGGCCGAGTCATAACTGTACTTTATCATTTATTGCTTGTAATGAGTAATATATTACACATTCTGTTATATAATTTGTCAAATCATGCAATATTTGTCATGTCATGTATGTTTATCTGGCCTTTTCCTAACTGTACTTATCATCTGGCAAATAAAATCTCATATAGTACGGTTGAAGTCAGAATAATGTGACCCCACCCTACTACCCTACAGCGCAATCGGCGACATACTTTACTTATCTATACATTGTCCGCACGCCTGCTAAATTTTTTCCATTGACATACGCCAACACAGCAATGAAAGCATAGAAAAAACAAGGTTCACGCGCCCTCATATCCCTTACGCATCCATAACATCTGTCAAGTCAGTCAAGAGTAAGTGAAACAAAAATAACACAGTCCGAACCTACCCGAGCTTAGCCGACTAAAAGATTCACGCCGGCGCGACGTCACTGACATAAACTAGTTTTCAATCAAGTTTTATTACACAATAATGATCTCATAGTAGTTGGCGAGTGCGAGTCGCATAAACGAACAGTAGACATAATAGTTATAGCTAAATTCGTCTCCTGAGTCAATGGCTAGATGGCTAAGGGGTTAAGCAACTGCAGTCAAAAACGTAGAATCGCTGGTTCGGATCTATGATGTGTTCAACTTTTTTTTCTATTAAAAGTGCTGTTTACTTATATATCTGTCTATTATTTTCTTTTTTGTTTAAAAGAAGTTTTGTTTGTAGACAAAATTAAGAAGTTTAAAAATTGATAAGACCATCTATTATACTTTAAATGTTACTTTATTTGAATCTTCATAATTCACACAAAATATGTTTGTATCACCTAGGCAAATTTTACAGTAAACTGTGTAATGAACATTTCATACAAACATGAATAAAATACTTAACAATTAAGTTAACTGACTATAATTTAAACAACAATATAGATAGTTCAGGATTTTAAAATTATCGTTTAGTCACTACAAGAGATCAAACATGTTATCTTTGAGTAAAATAACAATTTACGTCTCTCATAATGACCAGCACAAAGAATCTATATTTAACCACAGATCACTTATAAATACATATGTCCTAAGGGTATTTAATTAACCTAGCGATATTCTGCTGCTAGTGCTGAGTATATTTTCTGGATTATAGCGTTATAGCGTTCACCTCGTCGTCTACATAGGATATTTCATCCACATTATTCCACATCGTCCTTTGAATTGAAGCACTTTTCGTCAGTGAATATTAATATTTGCCCTTCCCAATCAAAGTTGCAATACTCTGTAACATAAATACATTACTTAATTTAATGAAGATCGTTTATCAACAGTTAGAAAAAAAAAATAGAACATACACTATACCTATATAAGTAAGTATGTAGGTATAATGTATTTGTATTAGTTCAGCACCAGAAATAATATTTACCTGTAGCAAATCTTATCCTAGCTTGACAATGCTCTTCGGTCAGCGCAATTTTTTTGGCTGGTTTCATAGCTGGTTAATAGTTGTGTAGGTATGCCAGCAGCGTGTAAATGTCTTCGCACAGTATACAGAGATATATCGTATAAACTTGCTGTTGAACGAGTAGTTTTAAATCAATCCTCGCTGTGAAGGCTAACAATTTCACGGTGACGTAGATTTTCGTTGGTGTAAGCTTTGGCGCGGCCCTCGATTTTCACAATTCACATCACCAGTTTCCTCATATCTCCTAATCCATCTGCGAACCGTGTTTCTCTGTAAAGTCGTAGTGAAACTTCCTTTTTTCTGTTCCCACAGAACAATTATTTTTGCTTTTAAGAAAACACTATGCACCATGATTTGATTTGACCAGTAACTAGGTAAAAAGCAACGGAAATATCATAACGCACACTATTGAACTGAGTAATTAAATAAAGTTGAATACATTTCTACGATTTAGTATTCAAACTACCTTCTTATTTTATTCATCTGCTAGAAAACATCAAAACGTCTACACGGGTCTCATACGTCACAATGACATCACTAGTTGCACGACAGGTGACTTCTAATTTCGCGCCTTTAACCATCAGCTGAATAGCCAAGCGGTTAAGATGCCCGACTACAATGCTTACAATCTAAAAGATTGGAGGTTCAAATCCCAGCGGAGGTTGTATTCGTATGTTGACTATTTATTATTTTATTTCTTGTTAATGAAATTTGACTAAAGCAACTTCAAGATAAAATGCAAAGGACTCGACATCGTGCTTGCGAGTTAGTCGTGTGGTAGGGTGAAGCATGAATTGCTCAGGTATATTGCATAGGCGTAATGCTTTGCTTTAAGGTTCATTTCAAAACGTATTTTTCTGTTTAAATGTTTGTAGCCCGGGGGGTCCGGTAACTCTGCACTTGACTTTACGTACGTACCTGTAGCCATAAAGTTCAGATCCCTTCCACAATCCGACACCTCTTGATGTAAGAAGTACTCATTATTCAGGTCACAGGATGTAGGGCTCCTATAGTGGCTCAAGGGGGAGTGTCTTGTGGGGGACGACGCGGCGGAGGCTGCTCTGACGGAGATGGGGTGATGCTATACTAAACTGGCATCGAACGAAGTCAGGGAATATTCCATTCGTCATGTCATTAAATACTTGTTATGTCATATATTACTTATGAAATTTATTACTTCTCTTGTCATATATTATATTACTCGTCATGTCATATAATGTGATTTGTCATATAAGGTTTATCATGTCATGTCATATAATAGTTGTCAAGACAGATAGCATGCTATAATTTAATTTTTTTACATACCTGTAGCCATGAAATTCAAGTCTCGTCCGCAATCCGACACCTCCTGATGTAAGAAGTACTCATTATTCAGGTCACAGGATGTAGGGCTCCTATAGTGACTCAAGGGGGGGTGTCTTGTGGGGGACGACGCGGCGGAGGCTGCTCTGACGGCTCGGAGATGGGGTGATGCTATACTAAGCTGGCTTCACATGACTTTTTACTATTTGTCATGCCGTATAATAATTGCCATGTCATATATTATTCGTCATGTCATAATATTAATCGTCATGACATATATTACTCATTTTGTCATATAAAGTGTCATATCATGCAATATTTGTCATGTCATTTACGTATGATTGGCTATGTCATAACTGTTCTTATCATCTATTGCTTGTAATGTCATAAATATATTACACACTAGCTGCCCGTCAGCGGTTTCACCCGCTGCAACCTATTGGGAAAAAAGCGTTATTCGCCAAGAGATGTCGCTGTTAGTTTTCGGCGAAAACGTTTAAAACGCGAATCGGCTCAGTCACGCCACCTATTTCAAAAATATTGGAAAATGCGTGATCCCGTGGGAATGAGACATTTTTCCGTGGTAAAAAGTATCCTATGTGTTATTCCAGATGCCCTTTTATATTTCTGCAAAGTTTCGTGTCAATCTAATCAGTCGTTTTTGCGTGATGTCGTAACAAACACACACACAAACATCCGCCTTTATAATATTAGTAGGATTGTCATATAATTTGTCATATGGAGCAATACTTTTATGTCATATATGTATGACTGGCCTAGTCATAACTGTACTTATCATCTGGCAAATAAAATATATTAAAATCTAGTACAATACGTACCTGTAGCCATGAAATTCAAGTCCCTTCCACAATCCGACACCTCCTGATGTAAGAAGTACTCATTATTCAGGTCACAGGATGTAGGGCTCCTATAGTGACTCAAAGGGGGTGTCGAGTTGGGGTGATGCTATACTAAGCTGGCATCGAACGACGTCAAAGAATAGTCTTATTTGTCATGTCATAAATTACTTGTTACGACATAAATTACTTGTCTTGTCATATATTATTCGGTTTGACATAAATTCCATGTTTTGTCATATATTACTCGTCATGTCATATAATGTGTATAGTCATATAATACTTACCCGTAGCCATAAAGTTGAGATCTCGTCCACAATCCGACACCTCCTGATGTAAGAAGTACTCATTATTCAGGTCACAGGATGTAGGGCTCCTATAGTGACTCAAGGGGGGGTGTCTTGTGGGGGAAGACGCGGCGGAGGCTGTTCTGACGGCCCGGAGATGGGGTGATGCTATACTAAGCTGGCATCACGAGTATTCAAGTACCTTCTATTTACAGTGATGTCAAATAATACTTGTCATGATTAGAGGCTGCTCTCGCGACTTCAGAGCTGGGGTGATGCTATACTAAATTGGCATCGTGCGACGTTAAGTACTATTTACAATGATGTCAGTCAAGTAATACTTATCAAGATTATAAAAAATTGTCATGTATATTATGAATTGGATGTTCTAATTCATATGTAATTCTAGTATCCCTAATGTCATATATTGGTCGTGTCATTTAATTCATTTTTCATTTTTTGTCTAAGCATTTGACATGTCATATAATATTTAGTCATGTCATATAATATTTGTCATGTCAGACAGCATGCTATAATTTAGATTTCCTACATACCTGTAGCCATAAAGTTGAGATCTCGTCCACAATCCGACACCTCCTGATGTAAGAAGTACTCATTATTCAGGTCACAGGATGTAGGGCTCCTATAGTGACTCAAGGGGGGGTGTCTCGTGGGGGAGGACGCGGCGGAGGCTGCTCTGACGGCTCGGAGATGGGGTGATGCTATACTAAGCTGGCATCACGCGGCGTCAAGTAATATTTACAATGATGTCATTCAAGTAATAATAAAATTGTCATAATTATAATAAAAACAATGTCTTATCTTTTATGAAATGGGAATGTTTTAATCTATTTGTCATGTCTATTAATACTAATAATATCACACATTTTTTTGTCTTAGCTAAATTCAACATGTCATTATTATAATATTTTGTCATGTCATATATTTATATTAAACATTTTGTCATATCATGCAATATTTTTCATGTCATATATGTATGACAGGCCTTGTCATAACTGTTCTTATCATCTGGCAAATAAAATATATTAAAATCTAATACAATACGTACCTGTAGCCATGAAATTCAAATCCCTTCCACAATCCGACACCTCCTGATGTAAGAAGTACTCATTATTCAGGTCACAGGATGTAGGGCTCCTATAGTGACTCAAGGGGGGGTGTCTCGTGGGGGAGCGACTCGGGATGGGGTGATGCTATACTAAGCTTGCATCTCACGACGTCAAGGAATATTATATTTGTTATGTCATAAAATATATGTTGTTATATTATAACTTGTGTCATTTATTACTCGTCATGACATTAATTAATTTTCTTGACATATGTTACTCGTCATGTCATATGTGTTTTGTCATATAAGAATTATCATGTCATATAATATTTATTTGTCATATCATATAATATTATGTGATGTTACATAATAGTTGTCAAGTCAGGTTGCATGCTACAATTTAGATTGTTTTCATACCTGTAGCCATGAAGTTCAAGTCCCTGCCACAATCCGACACTTCTTGATGTAAGAAGTACTCATTATTCAGGTCACAGGATGTAGGGCTCCTATGGTGACTCAAGGGGGGGTGTCTTGTGTCTGACGGCTCGGAGATGGGGTGATGCTATACTAACCTGGCATCAAACGACGCCAAGGAATATTCTATTCGTCATGTCATAAGGTACTTGTTAATGCCATATATTACCTATCGTGTCATTTATTACTAGTCATGTCATATATTACTCATCATGTCATATAATATGTATTGTCATATAATACGTATTATGCCAATATACCTTGAAATAAAATATTATAATACTTACCTGTAGCCATAAAATTCAAGTCCCTGCCACAATCCGACACCTCTTGATGTAAGAAGTACTCATTATTCAGGTCACAGGATGTAGGGCTCCTATAGTGACTCAAGGGGGGGTGTCTTGAGGGGGAGGAGTCTTGGAGCTGGGGTGATGCTATACTAAGGTGGCATCGAACGCCGTCAAGGAATATTCTATTCGTCATGACACAAATTTCTTGTTTTATCATACATAACTCGTCATGTCATATAATGTGTTTTGTCATATAATATTTATCATTTCATGTAATATTTTGTAATGTCATATAATATTTATAATGACATAATTCAGGTTGCATGCCATAATTTAGATTTATTACCTACCTGTAGCCATAAAATTCAAGTCCCTTCCACAATCCGACACCTCCTGATGTAAGAAGTACTCATTATTCAGGTCACAGGATGTAGGGCTCCTATAGTGGCTCAGGGGGGGTGTCTTGTGGGGGAGGACGCGGCGGAGGCTGCTCTGACGGCCCGGAGGTGGGGTGATGCTATTCTAAGCTAGCTTCATATGTTTTTGTAACTATTTGTCATGCCATATAATTGTATTATATTTGTCATGTAATATAATTGTTTTGTGGTATGTTACTTGTCTTGCTATTTATTTACTTTTCCCATTATATAATGGGTTTTGTCATATATATTTGAAAAGTCATTATAATTGTCGTGTCATATAATACTAGTAGTGTCATATATTATACTTGCTATGTCATGAATTTTTTGTCTCGCCTTATAATACATATCATATCACACTACATATTTCATTTCTTTTTTAGTAATCTTACCTGTAGCCATAAAATTCAAGTCCCTGCCACAATCCGACACCTCCTGATGTAAGAAGTACTCATTATTCAGGTCACAGGATGTAGGGCTCCTATAGTGGCTCAAGGGGGGGTGTCTTGTGGGGGAAGAGGCGGAGGCTGCTCTGACGGCTCGGAGATGGGGTGATGCTATACTAAGCTGGCATCAAAAGACGTCAAGTTCCTACTATTTATAATTATGTCACGTAACACTTGTGATGATAATAGGGTAATATCACGGCTCCGGAGATGGGGTGATGCTATACTAAGCTGGCATCAAAAGACGTCAAGTTCCTACTATTTATAATTATGTCACGTAACACTTGTGATGATAATAGGGTAATATCACGGCTCCGGAGATGGGGTGATGCCACATTTTTTGTCATATTTTTTATGGCTCAATCTATTTGTCATGCTAGCATTTCTGATATCATATATTGGTAGTGTCATTTCATTTATTAATGATGTCATATATTATACTTTTGTATTAAGTAAATTTGACATGTCATATAATATTTTATTATTTTGTCATGTCATATAATATTATATTTTGTCATGTCAGATAGCATGCTATAATTTAATTTTTTTACATACCTGTAGCCATAAAATTCAAATCCCTGCCACAATCTGACACCTCCTGATGTAAGAAGTACTCATTATTCAGGTCACAGGATGTAGGGCTCCTATAGTGACTCAAGGGGGGGTGTCTTGTGGGGGACGAGGCTGCGGAGGCTGCTCTCACGGCTCGGAGATGGGGTGATGCTCTACTAAGCTGGCATCATGCGACGTCAAGTGATATTTACAGTGATGTCAGTCAAGTAATAATAAAATTGTCATCATTATAATAAAAAGAATGTCATATCTTTTATGAAATGGGAATGTTCTAATCCATTTGTCATGCTAGTATTCCGGATGTCATATATTAGTCGTCTAATTTATTAATGATGTCATATATTACATTTTATGTTGTAGGTAAATTTGACATGTCATATATTATTTTGTCATATGATATTATTTGTCATGTCAGATTGCATAATTCAGATTCTTCACATACCTGTAGCCATAAAATTCAAGTCCCTTCCACAATCCGACACCTCCTGATGTAAGAAGTACTCATTATTCAGGTCACAGGATGTAGGGCTCCTATAGTGACTCAAGGGGGGGTGTCTTGTGGGGGACGAGGCGGCGGAGGCTGCTCTGACGGCTCGGAGATGGGGTGATGCTATACTAAGCTGGCATCATGCAACGTCAAGAAAGGAAGGGTCTCACTAGCGTTAGGGTGATACTCACCACGCTTGGCAGGCGGATTGGCGAGATAGTTATGGCACTGGTTACTAACCTTACTGTGAAGTAATACCATGATGTGAAGTAATAATTTATCATAAATAAATCATTTCTTGACATATCTCATAAGGATTAGAATGTCCTATTACATTTGTCATGTCATATGAAATAATTTAAAATGCCATATTACATAATATATATCATACCATAAATCAGCATTTTACATGCTGCTCTGACGGCTCGGAAATGGGGTGATGCTATACTAAGTTGGCATCGAACGACGCCAAGGAATATTCTACTCGTCATGTAATTAAATACTTATGTCATATATTTCTTGTATAATTATTACTAGTCATGTCAGTTATTTCTTCTCTTGTCATATATTACTCGTCTTGTCATATATTCCACGTTATGACATAAATTCCTTGTCTTGTCATATAATAAGTCTTGCTAAAAATACTTCTTATATATTATAATACATACCTGTAGCCATAAAATTCAAGTCCCTGCCACAATCCGACACTTCCTGATGTAAGAAGTACTCATTATTCAGGTCACAGGATGTAGGGCTCCTATAGTGACTCAAGGGGGGGTGTCTTGTGGGGGAAGAGGCAGCGGAGGCTGCTCTAACGGCTCGGAGATGGGGTGATGCTGTACTAAGTTGGCTTCACATGTCTTGTTTACTATTTGTCATGTCATATAATAATTGCCATGTTATAGACGGTTACATTTAATTTAGTAAAAATATCTTAAGGGTGTGATCTACTCACAAAACTGAACAACTTTTGTTAGAAACTTCTTTTTCATATTTCGAAGAAAAGTTTCTAACAAAAGTTGTTCAGTTTTGTCATACATTTCTTGCCATGTCATATATTACACATTTTGTAATATCATGCGAAATTTTTCATGTCATATATGTATGACTAGCTATGTCATAACTGTTCTTATCATCTGTCAAATAAAATCTCATATAATACATAACCTGTAGCCGTAAAATTCAGATCTGACACTTCCTGATGTAAGAAGTACTCATTATTCAGGTCACAGGATGTAGGGCTCCTATAGTGACTCAAGGGGGGGTGTCTTGTAGGGGACGAGGCGGAGGCTGCTCTGACGGCTCAGAGGTGGGGTGATGCTATTCTAAGCTAGCATCGAACGAAGCCAAGGAATATTCCATTCGTTGTCATAAATTACTTGTTATGTCATATATTACTTGAGTAATTTATTACTAGTCATGTCGTTTATTACTTCTCTTGTCATATATTACTCGTCACGACATAAATATCTCGTTTTATCAAAAATTACTCGTCATGTCATATAATGCGTCTTGTCATATAATATGTTGTCATGTCATATAATATTTGTCATGTCATATATTTGTCATGTCATATAATATTTGCCATCTTAGATTGCATCAATTTATTTAGATTTTAACATACCTGTCGCCATGAAATTCAAATCCCTTCCACAATCCGACACCTCTTGATGTAAGAAGTACTCATTATTCAGGTCACAGGATGTAGGGCTCCTATAGTGGCTCAAGGGGGGGTGTCTCGTGGGGGAGGACGCGGCGGAGGCTGCTCTGACGGCCCGGAGTTCTACGTCGAGGCATTCTGTTGCTACCTAGAATAGGATAAAACAAGAAATTAATATGTTTATGATCTGAGAGTCCGAATAAACAATTTGGTATCAATTTATTGTATAAAATGAAGTCGCTTTTTTGAGTTTCTCTGTCATGGAATTCGCTAACTCCTCCTAAACTAAGCAATGGATTTTGATGCTGTATTTTGTAATAGATAGAGTGATTCAAGAGGAAGGTTTATATGTATAACACATGCCGGGAAAATGCCTTTGTCCCGCAGGAAAATGAGTTGCAGTGGGTAAAAGACAGCGGACTTATGTCAAAAATTGGTTATTTGAAATACTTAATACCTACCTGTCGGTATACAATTTTTGGAAAACTTGCAAAATTTTCCACCGAAAGCAGGATTTTAACTGGGCTACCGCGGTTCTAATCGAGCCTGCGAATTAATCAAGTATATCTTGTCCACTAACACGTGAATGGGCTCCATCTACCGGGATAGTTTTGCAACTAATTCCAAGGTAGATGGAGCCCATCCACGCGTTAGTGGACAAGATATACTTGCTTCATTCGCAGGCTCAATTAGAACCACGGTAGCTCAGTTGATTTTGGCGTTGGCAGTACAGATGCCGAAAGTCGCAGGTTCAAATCCTGCATGCGGCGGAAAACTTTGCAAAATTTCTAAAAATTGTATACCTAATACGAGAAGTGTTTTAAAGTTTGGTATTTAACCTACCTGTCGGTATCTGGAGTTGAATAATGATGACAGTCTGGCGAGTCTGAAGCCACTCGTGCTGCCGTCTGCTTCCTCTTCACCACATTCCGCACGCCACTGGAAAAGAAACACATTTAAATCATTAAAGTACATGAATTAATGCCTAAAATCCTTTTCGCAGAGTGTTTGGGGTCGGCGCAACTTGTATTGTGAGAGCACAAAATACCAAAAGAGGTAATGCCTAAAATATTACCGTGTTGCACTATTTTGAATGGTGGGATATATGACCGTGAAATTTTATTACAAGATATAACTTTTTTCGATTTATTACTGTTATATAATGGTATAACCCAAACAAACCATGAAACCAAACAGGTTTTTACAAGTAAGATGTGTTCCATATGGTATTCTATTCATTTTGACCTGATTATTATTTATTTATCATAAAATCTTTCCATCTTTCTTTTTAAATTGATTTTCCTGTTTTATCTTATCTATCTTATCTTTCAAGTATCAGAATTTAAAGCTACATAGGTACATACAAACAAATATCACGCCTATAATTGCTAAAACACAGCAACTCTCAAATACCTTAGTCACTTCTTACGACACCCACAGGAAATATATGAGGTGATGCAGTTCTATGCCGGCACCACACGATCTAAAGCTAACACTTACTTGATTAGCGTCTCTGAGCGGACTGCCAGGTATACTAGGCGCGGTGCCTTGATTGCTATCGTCAGTAGGAGCTGGCGGTAGTTGCCCGTTTCTTTCAGCTTCTATAAGGCTCGACCAAGCCAACTAGACGAGTGTAATACCTGGTTAGCGTCTCTAAGTGGACTACCAGGTATACTAGGCGCGGTGCCTTGAGTGCTATCGTCGGTAGATGCTGTTTCTTTCGGCTTCTATAAGGCTCGACCAAGCCAACTAGACGAGTGTAATACCTGGTTAGCGTCTCTAAGTGGACTACTAGGTATACTAGGCGCGGTGCCTTGAGTGCTATCGTCGGTAGGAGGTGGCGGTAGTTGACCGTTTCTTTCAGCTTCTATAAGGCTTGACCAAGCCAACTAGACGAGTGTAATACCTGGTTAGCGGCTCTAAGTGGACTGCCGGGTATACTACGGAGCTGGAGGTAGTTGCCCGTTTCTTTCAGCTTCTATAAGGCTTGACCAAGCCAACTAGACGAGTGTAATACCTGATTAACATCTATAAGCGGGCTTCGAGTGCTATCGTTAGTAGGAGCTGGCGGTAGTTGCCCGTTTCTTTCAGCTTCTAGAAGTCTTGACCAAGCCAACTAGACGAGTGTAATACCTGATTAGCGTCCCTGAGTGGACTGCCAGGTATACTAGGCGCGGTGCCTTGAGTGCTATCGTCGGTAGGGGCTGGCGGTAGTTGCCCGTTTCTTTCAGCTTCTAGAAGTCTTGACGCTTCGTAGCACGGGGGAAAACGATGCATCTGAAAGGAAGAAAATATTATTATACAACTTTTTAAGCACTTGCGATTACTTTCACACATAATAGTTATTAGTTATAACGCTGATCAGGGGTTTACAGGGAAAACTGTGCCCTGATTAGGGAGTGATGGGGAAAACTGTGCCCTGATCAAGGAATTATGTGGATAACTGTGCCCTGGTCAGAGAGTGATGGGGAAAACTGTGACCTGATCAGAGAGTGATGGGCATAACTGTGCCCTGATCAGGGAATTATGTGGATAACTGTGCCCTGATCAGGGATTGATGGGGAAAACTGTAGAGTGATGGGGACAACTGTGTCCTGACCAGTGAATTATGGGGAAAACTGTGCCCGATCATTGAATCATGGGGAAAACTGTGCCCGATCAGTGAATTATGGGAAACCTGTGCCCGGTCTGTGAATTATGGGGAAAACTGTGCCCGACCAGTGAATTATGGGGAAAACAGTTCCCAAACAGTGAATTATGGGGAAAACTGTGCCCGATCAGTGAATTATGGGGAAATCAGTTCCCAAACAGTGAATTATGGGGAAAACTGTGCCCGGTCAGTGAATTATGGGGAAAACTGTGCCCGATCAGTGAATTATGGAGAAACCTGTGCCCGATCAGTGAATTATGGGGAAACCTGTGCCGGATCAGTGAATTATGGGGAAAACAGTTCCCAAACAGTGAATTATGGGGAAAACTGTGCCCGATCAGTGAATTATGGGGATAACAGTTCCCAAACAGTGAATTATGGGGAAAACTGTGTCCGATCAGTGAATTATGGGGAAAACTGTGCCCGATCAGTGAATTATGGGGAAAACAGTTCCCAAACAGTGAATTATGGGGAAAACTGTGTCCGATCAGTGAATTATGGGGAAAACTGTGTCCGATCAGTGAATTATGGGGAAAACAGTTCCCAAACAGTGAATTATGGGGAAAACTGTGCCCGGTCAGTGAATTATGGGGAAAACTGTGCCCGACCAGTGAATTATGGGGAAACCTGTGCCCGATCAGTGAATTATGGGGAAAACAGTTCCCAAACAGTGAATTATGGGGAAAACTGTGCCCGATCAGTGAATTATGGGGAAAACTGTGCCCTGATCCCTGATGAGTAATAGAGAAAAATCAATTTTAGGCCGAACTGCTTGCAATGTACAAAAAAGACATGATCAAAATAAGGGTTGTATGTTAAAACTGTTTTTTCATACCTGTCTAACATCCCTTTGTAGAGGTGTCAGTCTGTCAACCCGCCTCGTGTAGGACCTTAAGGCGGCACGTTTCATGTGCATCTTGCATAAAGCCGACACTTTCAGAAGGGGCCATAATATAGCATCAACTTATATCTAATAGCTTACCAAGGTAACGTTGAGAAAAGTGTGTTGTTACCAAGGTAACATTAAGAAAAGTGTGTTTTTACCAAGGTAACGTTGAGAAAAGTGTATTGTTACCAAGGTAACATTAAGAAAAGTGTGTTGTTACCAAGGTAACGTTGAGAAAAGTGTGTTTTTACCAAGGTTACGTTGAGAAAAGTGTGTTGTTACCAGGGTACCATAGGAGTTTTGGATAAAAAAGTGGTGGTGTGGGATCAGGGTTTAACGATAATAGGTTTTTCTTGTTGTTAGTGACCTAAAGTATTGTACCTATGATACAATGGACAAAAGTGTTTTTTTTTTTACATACCTGTCTAACGTCTCTTTGTAGAGGTGTCAACCTGTCAACCCGCCTCGTGTAGGACCTTAAGGCGGCACGTTTCATGTGCATCTTGCTTATAGCCGACACTTTCAGAAGGGGCCATAATATAGCATCAACTTATATCTAATAGCTTACCAAGGTAACGTTGCGAAAAGTGTATTGTTACCAAGGTAACATTAAGAAAAGTGTGTTGTTACCAAGGTAACGTTGAAAAAAGTGTGTTGTTACCAAGTACCATAGGAGTTTTGGGACCAGGGAATCGTAGAAAAGTGGTTTGGGAGCAGGGTTTAACGATAAAAGGTTTTTCTTGTTGTTAGTGACATAAAGTGTTGTGCCTATGATACAATGGACAAAAGTGTTTTTTTACATACCTGTCTAACATCCCTTTGTAAAGGTGTCAATCTATCAACTCGTCTCGTGTAGGACCTTAAGGCGGCACGATTCATGTGCATCTTGCATATAGTCGACACCAGTAAAACTACCGCTATCATGAAGATTAGGGCGAATAATAGAAAAATTGTTTCGTGACCAGGAATGCCAGAGAAACCTAGTTGTTGTTGCAATAGGGAAAAGTGTGATGTGATCAGGGTACTATTGGAAAATGTGTGTTGTGATCAGGGTACCATTGGAAAATGTGTGTTGTGATCAGGGTACCATTGGAAAATGTGTGTTGTGATCAGGGTACCATTGGAAAATGTGTGTTGTGACACAAATTACTTGCCATGTAGAAAAAAAACATGATCAAAACCAGGGTTTTATGTTAAAACTGTTGTTTCATACCTGTCTAACGTCCCTTTGTAGAGGTGTCAACCTGTCAACCCGCCGCGTGTAGGACCTTAAGGCGGCACGTTTCATGTGCATCTTGCATATCGCAGACACCAGTAACACTACCGCTATCATGAAGATTAGGAGAATGATAGAAAAATTGTGTCGTGACCAGGAAATGACAAAGAAACCTAATTGTTGTTACAATAGGGAAAAGTGTGATGTGACCAGGGTAGAATAGGGAATTGTGTGTCGTGATGATCAGGGTAGAATAGGGGCTACTGTGATGTGACTACTTGTGACCAGAGCACCATAGACTGTCGGCATCAACAGATGGTAAAGAAAATGGTGTAGTAATCAGGGAAGAATGGGGAAAAATGTGCCCTGATCAGGAAATTATAGGGAAAATTGAGCCTTGAAATGGTGGAGAAAAGTGTGCCCTTAAATCACGGAATGGCGAGGAAAAGTTTGCCCCGATCAGGTAAAAATAGAGAAAAATCTAATTATGACCAAGGTGCTTACCATGTAGAAAAGAAACGTGATCAAAACAGGGTTTGTATGTTAAACTGTGGTTTTTTTTACATACCTGTCTAACGTCTCTTTGTAGAGGTGTCAACCTGTCAACCCGCCTCGTGTAGGACCTTAAGGCGGCACGTTTCATGTGCATCTTGCATATAGCCGACACTTTCAGAAGGGGCCATAATATAGCATCAACTTATATCTAATAGCTTACCAAGGTAACATTAAGAAAAGTGTGTTGTTACCAAGGTAACGATGAGAAAAGTGTGTTGATACAAGGTAACGTTGAAAAAAGTGTGTTGTTACCAGGGTACCATAGGAGTTTTGGGACCAGGGAATGATATAAAACTGGTTTGGGAGCAGGGTTTAACGATAAAAGGTTTTTCTTGTTGCTAGTGACCTAAAGTGTTGTACCTATGATACAATGGATAAAAGTCTTAGAGTATATATAAGGAAGCTATAGAGTGCGCATTAGGCCCTGCGGCGTACTGTCAAAGCGTAAGCAGTTGCAGACGTCAAATGTATGAGAAGTTATAGAGGTTAAGTAGTGCTATCACTGTCGTTTTGCTACTGACAGACAGAGAGGTGGCGCCCAGACTACTGACGTCAATCTAACTTTTTAGGCGCACTCTATAGCTTGATTATATATACTCTAAGGTTGTGCCTATGATACATTGGACAAAAGTGTTATTTTTACATACCTGTCTAACATCCCTTTGTAAAGGTGTCAACCTGTCAACCCGCCTCGTGTAGGATCTTAAGGCGGCACGTTTCATGTGCATTTTGCATATAGTCGACAATTTCAGAAGGGGCCATAATATAGCATCAACTTATATCTAATAGTGACCAGGGTATCATAGAGTAAATAGATATAACTAGGGCTCTAATAGGAAAAAACGTTGGTCACAATCCTGGTGCAATGATATTGAAAAATGTGTTGATACCAAGGTTACATTAAGAAAAGTGTGTTGTTACCAAGGTAACATTAAGAAAAGTGTGTTGTTACCAAGGTAACGTTAAGAAAAGTGTGTTGTTACCAAGGTAACGTTAAGAAAAGTGTGTTGTTACCAATGTAACATTAAGAAAAGTGTGTTGTTACCAAGGTAACATTAAGAAAAGTGTGTTTTTACCAAGGTAACGTTGAGAAAAGAGTGTTGTTACCAAGTACCATAGGAGTTTTGGACCAGGGAATGATAGAAAAGTGGTTTGGGATCAGGGTTTAACGATAAAACGTTTTTCTTGTTGTTAGTGACCTAAAGTGTTGTGCCTATGATACAATGGACAAAGGTGTTGTTTTTTTTACATACCTGTCTAACGTCCCTTTGTAGAGGTGTCAACCTGTCAACCCGCCGCGTGTAGGACCTTAAGGCGGCACGTTTCATGTGCATCTTGCATATTGCAGACACCAGTAACACTACCGCTATCATGAAGATTAGGGCGAATGATAAAGAAAATTGTGAATGAGAGAAACCTAGTTGTTGTCACAATAGGAAAAGTGTGATGTGACAAGGGTACAATAGGGAATTGTGTGTTGTGATCAGGGTAGAATAGGGTCTACTGTGTTATGACTACTTGTGACCAGGGCACCATAGACTGTCGTGATCAACAGATGATAAAGTGGTGTTAAAATCAGGGAAGGATAGGAAATTGTGTCCTGATCAGGAAATTATAGGAAAACGGAGCCATAGAATGGTGGAGAAAAAGTACCCTATTTATATCACGGAATGGTAGGGAAAAGTTTGCCGCGATCAGGTAAAAATAGAGAAAATCTTATTATGACCAAGATGCTTACCATGTAGAAAAGAAACGTGATCAAAATCAGGGTTGTATTTTAAAATTGTTGTTTTTTTACATACCTGTCTAACGTCTCTCTGTAGAGGTGTCAACCTGTCAACCCGCCTCGTGTAGGACCTTAAGGCGGCACGTTTCATGTGCATCTTGCATATAGCCGACACTTTCAGAAGGGGCCATAATATAGCATCAACTTATACCTAATAGCTTACCAAGGTAACGTTGAGAAAAGTGTATTGTTACCAAGGTAACATTAAGAAAAGTGTGTTGTTACCAAGGTTACATTGAGAATATTGTGTTGTTACGAAGATAATATTGAGAAAAAAGAATCATAGGACTTTTGTGACCAGTAAATGATAAAAAAGGGGTTTGGGAGCAGGGTTTAACGATAAAAGGTTTTTCTTGTTGTTAGTGACCCTGTTTCGCCAACCGACTCGTTGATAAAGTGTTGTGCCTATGATACAATGGACAAAAGTGTTTTTTACATACCTGTCTAACGTCCCTTTGTAAAGGTGTCAATCTGTCAACGCGCCTCGTGTAGGACCTTAAGGCGGCACGTTTCATGTGCATCTTGCATATCGCAGACACAAGTAACACTACCGCTATCATGAAGATTAGGGCAAATGATAAAGAAAATTGTGAATGAGAGAAACCTAGTTGTTGTCACAATAAGAAAAAGTGTGATGTGACAAGGGTACAATAGGGAATTGTGTGTTGTGATCAGGGTAGAATAGGGGCTACTGTGTTGTGACTACTTGTGACCAGGGCACCATAGACTGTCGTGATCAACAGATGATAAATAAAATGGTGTTGTAATCAGGGAAGGATGGGGGAAATGTGTCCTGATCAGGAAATGATAGGGAAAACAGAGCCATGGAATGGTGGAGAAAAAAGTACCCCTATTTATATCACCGAATGGTAGGGAAAAGTTTGCCCCGATCAGGTAAAAATAGAGAAAAATCTTATTATGGCCAAGATGCTTACCATGTAGAAAAGAAACGTGATCAAAACCAGGGCTGTATTTTTAAAACGTGTGTTGTTACCAAGGTTACGTTATGAAAAGTGTGTTGTTACCAAGGTAAGATTAAGAAATGTGTGTTGTTACCAAGTAACATTAAGAAAAGCGTGTTGTTACCAAGGTAACATTAAGAAAAGTGTGTTATTACCAAGGTAACATTAAGAAAAGCGTGTTGTTAACAAGGTTACATTGAGAAAATTGTGTTATTCCGAAGATAATATTGAGAAAAATGTGTTGTTACCGTACCATAGGAGTTTTGGACCAGGAATGATAGAAAAGTGGTTTGGGAGCAGGGTTTTACAATAAAAGGTTTTTCTTGTTGTTAGTTAGTGACCTAAAGTGTTGTGCCCTTAGAGTATATATAAGCAAGCTATAGAGCGCGCATTAGGCCCCGTGGCGTACTGTCAGAGCGTAAGCAGTTGCAGACGTCAAATGTATGAGAAGTTCAGACGTTCAATAGTGCTGTCACTGTCGTTTTGCTACTGACAGACAGAGAGGTGGTGACAGACAGACTACTGACGTCAATCTAACTTTTTAGGCGCACTCTATAGCTTGCTTATATATACTCTAAGGTTGTGCCTATGATACAATGGATCAAAGTGTTTTTTACATACCTGTCTAACATCCCTTTGTAGAGGTGTCAACCGGTCAACCCGCCTCGTGTAGGACCTTAAGGCGGCACGTTTCATGTGCATCTTGCATATAGTCGACACTTTCAGAAGGGCCATAATATAGCATCAACTTATATCTAATAGCTTACCAAGGTAACGTTGAGAAAAGTGTATTGTTACCAAGGTAACATGAAGAAAAGTGTGTTGTTACCAAGGTAACATTAAGAAAAGTGTGTTTTACCAAGGTAACGTTGAGAAAAGTGTGTTGTTACCAAGTACCATAGGAGTTTTGGACCAGGGAATGATAGAAAAGTGGTTTGGGATCAGGGTTTAACGATAAAACGTTTTTCTTGTTGTTAGTGACCTAAAGTGTTGTGCCTATGATACAATGGACAAAGGTGTTGTTTTTACATACCTGTCTAACGTCCCTTTGTAGAGGTGTCAACCTGTCAACCCGCCGCGTGTAGGACCTTAAGGCGGCACGTTTCATGTGCATCTTGCATATTGCAGACACCAGTAACACTACCGCTATCATGAAGATTAGGGCGAATGATAAAGAAAATTGTGAATGAGAGAAACCTAGTTGTTGTCACAATAGGGAAAAGTGTGATGTGACAAGGGTACAATAGGGAATTGTGTGTTGTGATCAGGGTAGAATAGGGTCTACTGTGTTATGACTACTTGTGACCAGGGCACCATAGACTGTCGTGATCAACAGATGATAAAGTGGTGTTAAAATCAGGGAAGGATAGGGGTAATTGTGTCCTGTTCAGGAAATTATAGGAAAACGGAGCCATAGAATGGTGGAGAAAAAGTACCCTATTTATATCACGGAATGGTAGGGAAAAGTTTGCCGCGATCAGGTAAAAATAGAGAAAATCTTATTATGACCAAGATGCTTACCATGTAGAAAAGAAACGTGATCAAAATCAGGGTTGTATTTTAAAATTGTTGTTTTTTTACATACCTGTCTAACGTCTCTCTGTAGAGGTGTCAACCTGTCAACCCGCCTCGTGTAGGACCTTAAGGCGGCACGTTTCATGTGCATCTTGCATATAGCCGACACTTTCAGAAGGGGCCATAATATAGCATCAACTTATACCTAATAGCTTACCAAGGTAACGTTGAGAAAAGTGTATTGTTACCAAGGTAACATTAAGAAAAGTGTGTTGTTACCAAGGTTACATTGAGAATATTGTGTTGTTACGAAGATAATATTGAGAAAAAAGAATCATAGGACTTTTGTGACCAGTAAATGATAAAAAAGGGGTTTGGGAGCAGGGTTTAACGATAAAAGGTTTTTCTTGTTGTTAGTGACCCTGTTTCGCCAACCGACTCGTTGATAAAGTGTTGTGCCTATGATACAATGGACAAAAGTGTTTTTTACATACCTGTCTAACGTCTCTTTGTAGAGGTGTCAACCTGTCAACCCGCCTCGTGTAGGACCTTAAGGCGGCACGTTTCATGTGCATCTTGCTTATAGCCGACACTTTCAGAAGGGGCCATAATATAGCATCAACTTATATCTAATAGCTTACCAAGGTAACGTTGCGAAAAGTGTATTGTTACCAAGGTAACATTAAGAAAAGTGTGTTGTTACCAAGGTAACGTTGAAAAAAGTGTGTTGTTACCAAGTACCATAGGAGTTTTGGGACCAGGGAATCGTAGAAAAGTGGTTTGGGAGCAGGGTTTAACGATAAAAGGTTTTTCTTGTTGTTAGTGACATAAAGTGTTGTGCCTATGATACAATGGACAAAAGTGTTTTTTTACATACCTGTCTAACATCCCTTTGTAAAGGTGTCAATCTATCAACTCGTCTCGTGTAGGACCTTAAGGCGGCACGATTCATGTGCATCTTGCATATAGTCGACACCAGTAAAACTACCGCTATCATGAAGATTAGGGCGAATAATAGAGAAAATTGTTTCGTGACCAGGGAATGCCAGAGAAACCTAGTTGTTGTTGCAATAGGGAAAAGTGTGATGTGATCAGGGTACTATTGGAAAATGTGTGTTGTGATCAGGGTACCATTGGAAAATGTGTGTTGTGATCAGGGTACCATTGGAAAATGTGTGTTGTGATCAGGGTACCATTGGAAAATGTGTGTTGTGACACAAATTACTTGCCATGTAGAAAAAAAACATGATCAAAACCAGGGTTTTATGTTAAAACTGTTGTTTCATACCTGTCTAACGTCCCTTTGTAGAGGTGTCAACCTGTCAACCCGCCGCGTGTAGGACCTTAAGGCGGCACGTTTCATGTGCATCTTGCATATCGCAGACACCAGTAACACTACCGCTATCATGAAGATTAGGAGAATGATAGAAAATTGTGTCGTGACCAGGAAATGACAAAGAAACCTAATTGTTGTTACAATAGGGAAAAGTGTGATGTGACCAGGGTAGAATAGGGAATTGTGTGTCGTGATGATCAGGGTAGAATAGGGGCTACTGTGATGTGACTACTTGTGACCAGAGCACCATAGACTGTCGGCATCAACAGATGGTAAAGAAAATGGTGTAGTAATCAGGGAAGAATGGGGAAAAATGTGCCTGATCAGGAAATTATAGGGAAAATTGAGCCTTGAAATGGTGGAGAAAAGTGTGCCCTTAAATCACGGAATGGCGAGGAAAAGTTTGCCCCGATCAGGTAAAACTATATAAAAATCTAATTATGACCAAGGTGCTTACCATGTAGAAAAGAAACGTGATCAAAACAGGGTTTGTATGTTAAACTGTGGTTTTTTTTACATACCTGTCTAACGTCTCTTTGTAGAGGTGTCAACCTGTCAACCCGCCTCGTGTAGGACCTTAAGGCGGCACGTTTCATGTGCATCTTGCATATAGCCGACACTTTCAGAAGGGGCCATAATATAGCATCAACTTATATCTAATAGCTTACCAAGGTAACATTAAGAAAAGTGTGTTGTTACCAAGGTAACGATGAGAAAAGTGTGTTGATACAAGGTAACGTTGAAAAAAGTGTGTTGTTACCAGGGTACCATAGGAGTTTTGGGACCAGGGAATGATATAAAACTGGTTTGGGAGCAGGGTTTAACGATAAAAGGTTTTTCTTGTTGCTAGTGACCTAAAGTGTTGTACCTATGATACAATGGATAAAAGTCTTAGAGTATATATAAGGAAGCTATAGAGTGCGCATTAGGCCCTGCGGCGTACTGTCAAAGCGTAAGCAGTTGCAGACGTCAAATGTATGAGAAGTTATAGAGGTTAAGTAGTGCTATCACTGTCGTTTTGCTACTGACAGACAGAGAGGTGGCGCCCAGACTACTGACGTCAATCTAACTTTTTAGGCGCACTCTATAGCTTGATTATATATACTCTAAGGTTGTGCCTATGATACATTGGACAAAAGTGTTATTTTTACATACCTGTCTAACATCCCTTTGTAAAGGTGTCAACCTGTCAACCCGCCTCGTGTAGGATCTTAAGGCGGCACGTTTCATGTGCATTTTGCATATAGTCGACAATTTCAGAAGGGGCCATAATATAGCATCAACTTATATCTAATAGTGACCAGGGTATCATAGAGTAAATAGATATAACTAGGGCTCTAATAGGAAAAAACGTTGGTCACAATCCTGGTGCAATGATATTGAAAAATGTGTTGATACCAAGGTTACATTAAGAAAAGTGTGTTGTTACCAAGGTAACATTAAGAAAAGTGTGTTGTTACCAAGGTAACGTTAAGAAAAGTGTGTTGTTACCAAGGTAACGTTAAGAAAAGTGTGTTGTTACCAATGTAACATTAAGAAAAGTGTGTTGTTACCAAGGTAACATTAAGAAAAGTGTGTTTTACCAAGGTAACGTTGAGAAAAGAGTGTTGTTACCAAGTACCATAGGAGTTTTGGACCAGGAATGATAGAAAAGTGGTTTGGGATCAGGGTTTAACGATAAAACGTTTTTCTTGTTGTTAGTGACCTAAAGTGTTGTGCCTATGATACAATGGACAAAGGTGTTGTTTTTACATACCTGTCTAACGTCCCTTTGTAGAGGTGTCAACCTGTCAACCCGCCGCGTGTAGGACCTTAAGGCGGCACGTTTCATGTGCATCTTGCATATTGCAGACACCAGTAACACTACCGCTATCATGAAGATTAGGGCGAATGATAAAGAAAATTGTGAATGAGAGAAACCTAGTTGTTGTCACAATAGGGAAAAGTGTGATGTGACAAGGGTACAATAGGGAATTGTGTGTTGTGATCAGGGTAGAATAGGGTCTACTGTGTTATGACTACTTGTGACCAGGGCACCATAGACTGTCGTGATCAACAGATGATAAAGTGGTGTTAAAATCAGGGAAGGATAGGGAAATTGTGTCCTGATCAGGAAATTATAGGAAAACGGAGCCATAGAATGGTGGAGAAAAAGTACCCTATTTATATCACGGAATGGTAGGAAAAGTTTGCCGCGATCAGGTAAAAATAGAGAAAATCTTATTATGACCAAGATGCTTACCATGTAGAAAAGAAACGTGATCAAAATCAGGGTTGTATTTTAAAATTGTTGTTTTTTTACATACCTGTCTAACGTCTCTCTGTAGAGGTGTCAACCTGTCAACCCGCCTCGTGTAGGACCTTAAGGCGGCACGTTTCATGTGCATCTTGCATATAGCCGACACTTTCAGAAGGGGCCATAATATAGCATCAACTTATACCTAATAGCTTACCAAGGTAACGTTGAGAAAAGTGTATTGTTACCAAGGTAACATTAAGAAAAGTGTGTTGTTACCAAGGTTACATTGAGAATATTGTGTTGTTACGAAGATAATATTGAGAAAAAAGAATCATAGGACTTTTGTGACCAGTAAATGATAAAAAAGGGGTTTGGGAGCAGGGTTTAACGATAAAAGGTTTTTCTTGTTGTTAGTGACCCTGTTTCGCCAACCGACTCGTTGATAAAGTGTTGTGCCTATGATACAATGGACAAAAGTGTTTTTTACATACCTGTCTAACGTCCCTTTGTAAAGGTGTCAATCTGTCAACGCGCCTCGTGTAGGACCTTAAGGCGGCACGTTTCATGTGCATCTTGCATATCGCAGACACAAGTAACACTACCGCTATCATGAAGATTAGGGCAAATGATAAAGAAAATTGTGAATGAGAGAAACCTAGTTGTTGTCACAATAAGAAAAAGTGTGATGTGACAAGGGTACAATAGGGAATTGTGTGTTGTGATCAGGGTAGAATAGGGGCTACTGTGTTGTGACTACTTGTGACCAGGGCACCATAGACTGTCGTGATCAACAGATGATAAATAAAATGGTGTTGTAATCAGGGAAGGATGGGGGAAATGTGTCCTGATCAGGAAATGATAGGGAAAACAGAGCCATGGAATGGTGGAGAAAAAAGTACCCCTATTTATATCACCGAATGGTAGGGAAAAGTTTGCCCCGATCAGGTAAAAATAGAGAAAAATCTTATTATGGCCAAGATGCTTACCATGTAGAAAAGAAACGTGATCAAAACCAGGGCTGTATTTTTAAAACGTGTGTTGTTACCAAGGTTACGTTATGAAAAGTGTGTTGTTACCAAGGTAAGATTAAGAAATGTGTGTTGTTACCAAGTAACATTAAGAAAAGCGTGTTGTTACCAAGGTAACATTAAGAAAAGTGTGTTATTACCAAGGTAACATTAAGAAAAGCGTGTTGTTAACAAGGTTACATTGAGAAAATTGTGTTATTCCGAAGATAATATTGAGAAAAATGTGTTGTTACCGTACCATAGGAGTTTTGGACCAGGGAATGATAGAAAAGTGGTTTGGGAGCAGGGTTTTACAATAAAAGGTTTTTCTTGTTGTTAGTTAGTGACCTAAAGTGTTGTGCCCTTAGAGTATATATAAGCAAGCTATAGAGCGCGCATTAGGCCCCGTGGCGTACTGTCAGAGCGTAAGCAGTTGCAGACGTCAAATGTATGAGAAGTTCAGACGTTCAATAGTGCTGTCACTGTCGTTTTGCTACTGACAGACAGAGAGGTGGTGACAGACAGACTACTGACGTCAATCTAACTTTTTAGGCGCACTCTATAGCTTGCTTATATATACTCTAAGGTTGTGCCTATGATACAATGGATCAAAGTGTTTTTTACATACCTGTCTAACATCCCTTTGTAGAGGTGTCAACCGGTCAACCCGCCTCGTGTAGGACCTTAAGGCGGCACGTTTCATGTGCATCTTGCATATAGTCGACACTTTCAGAAGGGGCCATAATATAGCATCAACTTATATCTAATAGCTTACCAAGGTAACGTTGAGAAAAGTGTATTGTTACCAAGGTAACATGAAGAAAAGTGTGTTGTTACCAAGGTAACATTAAGAAAAGTGTGTTTTTACCAAGGTAACGTTGAGAAAAGTGTGTTGTTACCAAGTACCATAGGAGTTTTGGACCAGGGAATGATAGAAAAGTGGTTTGGGATCAGGGTTTAACGATAAAACGTTTTTCTTGTTGTTAGTGACCTAAAGTGTTGTGCCTATGATACAATGGACAAAGGTGTTGTTTTTTTTACATACCTGTCTAACGTCCCTTTGTAGAGGTGTCAACCTGTCAACCCGCCGCGTGTAGGACCTTAAGGCGGCACGTTTCATGTGCATCTTGCATATTGCAGACACCAGTAACACTACCGCTATCATGAAGATTAGGGCGAATGATAAAGAAAATTGTGAATGAGAGAAACCTAGTTGTTGTCACAATAGGGAAAAGTGTGATGTGACAAGGGTACAATAGGGAATTGTGTGTTGTGATCAGGGTAGAATAGGGTCTACTGTGTTATGACTACTTGTGACCAGGGCACCATAGACTGTCGTGATCAACAGATGATAAAGTGGTGTTAAAATCAGGGAAGGATAGGGGTAATTGTGTCCTGTTCAGGAAATTATAGGAAAACGGAGCCATAGAATGGTGGAGAAAAAGTACCCTATTTATATCACGGAATGGTAGGGAAAAGTTTGCCGCGATCAGGTAAAAATAGAGAAAATCTTATTATGACCAAGATGCTTACCATGTAGAAAAGAAACGTGATCAAAATCAGGGTTGTATTTTAAAATTGTTGTTTTTTTACATACCTGTCTAACGTCTCTCTGTAGAGGTGTCAACCTGTCAACCCGCCTCGTGTAGGACCTTAAGGCGGCACGTTTCATGTGCATCTTGCATATAGCCGACACTTTCAGAAGGGGCCATAATATAGCATCAACTTATACCTAATAGCTTACCAAGGTAACGTTGAGAAAAGTGTATTGTTACCAAGGTAACATTAAGAAAAGTGTGTTGTTACCAAGGTTACATTGAGAATATTGTGTTGTTACGAAGATAATATTGAGAAAAAAGAATCATAGGACTTTTGTGACCAGTAAATGATAAAAAAGGGGTTTGGGAGCAGGGTTTAACGATAAAAGGTTTTTCTTGTTGTTAGTGACCCTGTTTCGCCAACCGACTCGTTGATAAAGTGTTGTGCCTATGATACAATGGACAAAAGTGTTTTTTACATACCTGTCTAACGTCTCTTTGTAGAGGTGTCAACCTGTCAACCCGCCTCGTGTAGGACCTTAAGGCGGCACGTTTCATGTGCATCTTGCTTATAGCCGACACTTTCAGAAGGGGCCATAATATAGCATCAACTTATATCTAATAGCTTACCAAGGTAACGTTGCGAAAAGTGTATTGTTACCAAGGTAACATTAAGAAAAGTGTGTTGTTACCAAGGTAACGTTGAAAAAAGTGTGTTGTTACCAAGTACCATAGGAGTTTTGGGACCAGGAATCGTAGAAAAGTGGTTTGGGAGCAGGGTTTAACGATAAAAGGTTTTTCTTGTTGTTAGTGACATAAAGTGTTGTGCCTATGATACAATGGACAAAAGTGTTTTTTTACATACCTGTCTAACATCCCTTTGTAAAGGTGTCAATCTATCAACTCGTCTCGTGTAGGACCTTAAGGCGGCACGATTCATGTGCATCTTGCATATAGTCGACACCAGTAAAACTACCGCTATCATGAAGATTAGGGCGAATAATAGAGAAAATTGTTTCGTGACCAGGGAATGCCAGAGAAACCTAGTTGTTGTTGCAATAGGGAAAAGTGTGATGTGATCAGGGTACTATTGGAAAATGTGTGTTGTGATCAGGGTACCATTGGAAAATGTGTGTTGTGATCAGGGTACCATTGGAAAATGTGTGTTGTGATCAGGGTACCATTGGAAAATGTGTGTTGTGACACAAATTACTTGCCATGTAGAAAAAAAACATGATCAAAACCAGGGTTTTATGTTAAAACTGTTGTTTCATACCTGTCTAACGTCCCTTTGTAGAGGTGTCAACCTGTCAACCCGCCGCGTGTAGGACCTTAAGGCGGCACGTTTCATGTGCATCTTGCATATCGCAGACACCAGTAACACTACCGCTATCATGAAGATTAGGGAGAATGATAGAGAAAATTGTGTCGTGACCAGGAAATGACAAAGAAACCTAATTGTTGTTACAATAGGGAAAAGTGTGATGTGACCAGGGTAGAATAGGGAATTGTGTGTCGTGATGATCAGGGTAGAATAGGGGCTACTGTGATGTGACTACTTGTGACCAGAGCACCATAGACTGTCGGCATCAACAGATGGTAAAGAAAATGGTGTAGTAATCAGGGAAGAATGGGGAAAAATGTGCCTGATCAGGAAATTATAGGAAAATTGAGCCTTGAAATGGTGGAGAAAAGTGTGCCCTTAAATCACGGAATGGCGAGGAAAAGTTTGCCCCGATCAGGTAAAAATAGAGAAAAATCTAATTATGACCAAGGTGCTTACCATGTAGAAAAGAAACGTGATCAAAACAGGGTTTGTATGTTAAACTGTGGTTTTTTTTACATACCTGTCTAACGTCTCTTTGTAGAGGTGTCAACCTGTCAACCCGCCTCGTGTAGGACCTTAAGGCGGCACGTTTCATGTGCATCTTGCATATAGCCGACACTTTCAGAAGGGGCCATAATATAGCATCAACTTATATCTAATAGCTTACCAAGGTAACATTAAGAAAAGTGTGTTGTTACCAAGGTAACGATGAGAAAAGTGTGTTGATACAAGGTAACGTTGAAAAAAGTGTGTTGTTACCAGGGTACCATAGGAGTTTTGGGACCAGGGAATGATATAAAACTGGTTTGGGAGCAGGGTTTAACGATAAAAGGTTTTTCTTGTTGCTAGTGACCTAAAGTGTTGTACCTATGATACAATGGATAAAAGTCTTAGAGTATATATAAGGAAGCTATAGAGTGCGCATTAGGCCCTGCGGCGTACTGTCAAAGCGTAAGCAGTTGCAGACGTCAAATGTATGAGAAGTTATAGAGGTTAAGTAGTGCTATCACTGTCGTTTTGCTACTGACAGACAGAGAGGTGGCGCCCAGACTACTGACGTCAATCTAACTTTTTAGGCGCACTCTATAGCTTGATTATATATACTCTAAGGTTGTGCCTATGATACATTGGACAAAAGTGTTATTTTTACATACCTGTCTAACATCCCTTTGTAAAGGTGTCAACCTGTCAACCCGCCTCGTGTAGGATCTTAAGGCGGCACGTTTCATGTGCATTTTGCATATAGTCGACAATTTCAGAAGGGGCCATAATATAGCATCAACTTATATCTAATAGTGACCAGGGTATCATAGAGTAAATAGATATAACTAGGGCTCTAATAGGAAAAAACGTTGGTCACAATCCTGGTGCAATGATATTGAAAAATGTGTTGATACCAAGGTTACATTAAGAAAGGTGTAACATTAAGAAAAGTGTGTTGTTACCAAGGTAACATTAAGAAAAGTGTGTTTTTACCAAGGTAACGTTGAGAAAAGAGTGTTGTTACCAAGTACCATAGGAGTTTTGGACCAGGGAATGATAGAAAAGTGGTTTGGGATCAGGGTTTAACGATAAAACGTTTTTCTTGTTGTTAGTGACCTAAAGTGTTGTGCCTATGATACAATGGACAAAGGTGTTGTTTTTACATACCTGTCTAACGTCCCTTTGTAGAGGTGTCAACCTGTCAACCCGCCGCGTGTAGGACCTTAAGGCGGCACGTTTCATGTGCATCTTGCATATTGCAGACACCAGTAACACTACCGCTATCATGAAGATTAGGGCGAATGATAAAGAAAATTGTGAATGAGAGAAACCTAGTTGTTGTCACAATAGGGAAAAGTGTGATGTGACAAGGGTACAATAGGGAATTGTGTGTTGTGATCAGGGTAGAATAGGGTCTACTGTGTTATGACTACTTGTGACCAGGGCACCATAGACTGTCGTGATCAACAGATGATAAAGTGGTGTTAAAATCAGGGAAGGATAGGGAAATTGTGTCCTGATCAGGAAATTATAGGAAAACGGAGCCATAGAATGGTGGAGAAAAAGTACCCTATTTATATCACGGAATGGTAGGGAAAAGTTTGCCGCGATCAGGTAAAAATAGAGAAAATCTTATTATGACCAAGATGCTTACC
This sequence comes from Phthorimaea operculella, assembly GCA_024500475.1. Lineage (NCBI taxonomy): Eukaryota > Metazoa > Arthropoda > Insecta > Lepidoptera > Gelechiidae > Phthorimaea > Phthorimaea operculella. The sequence goes on along the minus strand of JANFCV010000050.1, from coordinate 784,784 downwards.
ATGTAGAAAAGAAACGTGATCAAAATCAGGGTTGTATTTTAAAATTGTTGTTTTTTTACATACCTGTCTAACGTCTCTCTGTAGAGGTGTCAACCTGTCAACCCGCCTCGTGTAGGACCTTAAGGCGGCACGTTTCATGTGCATCTTGCATATAGCCGACACTTTCAGAAGGGGCCATAATATAGCATCAACTTATACCTAATAGCTTACCAAGGTAACGTTGAGAAAAGTGTATTGTTACCAAGGTAACATTAAGAAAAGTGTGTTGTTACCAAGGTTACATTGAGAATATTGTGTTGTTACGAAGATAATATTGAGAAAAAAGAATCATAGGACTTTTGTGACCAGTAAATGATAAAAAAGGGGTTTGGGAGCAGGGTTTAACGATAAAAGGTTTTTCTTGTTGTTAGTGACCCTGTTTCGCCAACCGACTCGTTGATAAAGTGTTGTGCCTATGATACAATGGACAAAAGTGTTTTTTACATACCTGTCTAACGTCCCTTTGTAAAGGTGTCAATCTGTCAACGCGCCTCGTGTAGGACCTTAAGGCGGCACGTTTCATGTGCATCTTGCATATCGCAGACACAAGTAACACTACCGCTATCATGAAGATTAGGGCAAATGATAAAGAAAATTGTGAATGAGAGAAACCTAGTTGTTGTCACAATAAGAAAAAGTGTGATGTGACAAGGGTACAATAGGGAATTGTGTGTTGTGATCAGGGTAGAATAGGGGCTACTGTGTTGTGACTACTTGTGACCAGGGCACCATAGACTGTCGTGATCAACAGATGATAAATAAAATGGTGTTGTAATCAGGGAAGGATGGGGGAAATGTGTCCTGATCAGGAAATGATAGGGAAAACAGAGCCATGGAATGGTGGAGAAAAAAGTACCCCTATTTATATCACCGAATGGTAGGGAAAAGTTTGCCCCGATCAGGTAAAAATAGAGAAAAATCTTATTATGGCCAAGATGCTTACCATGTAGAAAAGAAACGTGATCAAAACCAGGGCTGTATTTTTAAAACGTGTGTTGTTACCAAGGTTACGTTATGAAAAGTGTGTTGTTACCAAGGTAAGATTAAGAAATGTGTGTTGTTACCAAGTAACATTAAGAAAAGCGTGTTGTTACCAAGGTAACATTAAGAAAAGTGTGTTATTACCAAGGTAACATTAAGAAAAGCGTGTTGTTAACAAGGTTACATTGAGAAAATTGTGTTATTCCGAAGATAATATTGAGAAAAATGTGTTGTTACCGTACCATAGGAGTTTTGGACCAGGAATGATAGAAAAGTGGTTTGGGAGCAGGGTTTTACAATAAAAGGTTTTTCTTGTTGTTAGTTAGTGACCTAAAGTGTTGTGCCCTTAGAGTATATATAAGCAAGCTATAGAGCGCGCATTAGGCCCCGTGGCGTACTGTCAGAGCGTAAGCAGTTGCAGACGTCAAATGTATGAGAAGTTCAGACGTTCAATAGTGCTGTCACTGTCGTTTTGCTACTGACAGACAGAGAGGTGGTGACAGACAGACTACTGACGTCAATCTAACTTTTTAGGCGCACTCTATAGCTTGCTTATATATACTCTAAGGTTGTGCCTATGATACAATGGATCAAAGTGTTTTTTACATACCTGTCTAACATCCCTTTGTAGAGGTGTCAACCGGTCAACCCGCCTCGTGTAGGACCTTAAGGCGGCACGTTTCATGTGCATCTTGCATATAGTCGACACTTTCAGAAGGGGCCATAATATAGCATCAACTTATATCTAATAGCTTACCAAGGTAACGTTGAGAAAAGTGTATTGTTACCAAGGTAACATGAAGAAAAGTGTGTTGTTACCAAGGTAACATTAAGAAAAGTGTGTTTTTACCAAGGTAACGTTGAGAAAAGTGTGTTGTTACCAAGTACCATAGGAGTTTTGGACCAGGAATGATAGAAAAGTGGTTTGGGATCAGGGTTTAACGATAAAACGTTTTTCTTGTTGTTAGTGACCTAAAGTGTTGTGCCTATGATACAATGGACAAAGGTGTTGTTTTTTTTACATACCTGTCTAACGTCCCTTTGTAGAGGTGTCAACCTGTCAACCCGCCGCGTGTAGGACCTTAAGGCGGCACGTTTCATGTGCATCTTGCATATTGCAGACACCAGTAACACTACCGCTATCATGAAGATTAGGGCGAATGATAAAGAAAATTGTGAATGAGAGAAACCTAGTTGTTGTCACAATAGGGAAAAGTGTGATGTGACAAGGGTACAATAGGGAATTGTGTGTTGTGATCAGGGTAGAATAGGGTCTACTGTGTTATGACTACTTGTGACCAGGGCACCATAGACTGTCGTGATCAACAGATGATAAAGTGGTGTTAAAATCAGGGAAGGATAGGGGTAATTGTGTCCTGTTCAGGAAATTATAGGAAAACGGAGCCATAGAATGGTGGAGAAAAAGTACCCTATTTATATCACGGAATGGTAGGGAAAAGTTTGCCGCGATCAGGTAAAAATAGAGAAAATCTTATTATGACCAAGATGCTTACCATGTAGAAAAGAAACGTGATCAAAATCAGGGTTGTATTTTAAAATTGTTGTTTTTTTACATACCTGTCTAACGTCTCTCTGTAGAGGTGTCAACCTGTCAACCCGCCTCGTGTAGGACCTTAAGGCGGCACGTTTCATGTGCATCTTGCATATAGCCGACACTTTCAGAAGGGGCCATAATATAGCATCAACTTATACCTAATAGCTTACCAAGGTAACGTTGAGAAAAGTGTATTGTTACCAAGGTAACATTAAGAAAAGTGTGTTGTTACCAAGGTTACATTGAGAATATTGTGTTGTTACGAAGATAATATTGAGAAAAAGAATCATAGGACTTTGTGACCAGTAAATGATAAAAAAGGGGTTTGGGAGCAGGGTTTAACGATAAAAGGTTTTTCTTGTTGTTAGTGACCCTGTTTCGCCAACCGACTCGTTGATAAAGTGTTGTGCCTATGATACAATGGACAAAAGTGTTTTTTACATACCTGTCTAACGTCTCTTTGTAGAGGTGTCAACCTGTCAACCCGCCTCGTGTAGGACCTTAAGGCGGCACGTTTCATGTGCATCTTGCTTATAGCCGACACTTTCAGAAGGGGCCATAATATAGCATCAACTTATATCTAATAGCTTACCAAGGTAACGTTGCGAAAAGTGTATTGTTACCAAGGTAACATTAAGAAAAGTGTGTTGTTACCAAGGTAACGTTGAAAAAAGTGTGTTGTTACCAAGTACCATAGGAGTTTTGGGACCAGGGAATCGTAGAAAAGTGGTTTGGGAGCAGGGTTTAACGATAAAAGGTTTTTCTTGTTGTTAGTGACATAAAGTGTTGTGCCTATGATACAATGGACAAAAGTGTTTTTTTACATACCTGTCTAACATCCCTTTGTAAAGGTGTCAATCTATCAACTCGTCTCGTGTAGGACCTTAAGGCGGCACGATTCATGTGCATCTTGCATATAGTCGACACCAGTAAAACTACCGCTATCATGAAGATTAGGGCGAATAATAGAGAAAATTGTTTCGTGACCAGGGAATGCCAGAGAAACCTAGTTGTTGTTGCAATAGGGAAAAGTGTGATGTGATCAGGGTACTATTGGAAAATGTGTGTTGTGATCAGGGTACCATTGGAAAATGTGTGTTGTGATCAGGGTACCATTGGAAAATGTGTGTTGTGATCAGGGTACCATTGGAAAATGTGTGTTGTGACACAAATTACTTGCCATGTAGAAAAAAAACATGATCAAAACCAGGGTTTTATGTTAAAACTGTTGTTTCATACCTGTCTAACGTCCCTTTGTAGAGGTGTCAACCTGTCAACCCGCCGCGTGTAGGACCTTAAGGCGGCACGTTTCATGTGCATCTTGCATATCGCAGACACCAGTAACACTACCGCTATCATGAAGATTAGGGAGAATGATAGAGAAAATTGTGTCGTGACCAGGAAATGACAAAGAAACCTAATTGTTGTTACAATAGGGAAAAGTGTGATGTGACCAGGGTAGAATAGGGAATTGTGTGTCGTGATGATCAGGGTAGAATAGGGGCTACTGTGATGTGACTACTTGTGACCAGAGCACCATAGACTGTCGGCATCAACAGATGGTAAAGAAAATGGTGTAGTAATCAGGGAAGAATGGGGAAAAATGTGCCCTGATCAGGAAATTATAGGGAAAATTGAGCCTTGAAATGGTGGAGAAAAGTGTGCCCTTAAATCACGGAATGGCGAGGAAAAGTTTGCCCCGATCAGGTAAAAATAGAGAAAAATCTAATTATGACCAAGGTGCTTACCATGTAGAAAAGAAACGTGATCAAAACAGGGTTTGTATGTTAAACTGTGGTTTTTTTTACATACCTGTCTAACGTCTCTTTGTAGAGGTGTCAACCTGTCAACCCGCCTCGTGTAGGACCTTAAGGCGGCACGTTTCATGTGCATCTTGCATATAGCCGACACTTTCAGAAGGGGCCATAATATAGCATCAACTTATATCTAATAGCTTACCAAGGTAACATTAAGAAAAGTGTGTTGTTACCAAGGTAACGATGAGAAAAGTGTGTTGATACAAGGTAACGTTGAAAAAAGTGTGTTGTTACCAGGGTACCATAGGAGTTTTGGGACCAGGGAATGATATAAAACTGGTTTGGGAGCAGGGTTTAACGATAAAAGGTTTTTCTTGTTGCTAGTGACCTAAAGTGTTGTACCTATGATACAATGGATAAAAGTCTTAGAGTATATATAAGGAAGCTATAGAGTGCGCATTAGGCCCTGCGGCGTACTGTCAAAGCGTAAGCAGTTGCAGACGTCAAATGTATGAGAAGTTATAGAGGTTAAGTAGTGCTATCACTGTCGTTTTGCTACTGACAGACAGAGAGGTGGCGCCCAGACTACTGACGTCAATCTAACTTTTTAGGCGCACTCTATAGCTTGATTATATATACTCTAAGGTTGTGCCTATGATACATTGGACAAAAGTGTTATTTTTACATACCTGTCTAACATCCCTTTGTAAAGGTGTCAACCTGTCAACCCGCCTCGTGTAGGATCTTAAGGCGGCACGTTTTATGTGCATTTTGCATATAGTCGACAATTTCAGAAGGGGCCATAATATAGCATCAACTTATATCTAATAGTGACCAGGGTATCATAGAGTAAATAGATATAACTAGGGCTCTAATAGGAAAAAACGTTGGTCACAATCCTGGTGCAATGATATTGAAAAATGTGTTGATACCAAGGTTACATTAAGAAAAGTGTGTTGTTACCAAGGTAACATTAAGAAAAGTGTGTTGTTACCAAGGTAACGTTAAGAAAAGTGTGTTGTTACCAAGGTAACGTTAAGAAAAGTGTGTTGTTACCAATGTAACATTAAGAAAAGTGTGTTGTTACCAAGGTAACATTAAGAAAAGTGTGTTTTTACCAAGGTAACGTTGAGAAAAGAGTGTTGTTACCAAGTACCATAGGAGTTTTGGACCAGGGAATGATAGAAAAGTGGTTTGGGATCAGGGTTTAACGATAAAACGTTTTTCTTGTTGTTAGTGACCTAAAGTGTTGTGCCTATGATACAATGGACAAAGGTGTTGTTTTTTTTACATACCTGTCTAACGTCCCTTTGTAGAGGTGTCAACCTGTCAACCCGCCGCGTGTAGGACCTTAAGGCGGCACGTTTCATGTGCATCTTGCATATTGCAGACACCAGTAACACTACCGCTATCATGAAGATTAGGGCGAATGATAAAGAAAATTGTGAATGAGAGAAACCTAGTTGTTGTCACAATAGGGAAAAGTGTGATGTGACAAGGGTACAATAGGGAATTGTGTGTTGTGATCAGGGTAGAATAGGGTCTACTGTGTTATGACTACTTGTGACCAGGGCACCATAGACTGTCGTGATCAACAGATGATAAAGTGGTGTTAAAATCAGGGAAGGATAGGGGAAATTGTGTCCTGATCAGGAAATTATAGGGAAAACGGAGCCATAGAATGGTGGAGAAAAAAGTACCCCTATTTATATCACGGAATGGTAGGGAAAAGTTTGCCGCGATCAGGTAAAAATAGAGAAAATCTTATTATGACCAAGATGCTTACCATGTAGAAAAGAAACGTGATCAAAATCAGGGTTGTATTTTAAAATTGTTGTTTTTTTACATACCTGTCTAACGTCTCTCTGTAGAGGTGTCAACCTGTCAACCCGCCTCGTGTAGGACCTTAAGGCGGCACGTTTCATGTGCATCTTGCATATAGCCGACACTTTCAGAAGGGGCCATAATATAGCATCAACTTATACCTAATAGCTTACCAAGGTAACGTTGAGAAAAGTGTATTGTTACCAAGGTAACATTAAGAAAAGTGTGTTGTTACCAAGGTTACATTGAGAATATTGTGTTGTTACGAAGATAATATTGAGAAAAAAGAATCATAGGACTTTTGTGACCAGTAAATGATAAAAAAGGGGTTTGGGAGCAGGGTTTAACGATAAAAGGTTTTTCTTGTTGTTAGTGACCCTGTTTCGCCAACCGACTCGTTGATAAAGTGTTGTGCCTATGATACAATGGACAAAAGTGTTTTTTACATACCTGTCTAACGTCCCTTTGTAAAGGTGTCAATCTGTCAACGCGCCTCGTGTAGGACCTTAAGGCGGCACGTTTCATGTGCATCTTGCATATCGCAGACACAAGTAACACTACCGCTATCATGAAGATTAGGGCAAATGATAAAGAAAATTGTGAATGAGAGAAACCTAGTTGTTGTCACAATAAGAAAAAGTGTGATGTGACAAGGGTACAATAGGGAATTGTGTGTTGTGATCAGGGTAGAATAGGGGCTACTGTGTTGTGACTACTTGTGACCAGGGCACCATAGACTGTCGTGATCAACAGATGATAAATAAAATGGTGTTGTAATCAGGGAAGGATGGGGGAAATGTGTCCTGATCAGGAAATGATAGGGAAAACAGAGCCATGGAATGGTGGAGAAAAAGTACCCTATTTATATCACCGAATGGTAGGGAAAAGTTTGCCCCGATCAGGTAAAAATAGAGAAAATCTTATTATGGCCAAGATGCTTACCATGTAGAAAAGAAACGTGATCAAAACCAGGGCTGTATTTTTAAAACGTGTGTTGTTACCAAGGTTACGTTATGAAAAGTGTGTTGTTACCAAGGTAAGATTAAGAAATGTGTGTTGTTACCAAGTAACATTAAGAAAGCGTGTTGTTACCAAGGTAACATTAAGAAAAGTGTGTTATTACCAAGGTAACATTAAGAAAAGCGTGTTGTTAACAAGGTTACATTGAGAAAATTGTGTTATTCCGAAGATAATATTGAGAAAAATGTGTTGTTACCGTACCATAGGAGTTTTGGACCAGGGAATGATAGAAAAGTGGTTTGGGAGCAGGGTTTTACAATAAAAGGTTTTTCTTGTTGTTAGTTAGTGACCTAAAGTGTTGTGCCCTTAGAGTATATATAAGCAAGCTATAGAGCGCGCATTAGGCCCCGTGGCGTACTGTCAGAGCGTAAGCAGTTGCAGACGTCAAATGTATGAGAAGTTCAGACGTTCAATAGTGCTGTCACTGTCGTTTTGCTACTGACAGACAGAGAGGTGGTGACAGACAGACTACTGACGTCAATCTAACTTTTTAGGCGCACTCTATAGCTTGCTTATATATACTCTAAGGTTGTGCCTATGATACAATGGATCAAAGTGTTTTTTACATACCTGTCTAACATCCCTTTGTAGAGGTGTCAACCGGTCAACCCGCCTCGTGTAGGACCTTAAGGCGGCACGTTTCATGTGCATCTTGCATATAGTCGACACTTTCAGAAGGGGCCATAATATAGCATCAACTTATATCTAATAGCTTACCAAGGTAACGTTGAGAAAGTGTATTGTTACCAAGGTAACATGAAGAAAAGTGTGTTGTTACCAAGGTAACATTAAGAAAAGTGTTTTTACCAAGGTAACGTTGAGAAAAGTGTGTTGTTACCAAGTACCATAGGAGTTTTGGACCAGGGAATGATAGAAAAGTGGTTTGGGATCAGGGTTTAACGATAAAACGTTTTTCTTGTTGTTAGTGACCTAAAGTGTTGTGCCTATGATACAATGGACAAAGGTGTTGTTTTTTTTACATACCTGTCTAACGTCCCTTTGTAGAGGTGTCAACCTGTCAACCCGCCGCGTGTAGGACCTTAAGGCGGCACGTTTCATGTGCATCTTGCATATTGCAGACACCAGTAACACTACCGCTATCATGAAGATTAGGGCGAATGATAAAGAAAATTGTGAATGAGAGAAACCTAGTTGTTGTCACAATAGGGAAAAGTGTGATGTGACAAGGGTACAATAGGGAATTGTGTGTTGTGATCAGGGTAGAATAGGGTCTACTGTGTTATGACTACTTGTGACCAGGGCACCATAGACTGTCGTGATCAACAGATGATAAAGTGGTGTTAAAATCAGGGAAGGATAGGGGTAATTGTGTCCTGTTCAGGAAATTATAGGGAAAACGGAGCCATAGAATGGTGGAGAAAAAAGTACCCCTATTTATATCACGGAATGGTAGGGAAAAGTTTGCCGCGATCAGGTAAAAATAGAGAAAATCTTATTATGACCAAGATGCTTACCATGTAGAAAAGAAACGTGATCAAAATCAGGGTTGTATTTTAAAATTGTTGTTTTTTTACATACCTGTCTAACGTCTCTCTGTAGAGGTGTCAACCTGTCAACCCGCCTCGTGTAGGACCTTAAGGCGGCACGTTTCATGTGCATCTTGCATATAGCCGACACTTTCAGAAGGGGCCATAATATAGCATCAACTTATACCTAATAGCTTACCAAGGTAACGTTGAGAAAAGTGTATTGTTACCAAGGTAACATTAAGAAAAGTGTGTTGTTACCAAGGTTACATTGAGAATATTGTGTTGTTACGAAGATAATATTGAGAAAAAAGAATCATAGGACTTTTGTGACCAGTAAATGATAAAAAAGGGGTTTGGGAGCAGGGTTTAACGATAAAAGGTTTTTCTTGTTGTTAGTGACCCTGTTTCGCCAACCGACTCGTTGATAAAGTGTTGTGCCTATGATACAATGGACAAAAGTGTTTTTTACATACCTGTCTAACGTCCCTTTGTAAAGGTGTCAATCTGTCAACGCGCCTCGTGTAGGACCTTAAGGCGGCACGTTTCATGTGCATCTTGCATATCGCAGACACAAGTAACACTACCGCTATCATGAAGATAAGAGCGCACGCTGAAATAAAGACATGTTTACGTTATTGTTATAACCAAAACACTTTCAATTTTAAAATTAATATTATTTACATATAGAGAAAATACAGACGTCACGTTTCGTAATGCCCTGTATAAACTAACCAAAAGTATAGAATGAAGTCGCTTTTTGGGTTTCTCAGTAATTAAGAGTTAAATTGGGAGGTACAAAACATTAAACAAACACATTTTCCATACTTTAATTATCATAGAATTTTTTAAATCAATTTCATCATGTATAACAAGCAAAGAAAGTATAAAATGTATTATGTAATTGAAAAATATATTGCGTAAAAAATAAAGATTAAGATTGTTTTCAAATAAATCGATTATTCAAGCGCACTGCAAAAAAAATGGCTTATACAAATACAGAATAGGTAAAAGCGTCTAGATATTCTACAATGCTATGAAATACATACCGGTAACGGTGTATATTGTGGACTGTATGAAGCCATATTCGTCGGGCGCGTGGCGGTCTTCGAATAGCGGTGGATACATACATACATATATCACGCCTGTATCCCTTGCGGGGTAGGCATGGGTGCAATATACGGCCTTTTACACCATGGCTGACAAAAGTTCGAGTCAATCAGGTTGTCAGCCTGTCGCCTAAAATTGCAATACATATAAACCCTCAGATCCCTTAGTCGCTTCTTACGACACCCACGTGCAAAATATGGGGTGATGCTATTCTAAGCCGGTACCACAAGACAAATAAATGATTCTGAAATAAAATAGGTTTGAATATAGCTAGAAATCAATATACTGTGCAAAAAAAGCATTGTTTTTATAAGCACACATAACAAGCAAATGCACAAATAACACAAGAAAAAGCTTCCAAATATTTACTATGAACTAATTCATAGAAGAAAGAGACCCGACATGGCAACATTATTCTTTGCGTCTTTTTCATATTACATGACATTTGTTGCCATTTTGGGTCCCCTTCTTCTATGAATCAGGTAGAACAATGCTATGAAATACATACCAGTGACTGTGTATATGGTGGACTGTATGAAGCCATATTCGTCGGGCGCGTGGCGGTCTTCGAATAGCGGTGGATACTCCTCGGCCCAGCCTGCTGCCAATGAAATGTGACGTGAGATACGCAAATAAAACCTTATTAGTTCGACAGCATCGTGTGCGACTTTCCTGCGGGGTACAGACGGTGGGGGGAGAGATAGCACCACAAATTAGGAAAACGGTGCGCGGCCTAATACAGATGGCTCACTCAGTACTAGCGACGATTATGACGTTTACTGAGTTTAACTAGAAAAAATCGGAATCTCAAGGGAAGTCAAGGTAATTAAGAAGTTGGTTGCCACTGACGTCATATTACTTGGATTAAAATTGTCTCAGAATCATATGAAGTTCTTTATCAGATTTTGCTGTTTTGACATTTTTATACTTGGAGATTTTTAACAGGAGCAACCCTGGCTATCAAACAAATGCTAATCGTGAAAATTCAAAATAGGGCCGAGTGAACCTTCTGTAAACTCTCTATTTCGTAATAGCACGTCATTCTAATATGAAGTAACATGAAGATGCACGCGTGACCCTTCCCCGCTACACTTCCCGCTACCTGCTGACGTCTTGGATACCTCTCCCCCCCCACCGTCTGTCACCCCTAGGGAAGGTCGCGCGCGAACATGTTGGACTATAGCATACATAACAATATACCTAAATTATTGTTTGAAACGGGATTATTACCGTGATTATATTTTTGTTTACCTCGATATTTCGAGGCGGTTGCACGCCCCATGGTCACGAGTAGACTGGCTCGGCGAGTGATGTCATCTTTCTAAGGGCAAACATATCTGTCTACCCTCTTTCGGATTCGTCGACTGCGTTCTACACGGTTACTCGAATCACTACTATTGTCACTCACTATTTTGTCACGATCACGACACACCACACTAACAGTATCACTTCGCGAGTTTGAAGTCGAGTGTTTTTTGCGGTTGTATACGTTTAATACTGGATTCCACGCACTGGACAGCTTGAAACCATCTTCACGATTAAAGTTTTTATATTTTGTGATTTCGATGGCTTCTCGCACTAAACGAGGTATATAGTGGCGTTCCGTTGACAGTACTTGCGGGTTATGTAGTTCAATCCAGTGATTACAACCCGCGCGAATTAACTCTGCACCTGGCGCCGATGATGTCAAAGTCATTACGGTGCGCAAAAAAAGTGAAAGTTTACTAACTATTAATTAAAACTGAACAATTTTTTTATTATTCAGTTTTAATTAATAGTTAGTAAACTTTCACTTTTTTTGCGCACCGTAATGACTTTGACATCATCGGCGCCAGGTGCAGAGTTAATTCGCGCGGGTTGTAGTTTCCGCTTGGTTTAGGTGTTCCGCTATGGCTGACTTCTGGGCATCGTTGTTTTTTACAGCTCTGATATGTTCCTTCATGCGGTCAACTATTGTTCTTTTGGTCTGACCAATGTACGAACTCCCACAGCTGCAATTAACTTTGTAGACGCCGGGAGTTTGAAGAGGAAGCTGGTCTTTAGGCGATCGTAGTAGTTTTCCAATTTTGTTAAAGGGAGTGAAAACAGTTTTAATGGAAAACTTTCCTAATAATCTGCCTATTTTATCCGTCACTCCCTTTACATAAGATTAGAAAGATGACATCACTCGCCGAGCCAGTCTACTCGCGACCATGAGGCGTGCAACCGCCTCGAAATATCGAGGTAAACAAAAATATAATCACGGTAATAATCCCGTTTCAAACAATAATTTAAGTGTTGTGAACAACCGTGAAAACCTAAAAACTTATAAAACAATATACCGTTCAAAGTTTGAAAATTCTCGGTTCTTCTATGTTGCAGCAAATAAAAGAAACGCTGTAGAAAAATATTGAAACAACTGCTTAAAATTGTCATCTGCTAATAACTTAGCAAGCTGGAAATAAAATGTTAGACTAGATATTATATTTTGAAAAGCAAATACCAAACAAAAAATAGAAATTTAAGCTGGAGTACACTTGAGTGTCGATGGCATGTCAGTTGGATGGTTTTTGTAGTTTCATATTCTGCTAACAGTTTTAAGTATAGAAAAATCACAGTTGCAATAGAATAACAGTTGAGTGTCGCTGGCATTACAATGGTTAAAAATAGCAGACTTGGGGCCCAGGTTATTATATAGGGTGAAATTTTACTAGTGACCGATAGCGAAAACTAAAAAATTTGGACCTCCAATAGTAACTGAAATCAGCTGATCGGCAAGTTTGTATGGGAGGTCCAAAAATTTTTTTCGTATTTCGACCTATGTTCCTTGGGGAAAGTTGTTCCTTATCACTAGCCGGTTCTGAGTTTTCGCTAGGTAACTAGTAAAATTTCACACTATATATGGGTTGATTCGATAATTTACTTTCAGGAAGGCGAGTACAAAATAGGAAGTTCACAGAAGTGTCACATTTGTCCACCTACCTTCCAATCTGGAGTAACGTGGGTGTTCATCGCAGCACGCCGGCTGTTTGCATAATGACGAGGGCGGTCTACAACATGCCGCTTCTGATATGCATCGGCCCGATGTGCAGTTCAGCTTATCTGGGCCTGCGGAGAGAAATAATGTTATCATAAATCTTAGGATATCATACATTCATAGATATATCAGGCCTATATCCCTTGCGGGGTAGGCAGAGCGTAAACAGCTGTAAAAACGGAAAACTCAAACTCAAAAGCATTTATTCAAAGTTGGATACAAAAAATATCACTTATTGATAGTCATTACAAAAATAATGATAAGTCATTGTAAAGAAAAGAAAATTGAATAACACAATTTTCTTTTTCTTATAACAATTTTGCGGTCCTAGTATAGACACGGCTCGGGCGGGATAAAAAAATTAAAATAAAGGCACTGCCTCGGGGCTGGCCAGGTTACCCACACGGCATGTAAATATAATCAAATTCAGATAACATAAAAAAATGTTACATGCATATAATTAGCCAGACCCCCTGGACAGGGAACTTACACCATGTCTGACAAAAGTTTGAGAGTCACTCAGAAGACTGTGTATCACTATAGTATCAGCCTGTCGCATAAATTTACAGTACACATCCACCCTCAAATCTCTTAGTTGCTTCTTACGACACCCACAAGAAAGATATGGGGTTATGCTATTCTAGGCCGGCATCACACGGCATAATCCCTAATTATAAGTCTGTATTTAGTAGTTTTCCTATTTACAGATTTGTTAATAACGATAGGATGAGGCAAGTCATTTCCAATATAACTTATTTCTACTTTATTTATGTCACGTCACGCCACGCCACGTCACGTCACGTCACGTCACGTCAAGTCACGTCACGTCACGTCACGCCACGCCACGCCACGCCACGCCACGTCACGCCACGTCACGTCAAGTCACGTCACGTCACGTCACGCCACGTCACGCCACGTCACGTCACGTCACGTCAAGTCACGTCACGTCACGTCACGTCACGTCACGTCACGTCACGTCACGTCAAGTCACGTCACGTCACGTCACGTCACGTCACGTCAAGTCACGTCACGTCACGTCACGTCACGTCACGCCACGCCACGTCACGCCACGTCACGTCACGTCACGTCACGTCAAGTCACGTCACGTCACGTCACGTCACGTCACGTCACGTCACGTCACGTCAAGTCACGTCACGTCACGTCACGTCACGTCACGTCACGTCACGCCACGCCACGTCACGCCACGTCACGTCACGTCACGTCACGTCACGTCACGTCACGTCACGTCACGTCACGTCACGTCACGTCACGCCACGCCACGTCACGTCACGTCACGTCACGTCACGTCAAGTCACGTCACGTCACGTCACGTCACGTCACGTCACTTACGGCTGCAAACACGTGGCAAGCATAACCCAGGGGCCTCGTCCTCGCCGTGCGGGCAGTCGTTGAACCCATCGCACACGTAGTTGCCCAGGACACAGTGGCCGCACCATAGAGCGCCTCGGGCGCAGTTGCCTGGAACAAATTTATTTATACTATACATACACTAGCCGTTCTCTCACTCTTCGTGTGGGACACCGAGTTGTTCAACGACCCGATGAACCCTGGTGTCAGAGTTTTTCAACCGCCTACTGCATGGAGTAGGCCTCAGACATGGTTGTGTAACAACCGCCATCATAGGCAGTAACCAGGACGGATTAACGTGCCTATCCGAAGCACAGAACCGTTTTGCTTTTTCCCGGCATATGTGACAGGGAAATGTCAACATGTGTATTTATTTATAACCGTTGTAGCTGCCCCTTAGCAGTTTCACCCGCTGCAACATATTTCCCAGCATCAAAATCCGATTACAAGACATACATACAGAGAAACCTAAAGTGAAAATTTATTTTATACCATGATTGTATGCGTCTGACAAAATTATGGTAATTCAACGAAACTCACTCTTATTCTGTACGAGAATGTATTTGGTAGCGGTGTGTGCACTGTGCGTGCTTTGTACGTCGATGGCTGTACACACATAGTGACCGCTGTCCGATATTTGTAGATCCTCTTTCACTAGACTACTGCTCGTCGCTGCGTTGCGGTTTGTGTAGTCAGATTTGTATGGCCTGGAAATGAGAATTAAGAAATTATTAATTTATGCGGTTTGTGTAGTCAGATTTGTATGGCCTGGAAATGAGAATTAAGAAATTATTAATTTATTTACGACACCCACGGGTAGAATTGGGGTGATGCTATTCTAAGCCGGCATCACACGGTACAAAGCGACTAGGGGATAATTATCCAGGGAATGGGCAGCAGCGTTCCCTGTGAATTAAACATCTTGCACTGCGCTCGCCAATCCGCCTGCCAAGCATGGTGAGTATGGCAATACCCCCCAATGCGGGGGAGGCCCATGTCCAGCAGTGGACTGTTATGGCTGTAAAGGTAAAGGTAGGTAAGGTAATTTATTTACAAACATACGTAAATCACGCCATTTTATTCCTTAGAGTAGGCAGAGCAGTGACGACGGTAATAATAAGGTTGCTATCATAAATTCAAAACCAGGACAGTATCTTGTTTGCTTCAAGAATATAATTAATAAAAAAATGATTAATATTTTTCATTTAAAAATATTTTTTTGAGAAACATCCATGGGCTAAAAACAGGAAAGAAATCACCGATACAAAATCTTTCAGAATCATAATAATTTTGTATCAGCATGTCCAGATTTTGCGGATTTCCTGCAACATCTGTAACTTCATTCATTAAGCAGTTTATTACCTTTCAGATGCAGTAGTGTTATCACTAGGTATATAGTTCCACCAATAAATCCTTGGATTCAAGTCCCCTTTTAGTGTACATGTCAAGTTGAGGTTGTCACCAACCCTCCGTACTATGACATCGGTATACTCTGGATCACCCGGGCTGTAGAGAGCCAGGTAAGGGAATTGTAACTCAGCCGTACCTGAAAATACAAACGAAATAGAATATGTTACTAGAGTGAAAGTCTGTTTGAAAGGCCGACAACTAATAATTCTACTATTTTAGCAGATATTTATGCCATTTTCTGAATCTGAGTATTACCTGATTCATAGAAGAAAGCCACCTAAATTATTGTTTGTGTCTTCTCATTCAACAACAGGAATCCAAAAAGATATCAACAATAATGTTGCCCTTTTGGATACCCTTATTCTATCAATCAGGTGGTATTCTAAATGTAAACTGAAGACTTTCTATTGGGATTTTAATTATTAGTGCTGTATTATTGTCATAAAAGAAAATAGTTGTTGAAAGAATGCAGGGGGTTCTTTTATCAGCATTTTAAAACATTATTCCAAAATCTCTGAACTCTACACTCTGACCAAAATAACTCAGTCAGTGGCATCATGTTTTGTATGGAAGGCCCAAAATTTCCATAAATGTCCTAAAAACAAGTTTTCCACTTTTAGACAAAGAACCTACAAAGGTCAAGGAATATGGGCTGATAATGCTTCATGGATTTTCATGTCATGAATTATAAATGAGAGAGGTTGCCATGGGAAATTCTACCAAAGGAAGAATGATGCTTTACGACGTAACTGTAAACATTTGGTATGCAAATAAACAATAAACCTAGATCAAAAGTGAAAGGATGTGTTTACTATGCCAAAATAACTGTAGAAAATCGAATTGTACTCAGTGAGTGACGAAAAAACCATGGACCAAGGAAGTGGTTTTTAAAGCGGTTTTGGGCAAACAGAGATAAACCTTGAGTTTAATTTGCAAGATAAGCTAGTTCAACAACTCCATAGCGTCAAGAAAGGCCTTGGAGACGAAAAATTGAGCTGCAAAACCAAAAAAATGCGCTGCGGTAACCACGCTTCTATACAGAAGAATTCTCACAAATGAATACCCGAAAAAGTTTACTCACATGTTCCCAGGGAATTAATTATAGAAGAAATCCAGAATAACACACAAGATACTCGTGCAAACATTTTTATTTACACCAAATACATTTTCACAGGTTGACATTAAACAACGCGGCCATATTTGTTTTTGGTTTCAGGGATACCAGGCTGCTATCATCATAATAATATGAAACGACGAATCGGACTTGAATCGGACAGATATTTTTCAAACATGAAAACAGTTTTTCGAAGGTTTTAAAAAGTCAACGCCCTCTAAATCACACTTTAAAATCTATAAATAGTGTCCCATTATTCACATTTAAAATTTATGTCAAATTTGTGCTTCACCATGCGACTAAGCCACAAAGACATGTTTTTAGTAAAAGAGCTTAATAATATCTTTTCTTACATGTCTGGCAGCACTAATGGACGTGAAGCGCGCCATCTATAAACCAATAGAAATGATACTTGCCTTCTTAGAAGTACCTTTTACTCGTTTACAGATGTCACTTCATGCTTACAAAAAGTATTTCTCCTCGCTCATAGATGTCGCTGTAAAACTTCATTTAATATTGCCAGATATAGATTTTAAATTATATTTCTATCTTTTCTTACAGCCGTGTTCCTATGGGATTGGTTCCACCAACAAAACGAGAAGAAGTAAGTCACCCGTTTGCGAGCAAGCGTTCCATACGAGATGAAGATGTTCTTGCAAATTGGCTTACTTTAGTCATGAAACACCCAAGAAAATAGATATAATTTTGTGATTGGTTGGTGCACCTAAGAGTGCTGCCATACAAATGTGAAAATTTTCTTAGTATTTTCCACCAACCCCCACTAAGTGCGCCTTAACCGCTAGATTATTAGTGCTTGTATTGTACCTTTGATTTGTACCTCGTCACGGAGGAGGTAGGCAGTTTCTGTTTAATTTACTAACACTAGTCTGGCAACTGTTCTAACGTCACTTTTTATTTACGTCATTTTTGATTTTGACATTTATACGGTTTAAGTTCATCTGTGACGGTGGACGTGGAGTGTAAACTAAAGATCGCCTAAAAATTCGAAAACAAATTATTTCTCCATATGTTTTGTGTGATATTCCAATAAAACATTGCATGAATATTCGGACGATTATTCCGTGTGACAAAATGTGTTCTGTGACTGTGAAAAAACGGTGTTTCGTGTAAAAGTTTATAGTGAATTTCGTTCCATTGTTCTCGCCGTAATATTCGGCTATTGACAAACAAAAGCCTATGCGGGTGGTATTCACAGCAGGGGGGCGTTCATTGGCAGCATCGTGGCATGATATTCAGGCTAATTTACAAAGGTTTTCGTCGTAAATTCCTTTTCTTTTCCAAAATGAACGGCGTAAGCCCGGACGCGCCGATCGGCGTGCAATGCCTACAAAGTTTATCCAGCAAGTTATTTCCAAGGCTACAGATCAACAGGCTACTATGGTAATTATTTTTGCTTTATAATTGTGCTTAGAGTTGGCTAAGGTCGTTTTAGAAAAGACTTAGATTGTGCATGAAAAGAATATATTCTTTGTTTTAACTATGCAAGTCTTTTAAGTAGTCTAAACTGTAAACAACTTAGCTTGCATGCATTTTATAAGGCAGTCCCTTTAAATGCATTTGCATGATATAATAAATCTATGATACAAACTCATGAAACTTTATTACATTCTAGGTACATAAAACAAAATGCAAAAAAAATATTCATTTTAATTACTTTATTTTGCAATCAAAGCTTATCTTTATGTCTAGGATGTAAACAGAAATTGCTGAAAATACCATGAATCAGACCAGCTCATAAAACTGAACACTTTTCCCCAAGAACAAGTCTCAAATGAAGGTTTCAGAAACTATATTTTTTTCTAATTTGACATATTTTTCCTGTGGAGTGTTGTTCAATTTCCATTTCACTATTGACTATGCATATTTTTCAGATCTTGTTTAGTAACAACCACTAACCAGGTATTAGGTATTTAAATAAAAATAATAATTTAGAGGATACCCAAGTGGTGTTTGTTTTTCGCATTTTCATATAAATGCATTCCCCAATTTTCTTCCCAAATAATGCATGTTAATGCCATAGGCATGCCCCAGATTAATATTTTTTCTAATTTATATTAGGTACAGGAGATACTATGAGAATTTGACAATTTATGTGGAAATAGATAAATTGTTTCCAGTAATATTTCTTTTTATATCTAATAAAAGTAGCAGAAAATCATTTCCAGTAATATTTTTATTAAATATCAATAATGTAACATGCCTATGGTATGCTTTAAATGTAATTAAAGAAGAATTAAAATAGCTCTACATACATTATTTGGGAAAAAAAAAGCCACATGAGAAATTGTCTTAAAGAATTACCAAAGTGATTCAATGCTGAGTAATTAAAAATTACATTGAACTGTGTTAGTAGCACAGTTTACACTTAATATTATACTCGTGGCTAATTATTGATAAGACGAAACCTATTAAAACTCTGCTTATGATAAGTGCTAATCTTTATAGGATGAAATTAGTTATGTTCACACATGTTGCTGTGTATAGGTTTATTGATCTCCTTATCAGCTGTTCAAATAATAATAAATAATATGTTTCTAAACAGCTGACCAAGGGCAAAAATATTCTGCATAATAGTTATAGTATCTTTTAAACCAAGCATTGCTCAGACTTTTTGTTGAAAAAACCTTGCGGGGTGTAATAACACCTAGACAGATTAATTTATTATCCCTGAAACTCCATACATACAAAATTTAATACAAAGAGGTGTTTAAGTGTTTTTATTTTTTGCTTTTAATAGCAGTATTACTCCTGGGGTGGTCACTGTAAGGCAATAGCTATTATCAATGCTTCTAAGTGCAAGCAACATCTAAAAACCTACTGTACATGTTAATATTAATGTTAATGACCTTATGTAGCAGCACTCTTATATGATAATCGATAAGACTGATAAAATAAGCAATACATACTTCCTGATTGTTTAGTTATAATATTTTATATCTTACAACTGAATGTAAAAAATCCTGAAAACAAAACATGTAGTTAATTTTACATAATAATGTATTTTTGAATCTTCCAGTGCTGTGAAAAAAAAACCAATGTACCTATTTATTTTTTATTTTTAATAGGTTTTTAAATTGAACCCAAGTAACTCATTTATTTTGCTCAGTTCAACTAAAAACACTTCAGCCTTCAGGGTTACGCCTGATAGCGCCCGATTTAAACAAGCAGTAAAATACTAAAAGCCTACTCTTCTAAGTAATCTGATGCAGTGACTCACAAATGACCCAGAATCCATAACCATAATATAAAATGTGAATCACTTGGCAACATCCTTTCATACATGGCGTGAACATTATCTGCACTCATTAAGTACTTATTATCGCCAGCTCATCAACATAAGCGCTTTACACACATAACGTCCGTTTGTGCGTTATTTACGCAGCGTTATCCGTTGCGTTTGAAAAATACGATATTCCACCTTAATTTCATACAGATACGGTTTTTGTGAAACGGTTTGACCTCGGTTTGACAGACGCATCCGTTAGCGCAAAAATATCGCACAACGCTTTGTTGACGGAAGCGTTTGTCAAACAATTTGACATAAATCATATTTCTATGAGAATAAGGTCGAAATTCGTATTGTCCCAACGGACGCGTTACGCAGCTCAAAAATAACTTTGAAACGGACTGTATTAAAGCGCCTTACCCATTTAAGGATTAATTTGGATTTTTCATATAAATACTTAGAAAGACCAGAATAAATTGATCTCTTAAATGGGTACGTTGATGTGCTGGCGACAGTACATATTATTTTATGGGTACAAATATATTGTATACCAAAATCAGTTTTGAATACCTAAACACCTTTACCTTAAAACGACAAGGTATACCAAAAAATGAATAGTGTACCAAAAAACAAATGCGTAAAAAAGTATATCCGCAACGCAATTTAAAAAGTGCGTTTATCTGATAAAGTTATGCACATACTTTAAAATGTAATCGAAAGCCAAAATTAGTAAATGTCTACCAAATTCAGTACACCCAATTTACGCGCCAATGCTACCAATTTAAATTACAACGCCTGCAATAAAACTTAGGTATAAATTTGGTGTCATGTCATTGAACTTCACTAGAGGTGTACCCAAATAATCTTAGTTTATATAGGTTCGTTAGATATAGCCTAACCGAACCTGGCGCGGAAAGCGCCAGGTTAGGTTAGGTTAGGTTAGAACTTTGACCACAACGCACGAGCCGAGCGAGCGGAGCGAGCGTGCCGCGGCAGCGGCCGGCGATGTGCCAGAAACGACACGTTATCTGCGTCATAAATTTAAAATTTGAAAATGTGGGCAAACTAAGCTCATTTTGGGAAAACAAAACTTTTTTAAGGAGCATTTATTTTATTAGAGTAATTAAATAGTAGTATTTAGATAACATTTCGGTATAAATTGGAGTTTAAATTTTGGTAAACATTTACTATTTATTAGATAATTATATTATTTTTGGTCTCATGTACTTTAATTGGCTAACGTAAAATTAAATAAATGTATGCGTTTAAGTATAAAATAGGGTGTCATATTTTGGTAGACCTTTGGTTTACCTTTTTTGGGTTGAAAATTCATTTTTTTGTTTTGCGATTTTTATTTAATTTGGTAAACAGTTAAACCAAAGTCTTATTTTATTATGCTGATATAAATGTATGTTAAGAATAAGTCCAATACTACAGGTTTAAAATTGCCACAAAGTATTGAATTTATCAGGAGAATCATCATCATCTTCCTGCTCTTATCTCAATTGCTTGGGATCGCCGCAATACGTTTTGTTTGAACACAAAATCATTTTGCAAAAAGATTTGGCTTAATTTTACGAACGGCCTGTCTGATTTTACTAACGGCCTGCCTGCTCTTTGGGAATGCTATCGTAGGTGGTATTACCGCCACAATACAGTTGACAAACAGACAGACAGAAACACTTTATTGCTCACATTAAAACATAGATAGGTATAAATACAAAAACCATAATACAAGCAAAGGCGGCCTTATCGGTTGACCATAATTGGCAGATATTGTAGCCATGGTCAAAAACTCTACGTCGCCTAATCGCCTTTTACGAAATACCCTGAGTAGAATAGGGGTGGCAGAATTCTTAGCCGCTACGCAATACCAATAACATTATCAAAAGAGTATGAATCTTAATTTCAGTATCTTTGTTCCAGGTACCAAGTATCCATTCTAGTCCTAACCTACATCACTTACATGACGTACCATTTGACCCGCAAGCCAATATCTGTGGTGAAGTCTGTCCTACATCAGAACTGTTCAGGGTTGAAGCCTCCGCCAGGGGTGGATCCTGACAACGACACGTGGTGCGACTGGCCACCGTTCAGTAAGTCACCGAGCCAACTAGAGCAGTGTTTTTCAAACTGTGGGTCGCGACCCCCAGGGGGGTCGCGGAGCCCTGCTAAGGGGGTCGCCGGCAAAAGACAAACCCAATTTTAAAAACAAGGAAAGGGCTTTTTTAAAACATTCAAAAGAATTGCTATTATGTGTAGTATGTAGTGCTCTTTACCTGTTTGTAGCGTGAAAAGTCGGGCTCGCTTCGCTCGCCATACGTGCAGGTACCTTTCTATGCGTTTTACGCCCACGGCTAGTGTTAATAAGGCTCCTCGATCGCGAATATGTATTTTCCAGCCTGTGTTTCCCTAACGGCTTGTGTTTAAGTTTCACGCTCGTTTGTAGCGTAAAAAGTCGAGCTCGCTTCGCTCGCGAACTTGTATTTTCCAGCCTGTGTTTCCTTAGCGGTTTTTGTTCAAGTTTCACGATCGTTTGTAGCGTAAAAAGTCGGGCTCGCTTCGCTCGCGGTACTACCGTGGGGTTGTGGCTTACTTGTATCTGAAAACTACAGCCTACTAAGATAAATATCCAGAACATGCACACAAGGTTTGAAGTTTTTTCTGTATCCGCCACTGATTAAATGACCATTACTAATTTTGTCTTTCTATGATGTGATGACTCAACAGGGGGGTCGCCAGTTAATTTTTGCCTGGAAAGGGGTCGCTTATCAAAAAAGTTTGAAAAACACTGAACTAGACCAACGGTTGGCATAGGCCACATAATATGACAGCTGTCAAAACTAGAACACATTGTCAACATAGAAAAATAGACCTTATGACATGGCAATTACATTATTTTTACAGCTGTCAAATATGGTCTATTATGGCAGCCATACTGAAAGATATTATGATGGTCGTGGTACGAATATGCCGTATTTGACAGCTGTGAAATATGGCCAGTTAAGACGGCCGTGCTGCAGGATATAATAATAGAGATGGTACGACTCTGTCATATGTCAAATATGACCTATTAAGACGGCCGTACTGAAGGATATAATAATGGTGGTACAATCAACAACTTCACGCGTGTATTTGTATATGGCATCACCCGCGGCAATATCACGTGTGTTGCCGGCGACGATTTCTATGTTTATAGACATTGTCCTGCGGCAATGTCAATGCCGTGTGATGCCGGCTTAAAATAGCATCACCACAATTTTACCCGTGAGTGTCCTTTTTACCGACTAAGGGATTATCATCCAGGGAATGGGCAGCAGCGTTTCCTGTAAATGCAACATCATGCAAGTACTGTGCTCGCCAATCCGCCTGCCAAGCGTGGTGAGTATGGCAATACCCTCCGATGGGGGAGGCCCATTGTCCAGTGGACTGTTGTGGCTGTTATGGTTATGGATGGTCCTGCGGCAATAAAAGCCGCCATTCAGTATGTACTACAAGCAACATGTACATTGTACCAATTGTACAACAATAACAATGGGAACAAATATATTGTATACCAAAATCAGTTTTGAATACCTAAACACGTTTACCTTAAAACGACAAGGTATACCAAAAAATTAATAGTGTACCAAAAAACAAATGCGTAAATAAGTATATCCGCAACGCAATTTAAAAAGTGCGTTTATCTGATAAAGTTATGCTCATACTTTAAAGTGTAATCGAAAGCCAAAATTAGTAAATGTGTACCAAATTCAGTACACCCAATTTACGCCCCAATGCTACCAATTTAAATTACAACGCCTGCAATAAAACGTAGTTATAAATTTGGTGTCATGTCATTGAACTTCACTAAAGGTGTACCCAAAAAATCTTAGTTTTTAGGTCCGTTAGATATAGCCTAAGCGAACCTGGCGCGGAAAGCGCCAGGTTAGGTTAGGTTAGGTTAGAACTTTGACCACAACGCACGAGCAGAACGAGCGGAGCGAGCGTGCCGCGGCAGCGGCCGGCGATATGCCAGAAACGACACGCTATCTGCGTCATAAATTTAAAATATGAAAATGTGGGCAAAATAGCTTATTTTGGGAAAACAAAACTTTTTTAAGGAGCATTTATTTTATTAGAGTAATTAAATAGTAGTATTTAGATAACATTTCGGTATAAATTGGAGTATAAATTTTGGTAAACATTTACTATTTATTAGATAATTATATTATTTTTGGTGTCATGTACTTTAATTGGCTAACGTAAAATTAAATAAATAAAACGTTTAAGTATAAAATAGGGTGTCAAATTTTGGTAGACATTTACCTTTTTTGGGTTGAAAATACATTTTTTTGGTTTGTGATTTTTATTTAATTTGGTAAACAGTTAAACCAAAGCCAATAACAATGTCAGAGGCCTGCTACTTATAGTAGGGTCAGGGGCCTCATTCCCGGATTGAGTTTTGTTTTTGTATCGTCACGTACGAAAGTGAAATTTGAAAGAAAATAAATATTTTTCAAATTGCTCGACTGCCTCAAGAAGAAAGTAATTAGTGGGTAGGCCGGTGTGGCGCAGTGGTTAGTATGACTGCCTGCCACGCAGAAGGTTCCGGGTTCAATTCCCAGTGGGGTCACTCACAAAGTTGATATTTATTTATCATTTTGTGAATGTATTCCCAGTCTTGTTAGGACATTGCAGGCTGAACCACCTGATTGTTCGCAAGTAAGATGGTTCCGTGCTTCGGATGGGCACGTTAAGCCGTCGGTGCCGGTTGCTGTCTATGATGGCGGTCGTTACACAACCATGTCAGAGGCCTGCTACTTGTAGTAGGCGGTTGAAAAACTCTGACACCAGGTTTCATCGGGTCGTTGAACGACTTGGTGTCCCACACGAAGAGAGAGAGAGAGAGAGTGGGTAAGCGGTTAAAAAACTCTGACTGAAGCAGCGTTTATCAGGTCGTTGGATGACTTGGTGTCCTACTCGAAGTAAAAATTAGTAAGGCAATCATAATAATGTGTGCAAAGCGCGAATATCTTAAACTTTGAATTACTTTATCTTTGAATTACTATCCTTAATTTACTGTAAACTTGAGTTTATCGTACCTTAATATTTTATTTTTAAGATTTTTCTCTTTGTGTCGATCGCGCCTCATGCTGTGGTTTTGGCAGAATATCAGCGTTACAGCTTCTGCTGTGACACAAAGCTGAGTCGGACGGAACCATTTCACTAGTAGGTGTAGTTCATAAGTTTGCCTATTTAAAAACTATTTTTTCTTTCCTGTTCTATGTATACTCAGTTTAGATTAAGAGCTTGTTTATGTACTGCAATATTAGTGAATAAATAATATGTCTATGTCTATGTCTATGTCTTATAGCAGAACATTACACTGGGACATTTCATACGTGTCAAAAATTCTGGCGGCCTTATTGCTAACTGTATACCTATTTGTTACAGACACAAATGATGCGAACGCGTTACTCGGAGCGCTGGACTCTGCGTTCCTGTTCTCGTATGCGGCGGCCATGTTTATTTCTGGTGAGTACTTTCATTATGCTTTTAGTCGACGAACGATTCCACCAGCCCAGGAGCTAAATTTTACTTGCAACCAAGACTTCCTTCTTTTTCAAACCAGGTGCTATATCATCAATATCATAACAGCCACAATAAAGTCCACTGCTGAACATGGGCCTCCCCTTAGTAGGGGGGTATTTGCCATACTCACCACGCTTGGCAGGCGGGTTGGTGAGCGCAATGCACGATGTTACAATGCGTTGTGAAATTCATCCAGGGATTGAACCCCTGGATGAATTTATCCCTTAGTCGCCTCTTACGAAGCTCTTACTAAGCCGGCATCACACGGCAAATGAAACGTGCTAGGTATATAATGAAAATTTAAAAAAAATATAAAAAATTCGTTAGCGTCGGCCGGGACTTGAACCCGGGACTGAGGGGAACCGTACTACTGCTCTACCAACTGAGCTACCGGCATTAGGCCGATCGTAGTCCGATTCGTTCTTCCCAGAACAACTCGTAAGCCCAGTCTCGCCCCAAGGGCGTGATTGGGCTGGTTGTTTGAACAACCACCCAAACACATCCGGGTGAGCCCTCGCTCCCCACCAAATAGTCAGGTGTAGTTTTAACGGTCCCGGGACCGGAAAACATAGAGTCCAGCAGTAAAAAAAAAAAATAGGCCGGTCGTAACAATATTTGTCTTCTTCATAGTCCAAACAATGTTCTACCGTGAAAATTTATAGTTCAGGATTTTCCAACTAGATACCTTCCAAGCACTTATATACCTACCACTCTAGGTAGATCTTTTAAGTAGGTAAGTAAGTAATAGGATAACAATTTAGGAATTTATTGCACAATAATAAAGAACATAATAAAGAATTATTTAAAATGCGCAATGTGGCCTTATCGCTAAAAGCAGTCTCTTACAGACAGCCTTCATTTCCTTTTTGTACTAATTTTCCAGGCATGGTGGCCGAGCGAGTGGACCTCCGTTACTTCTTGACCATGGGAATGCTGACGTCAGCCATCTTCTGTTACCTATTCGGCATCGGTTACACAGCCGGCATACACAACATATCCTACTATCTACTTGTACAGGTAAATATAACCTGATTCACAGAAGAAAGGAACCCGAAATAGCAACATTATAGTTTGCGTCGTTATCATGTTACATGAGATTTGAGAAAGATGTCAATAATAATGTTGCCATTTCGGGTCCCCTTCTTCTATGAATCAGGTAGTATCACACTTCATGAGATTGTTCCTAGTTTGGTTAGTCATATTATATTCGACTTAATAACTATGGAAATGCTGAGGTCAGCTATATTTTGTTACCTCTTCAGCATATCTGAGGGCTTCATGTGTATCACAATTTAAGGGAACAGGCTGACAACCTGTCTCTTTACTGAATACACTATTTTTCTGAAACTGCTTTCAAAAATTTGTCAGACGTGGTAACTGCGACCGTATTTAACGCTCTACCTACCCCGCAAGGGGTAAAGGCGTGATATGTGTGTAAGATTGTTCCCAGTTTGGTTAGTTATGTTATGTGAGTTGACCATGGGAATGCTGACGTCAGCCATCTTCTGTTACCTATTCGGCATCGGTTACACAGCCGGCATACACAACATATCCTACTATCTACTTGTACAGGCAAATAATCGCTGACAACCTGTCACTATAGTGATACACTATTTTTCCAAAATGGCTGTCAAATATGTGTCACACGTGGGGGGCCCTATTTAACGCTCTACCTACTCCGTTAGGAATAAAGGCGTTATACAATGTGTTACATAACAACAAATAAAGCTGAAAGGAGGTCAAGGCACTCATAAAACTGAACAACATTCCCTATGTAACATGAGTCGAAATATGAAAAAGAAATTGAGTCCCCATTATAACTCAAAGCAGCTGATCAGCAATTTTTTATGGGACGTCAGTTTTTTTTTCATATCTAGATCCATGTTCCAAGGGGAAAGTTGTTCAGTTACATGAGTACCTTGACCTCCTTTCGGTTTTATTTGTTGTTTTGCAAAACCCAGTAACTGTGCAAGATTGTTCCCAGTTTGGTTAATTATGTTATATTACTTGATAACCATGAGAATGCTGACGTCAGCCATCTTCTGTTACCTATTCGGCATCGGTTCCACAGCCGGCATACACAACATATCCTACTATCTACTTGTACAGGTAAATATCAAGAGATTGTTCCCAGTTTGGTTAGTTATGTTATGTAAGTTAACCATGGGAATGCTGAGGTCAGCCATATTTTGTTACCTCTTCAGCATATCTGAGGGCTTCCTTCATGTGTTTCTTAATTTAAGGGATCAGGCTGACAACCTGTCACTATAGTGAATACGCTCATCATCATCTTCCTACCCTTATCCCAATTACTTGGGGTCGGCGCAACATGTTTTGTTTGACACAAAATCATGTTGCAATAGGATTTGGCTTAATTTTATGACTATAGTGAATACGCTATTTTTCTGAAACTGCTTGCTTTCAAACATATGTCAGACGTGAACATTCCGACCGTATTTAACGCTCTACCTACCCCGCAAGGGATAAAGGCGTGAAATGTGTGTGAGATTGTTTCCAGTTTGGTTAGTTATGTTAAGTAAGTTGACCATGGGAATGCTGACGTCAGCCATCTTCTGTTACTTATTCGGCATCGGTTACACAGCCGGCATACACAACATATCCTACTATCTACTTGTACAGGTAAATATCAAGAGATTGTTCCCAGTTTGGTTAGTTGTGTTATATCACTTGATAACTATGGGAATGCTGAGGTCAGCCATATTTTGTTATCTCTTCAGCATATAATCTGAGGGCTTCACGTGTATCACAATTTAAAGGAACAGGCTGACAACCTGTCACTATAGTGAATACACTATTTTTCTGAAACGACTTTCAATTATTTGCTAGACGTGGTAATTGCGACCATATTTAACGCTCTACCTACCTTGCAAGGGATAAAGGCGTGATATGTGTGTAAGATTGTTCCTAGTTTGGTTAGTTATGTTATGTGAGTTGACCATGGGAATGCTGACGTCAGCCATCTTCTGTTACCTATTCGGCATCGGTTACACAACCGGCATACACAACATATCCTACTATCTACTTGTACAGGTAAATATAACTCGATTCACAGAAGAAAGGAACCCGAAATGGCAACATTATTGTTTGCGTCGTTATCATGTTACATGAGATTTGAGAAAGATGTCAACAATAATGTTGCCATTTCGGGTCCCCTTCTTCTATGAATCAGGTAGTATTACACTTCTTAAGGTTGTTCCCAGTTTGGTTAGTTATGTTATATTACTTGATTTCTACTTGTATTCGCTTCATGAGGGGCTTCATGTTTAGGTATATCAATTTAAAGCGACAGGCTGACAACCTGTCAATATTGTCAAACGTGGGAAATGCGACCATATTGCGGCTTATCACTCTTTGCCCACCCGGCTACGGATAAAGGCGTGATAAGTGTGTGAGATTGTTCCCAGTTTGGTTAATTATGTTATATTACTTGATAACTATGGGAATGCTGACGTCAGCCATCTTTTGTTACCTATTCGGCATCGGTTATACAGCCGGCATACACAACATATCCTACTATCTACTTGTACAGGTAAATATCAAGAGATTGTTCCCAGTTTGGTTAGTTATGTTATGTAAGTTGACCATGGGAATGTTGAGGTCAGCTATATTTTGTTACCTATTCGGCATCGGTTACACAGCCGGTATACACAACATATCCTACTATCTACTTGTACAGGTAAATATCAAGAGATTGTTCCCAGTTTGGTTAGTTATGTTATGTAAGTTGACCATGGGAATGTTGAGGTCAGCTATATTTTGTTACCTATTCGGCATCGGTTACACAGCTGGCTTACACAACATATCCTACTATCTACTTGTACAGGTAAATATCATATCACACTTAGAGTACATATAAGCAAGCTATAGAGTACGATTATCGCTCCGCGCCGTACTGTCAAAACGTAAGCTGTTGCTCACTAGATACAGACGTCAAATGTATGAGAAGTAACAGAGGTTCAATAGTGTTGTCACTGACGTTTTGCTACTGATGGACAGAGGGCTTGTGTTCGTACCCTTGCCAACCGTTCATACTTAGTAGGCGCACTAAATAGCTTGCTTATTTATACTTTAAGATTCCCCACATTTCTTGAGACTGTTCCTACTTTGGTTAGTTATGTTATGTAAATTGACCATGGGAGTGCTGACGTCAGCCATCTTCTGTTACCTATTCGGCATCGGTTACACAGCCGGCATACACAACATATCCTACTATCTACTTGTACAGGTAAATATAACCTGATTTACAGAAGAAAGGAACCCGAAATAGCAACATTATTGTTTGCATCTTTTTCATTTTTCATGAGATTTGAGCAAGATGTCAACAATAATGTTGCCATTTCGGGTCCCCTTTTTCTATGAAACAGGTAGTACCTAGTATCACATCACACTTTATGAGCTTGTTCCCAGTTTGGTTAGATATGTTATATTACTTGATAACTATGGTAATGCTGAGGTCAGCCATATTTTGTTACCTCTTCAGCATATCTGAGGGCTTCATGTGTATCACAATTTAAGGGAACAGGCTGATAACCTGTCACTATAGTGAATACACTATTTTTCTGAAACTGCTTTCAAATATTTGTCAGACGTGGTAACTGCGACCGTATTTAACGCTCTACCTACCCATCAAGGGATAAAGGCGTGAAATGTGTGTGAGATTGTTCCCAGTTTGGTTAGTTATATTGTGTAAGTTGACCATGGGAATGCTGACATCAGCCATCTTCTGTTACCTATTCGGCATCGGTTACACAGCCGGCATACACAACATATCCTACTATCTACTTGTACAGGTAAATATAACCGGATTCACAGAAGAAAGGAACCCGAAATGGCAACATTATTGTTTGCGTCTTTTTCACACTAGAGATACATGAGATTTGAGCAAAATGTCAACAATACAATGTTGCTATTTCGGGCCGATTCTTCTATGAATCAGGTAGTACCTAGTATCACACTTAATGAGATTGTTCCCGGTTTGGTTAGATATGTTAAAATTATACTCCTTGACTATGGGAATGCTGACGTCAGCCATCTTCTGTTACCTATTCGGCATCGGTTACACAGCCGGCATACACAACATATCCTACTATCTACTTGTACAGGTAAATGTCAAGAGATTGTTCCCAGTTTGGTTAGTTACGTTATGTACTTGATAACTATGGGAATGCTGACTTCAGGTAAATATCAAGAGATTGTTCCCAGTTTGGTTAGTTATGTTATGTGAGTTGACCATGGGAATGCTGACGTCAGCCATCTTCTGTTACCTATTCGGCATCGGTTACACAGCCGGCATACACAACATATCCTACTATCTACTTGTACAGGTAAATATAACCTGATTCACAGAAGAAAGGAACCCGAAATAGCAACATTATTGTTTGGGTCTTTTTCATGTCACATGAGATTTGAGCAAGATGTCAACAATAATGTTGCCATTTCGGGTCCCCTTTGAATCAGGTAGTATCACACTTCATGAGATTATTCCCAGTTTGGTTAGTTATATTATATTACTTGATAACTTTGGGTATTAGTAATACACGACAATAGCTAAAACGGCCCTCAAATATTTGTCAGACGTGTCCATAACGACCTTATTTTTACGACCGTTGACGCTCTGCTTACCCCGCAAGGGATAAAGACGAGATTTATGTATGTGACGAAGAAGGAACAGAAGAAGTAAAAGAGGATTGGTACAATATCTAAAGACTACAGGGAATTGGCCGATAAACAAAGTGATACATACCATTTCGTAGTCAGCTTATCCGTTGAGACTGTTTCGGGCTAGCAGCCCTCGTCAGGCACGGTGTCACCGTACGACAGTCAGTCCGCCTACAGTAACACCACGCCTCCAGCAAGCCAACCTTAGAACCTTAGATACACACTGTTCCAAGCTGGTGCGTCTTCACCAACTATCAGATTCCGATGAATATCACTGAAGTCCACTGGCTGCCTGTAGCCCTGCATGGCTACCAAGAGAACCAGTAGCAGTTGTCACCATTCTCGTACGATCTCAGCATTTTAGCAACCTCTTGATGGTATTACGATAACAATGAACACACACACTTCACGATCTCCACAAATATTCCGTTGCCCGTACGGATCTAGGGCTCCGCCATCGCCTGATG
This sequence comes from Phthorimaea operculella, assembly GCA_024500475.1. Lineage (NCBI taxonomy): Eukaryota > Metazoa > Arthropoda > Insecta > Lepidoptera > Gelechiidae > Phthorimaea > Phthorimaea operculella. Next base: position 753,136 of record JANFCV010000050.1, on the reverse strand, counting down.
ACCACAGGTTCTCCAATAGTCCAGGATTCCCAAGATTTAGCCGGATTCAGAATCTAACCTCAAAAAGACAAGTTTACGGCAGCGCGGCCAAAGCGAGACTGAATCAATCGCATTCGACTCTCAAGCTCATCAATTCGTCAATCGTCAATCATCAATCCCATTCGAATGACTTCATTCGTTCAATGAGTCAATCTCCTTATTTTACTACACAACCACGACTGTATGCCAGTGTTACCAGTTAAAGCCTTTGCCTTACAAGTGGCGCCATTTGGCACAGCGCCCAAGTACTATACGCAGCGTTTCGTTTCTGCAAGAATCAACAAGCAATGGAATGAAAAGATAAATTATCAAAAGGTGAACTGTCAACTGTCAAATAATTTCATCAAATACCGACAGAGTTTGATTATTTTCCGACACGGCCATTCTGACAAGTCAGCCGTCCTCGGCTGATGCGTATTGAAGGAAACCGCCATACAATGATTATGGAAAAAGAATGCAGGCAATAATAAAAGAAAGCCGCTCGTCCATCCTGACCATAAGTAGTAGTCATTGAAATTCGTCCGCCAAGGGTAAGAAATGGAAGTAGCCATCACAAAATCCGTAGCAGAAGCTACCTTGAACTGAATAACGGGAACCATATTACTATCAAACACAGAATCTACCACTAGATAATCTCAGTCTGAGATCTGATAGGTGCTTAATCGTCAAGTCATAACCCACAAACGGGTAAACGGGATAAGTTCAAGATAAGCCTAGTCTGCTATTGACAAGACTTTACGACCACCTGCTCAGTATCCGGCATTTGATAGACCTTAGGTAGATGCCCCAACTGTTACAGAATTAAATCTCAAGATAACTAACTCGACCAGCATCTGATAGATCTCAACACAACACCACCAAGCTTCAAAACTACCTCGAAACTAATTTAGGCTCACTGACAAATTAGGTATTACACGAATTGAAATGAAAATAGCAATTGTTAATAAAATTTTTTTTTGCTTCCATGAATTTATAACAGCTGTAGTTTTTCAAAGTTTTCATAAATCTGAAAGAGTTTTTTTTTTAATCATCATCGAGTTTTAAGCATTTCATCAACAAACTTCTTAATAAAAGTCATAAGTCATTCATGTCTCCTTTTTTTTGCAATTTAGCTTCCCATCCTAGCAGGGCACATAACAGCTATATGAGGATAGCTAGAATTACGTGTTCCTGCTCAAGAAAGTAAATCGGCATTACTAAGGCATCTCACCAAAGTAATACTTCAGAACACCATACTGTTTAATAAAAGTCATAATTAAGTTATTCGTGTATCTCTTTTATTTGCAATTTAGCTTCCCATCCTAGCAGGGCACATAACAGCTATATGAGGATAGCTAGAATTACGTATTCCTGCTCAAGAAAGTAAATCGGCATTACAAAGGCATCTCACCAAAGTAATACTTCATAACACAAAAGTTCTCAATAAAAGTCATAGTCAAGTTCATGTTTCTTCTTCTTTTTTTTTTGCAATTTAGCTTCCTATCCTAGCAGGGCACATAACAGCTATATGAAGATAGCTGGAATTACGTATTCCTGCTCAAGAAAGTAAATCGGCATTACTAAGGCATCTCACCAAAGTAATACTTCATAACACAATACTGTTTAAAAGTCATCATAAGTCATTCGTGTCGTGTGTCTCTTATTTTGCAATTTAGCTTCCCATCCTAGCAGGGCACATAACAGCTATATGAAGATAGCTAGAATTACGTAAAGTACGTAAGGTCTATCAATAAATTGGAACACGAGAATCAGTTGGGTACTTTATACCATGAAAAGGAAAAGAAATCCTTACCCAGATTACAGTTCCACATGAGATAGGTACTCACTAAAGTCTTCTACACAGATTAACCGGTTCACTAATTATAACACTAGAAGGTACTTCTTTTATCCCATTACTATTCACAGCACAGAGTAAGCACAGAGTATGTCAATAGTTACAAATCTGTCACCATACATTAACTACTATTACTGCATGTAGCATGTAATAGAGGGTTATATCACCACATCGTATTGTCAGGGAAGACAAGAACACAACATGTCTTTAACTTATCCGAATCTAATATTTCACTATCACAGTAGAACACTTCTAAAAACCCTCTAAAATAATGACTGAAATGATGAAATGACATTTCACTAGTTTGTCTTGCATGAAACACAAACTATGGCCTATTATCAGACCAAGAATACCTTAGCACCAATACTAATCAAAACACTGATTCACTATGACAAGACTGTTCCTTACACAAGTTCAAGATCTTAGTTTACCATCTCGCTCGCACAGCTGCGCTACTTCATATGAAAACTTCCTGTGATTTATGGAGTACAACGACCAACTAAACAGTAGTACAGTCTACCAAAAGAATACTTTTCAAATCTGTGTTAATAATGGTAGGATAGTGTACATAACCATACCTAACCATGAGCTATGGAATTTTATCCCATCAACAACCGTGAGCTTTGGAACTGTATCCCACTTCTGATGACGAAGAAGGAACAGAAGAAGTAAAAGAGGATTGGTACAATATCTAAAGACTACAGGGAATTGGCCGATAAACAAAGTGATACATACCATTTCGTAGTCAGCTTATCCGTTGAGACTGTTTCGGGCTAGCAGCCCTCGTCAGGCACGGTGTCACCGTACGACAGTCAGTCCGCCTACAGTAACACCACGCCTCCAGCAAGCCAACCTTAGAACCTTAGATACACACTGTTCCAAGCTGGTGCGTCTTCACCAACTATCAGATTCCGATGAATATCACTGAAGTCCACTGGCTGCCTGTAGCCCTGCATGGCTACCAAGAGAACCAGTAGCAGTTGTCACCATTCTCGTACGATCTCAGCATTTTAGCAACCTCTTGATGGTATTACGATAACAATGAACACACACACTTCACGATCTCCACAAATATTCCGTTGCCCGTACGGATCTAGGGCTCCGCCATCGCCTGATGACCACAGGTTCTCCAAATAGTCCAGGATTCCCAAGATTTAGCCGGATTCAGAATCTAACCTCAAAAAGACAAGTTTACGGCAGCGCGGCCAAAGCGAGACTGAATCAATCGCATTCGACTCTCAAGCTCATCAATTCGTCAATCGTCAATCATCAATCCCATTCGAATGACTTCATTCGTTCAATGAGTCAATCTCCTTATTTTACTACACAACCACGACTGTATGCCAGTGTTACCAGTTAAAGCCTTTGCCTTACAAGTGGCGCCATCTGGCACAGCGCCCAAGTACTATACGCAGCGTTTCGTTTCTGCAAGAATCAACAAGCAATGGAATGAAAAGATAAATTATCAAAAGGTGAACTGTCAACTGTCAAATAATTTCATCAAATACCGACAGAGTTTGATTATTTTCCGACATATGTATGTATGTACCATGGGAATGCTGACGTCAGCCATCTTCTGTTACCTATTCGGCATCGGTTACACAGTCGGCATACACAACATATCCTACTATCTACTTGTACAGGTAATTATAACCCGATTCATAGAAGAAGGGACCCGAAATGGCAACATTATTGTTTGAGCCTTTTTCATGTAACATGAGATTTGAGCAAGATGCCAACAATAATGTTGCCATTTCGAGTCCCCTTCTTCTATGAATCAGGTAGTAGCACACTTCGTCAGATTGTTCCTAGTTTGGTTAGTCATGTTATATTACTTGATAACTATGGAAATGCTGAGGTCAGCTACATTTTGTTACCTCTTCAGCATATCTGAGGGCTTCATGTGTATCACAATTTAAGGGAACAGGCTGACAACCTGTCTCTATACTGAATACACAATTTTTCTGAAACGACTTTCAAATATTTGTCAGACGTGGTAATTGCGACCGTATTTACCGTGATAGATGAGTGAGATTGTTCCCAGTTTGGTTAGTTATGTTATGTAAGTTGACCATGGGAATGCTGACGTCAGCCATCTTCTGTTACCTATTCGGCATCGGTTACACAGCCGGCATACACAACATATCCTACTATCTACTTGTACAGGTATATATTAAGAGATTGTTCCCAGTTTGGTTAGGTATGTTATTTACTTGATAACTATGGGTATTGCTATAGTGACAGGCTGACAACATGTCACTATAGTTATACACGAAATTAGCTAAAATGGCCCTCAAATATTTGTCAGACGTGTCCATAACGACCTTATTTTTACGACCGTTGACGCTCGGCTTACCCCGCAACGGATAAAAACAAGATTTATGTATGTATGTATGTACCGACTGGAGCGCGGTCGGTGTGTGCGTCGGCCGCCGCGGCCCCCGGCACCGCGCCGGTCTCGCGGCCGGAGCCGGTGGCGGCGACGCGGCCCCCGCTTGCAACTAATGATAAGGACGATTCCTTATCACGCGCACAAATTGTTATGTTTAGCGATGAATTTGGTAAAAACATGGGCTTACAACTTGGTCAGTGCATGGGTCAGGCAGTAATTAATCATTGCATGCCTGGCGCCGATTTTTCTACACTCATAAATACAGTGTTGGCATCACAATTTAATGAAAATTCAATTGTTATTATATTTAGTGGCAGAAGGGGGAATGCAACTAGAAAAGACTTTGGTTTATTTTCAAACCAATTGTATATAATGGAAAATGTCAAACAAGTGATTTTCTTTGCTTTTCCCTACAGCCAAAAAATGACTAACTTAGAAAATAATACTCGACATTGGTGTAACAAGTACTTACATACTTTGACATGTCGCAATCCTGACAAATTTCATTTTATTGATACTAATATTTTTATTGGAAAATATTTTAATGTAACAAAGGATAGATATTATCTATCTAAAGTTTATAAACGACAGATAGCAGAGTTACTATCTTATTCTTTTAAAAATTTAGCCAATTTGTTGGCTAACCAGACAACTGCTTCTATTGAGCAGAATAGCAATACTAACCTTATAACCTTGGAATCGGTTCCAAGTACTTTAAATTAATTCCTAAGACAACAGAGAGTAACTCTGGCATAACTTCGACTTCTATGTCACTTACTAGCCTAAGTCAGTCTATCTTGCTGAAACAAAGTTTAAAAAATAATGATAATAAAAATTGTACGAATAATAATAAAAATCGAAATAGCCGTATTTTAAAGATTGTACACCAAAACATTGAAGGCATGATAAGTAAGGAATTAGAAATTGAACTATTCATGAACTGCCTTAATATTGATATACTTTGTGTAACTGAACATTGGCTTAGAGATTATCAGCTCATGTTCAGTTTTAGTAATCACCAGGTAGTAAGTTCGTTCAACAGATCAAAAGCAATACGCGGCGGCTCGTTAATATTACTTAAGAACGAGCTTAAATACAAAGAACGCACTGACATCGTGAACCTATCCGTTGAGCGAACTATTGAAATATCCTGTGTGGAACTCGAGCATATTGTCATAATGAGCGTATACAGTCCACCTGATGCTGAATATGATTCCTTCGAAAAAGTTTCGGTGCCTACAAGAATCACGGCCACTTCAGCCAGATGCATAGATAATATTTATACAAATATTAAAGCCGAAGACGCGTCTGTTATAAACAAATTAAGCTCTGACCATACTGGTCAGCTAGCTACTTTCAAAATTAACATTGAAAAGGCACCTAAACAAGATATTACATGTGTACCGGTAAACGAAAGTAGGTTAAATCGTTACAGAGAAAATATCATACAAAAATTACCTGAATTACAATATGATGAAAATCCAAATAAATTATATAACTCAGTATTTAGTCTTGCCAAAGCAGAATATGACAATGTATTTAAATCCAAAAAAATTAAAGTTAACACAAAATTATTATTCAGTGATTGGGCCACGATAGGAATTCATAGAAGTAGAGAAAAATTGTACGATCTGTATGATGAAAGGTCATATAATAAATCAAAATCTTTTGCTGAATATGTAAAACGTTATTCAAAAACTTTTAAGCAGGTTTGTACAGTAGCTAAGTCTAACTTCATAAAAAATAATATTAAAAATAGCACCAACGTAACAAAAACCACTTGGAAATTTGTCAATAACGAAACTGGAAAATCTAAACGACGTAACGAAAATTTTAAACTCATGATAAATAATGAAATAAAAAATACAAATTCAGAAGTAGCTCAGGCTTTTGAAAACTTTTTTACCGATATTCCAGTTTTGACTACCAAATCATTAAATTCATGCCCCGATCTCGCTGAATCTGTTCTGAAAGAAAATGTAGGCCTTTGTGACAAGTATTTTAGATTCCGCCATGTCAGTAATATAGAAATTATCAAAGTATTTAAAACTTTACAAATGAAAAGACTTCAGATCTTCACGGTCTTTCTGTTAAGATTATAAGTTCTATAATTGATTGTATCGCCCCATGTCTAGCATGTATATTTAATGAATGTGTTGACAGTGGCGAGTTTCCTGACTTGATGAAGCATAGCAAAGTTATTCCGCTGTTTAAAGCCGGTAGTACTACTGACCCCACTAATTTTAGACCTATATCTATTCTACCAACACTTAGTAAAATTTTTGAAAAAGTTATTCTAAATCAATTACAAGGACATTTTTATCGTAATAACTTGATGCATTTACACCAATTTGGTTTCACACGGGGTCGTTCTACTACTCACGCAGGTGTTGACCTCATCAACCATATAATCGATGCCTGGGAGGAATCTCAAGATGCAATAGGTGTATTTTGTGATTTGTCCAAAGCGTTTGATTGTGTCCATCATGAAACTCTTGTCAGGAAGCTAAGTCACTACGGCGTAAAAGATCAGGCTCTTAGTCTTTTGGAATCATATCTGAACAACAGAATCCAAAGGTTGAGGTCAATGGTGAAAGATCATCAGGATCTAACATAAGCATGGGCGTCCCACAAGGTTCGATTCTTGGTCCTTTCCTGTTTCTTGTATACATTAATGATTTACCTTATCTTGTTAAAGAAAAACATGATATAGTTTTGTTCGCCGACGATACCTCATTACTTTTTAGAGTAAAGAGGCAACAACTCAACTATGACGACGTGAACAACGCTATAATCGAAGTAGTTAATTGGTTTACAGTAAATAACCTGCTATTGAATGAAAAGAAAACTAAATGTGTAAAATTTGTATTACCAAACGTCAAACCGAGCTCCACAATTATTAAGGTAAAGGATGAAAAGTTGAACCTTGCCGACTCAACAGTGTTTTTAGGTATAACTTTGGACGCCTCGCTCCAATGGGGGCCACATATTGAGAAATTGTCGAAGAGATTGAGTTCAGCAGCATACGCAATTAAAAAAATAAGATATCTCACTGATGTAGATACTGCTAGACTAGTTTACTTTAGTTACTTCCACTGCTTAATGTCTTATGGTTTATTATTATGGGGCCATGCTGCGGATGTAAAAAACATTTTTGTTCTGCAAAAACGGGCTGTTCGAGCAATTTATAAATTAGGGCCTCAGGACTCCTTAAGGAAAAATTTAAAGAGATCAACATATTAACATTAGTGTCACAATATATTTATGAAAATTTAGTGTATGTTAAAGCCAATATTGACACTTTCAAGAAAAATTGTGATCGACATAATTTTAATACTAGAAATAAAGACAAACTAGCTGCGCACATAAGTAGGCTTAGTAAAGTAAGCAAATCGTTTAAGGGAAATTGTATACGCTTTTATAACAAGCTTCCAAAACATATTCAAGACTTACCATTAAATAAATTTAAACCAGTAATAAAACAAAAACTGTACAAGAAAGGTTATTATGATATTTCAGATTATATGCAAGATAAATCTCCATGGGAGTAGTTTTCCAATGTTTAAAATAAATTTCACAGACGAATCAGTTAGAATTATCTACTGTAATTTATTATTATTTCATTATTGATTCAGCCGTTTTTGGCTTTTTACTGTTTATTTATTTTTAAAACTTAGCTAGGGTAGCATAGGGTCTAATCGATTGTAAATTTAGAATAGGAGCACTTCTGGGCAGGTTTTTGGGGGGTTTTCCTGTCCAGGGGGTCCGGCTAATTATAAGCATGTAACTTTTTTGTTTTATGTTATCTGAATTTAATTCTATTTACATGCCGTGTGGTTAGCCTGGCCAGCCCCGAGGCAGTGCCTTTATTATTTTTATTTTTTTATCCCGCCCGAGCCGCGTCTACACTAGGACCGCAAAATTGTTATAAGAAAAAGAAAATTGTGTCATTCAATTTTCTTTTTTTTACAATGACTTATCATTATTTTGTAATGACTATCAATAAGTGATATTTTTTGTATCCAACATTGAATAAATATATTTCATTTCACCATGGGAATGCTGACGTCAGCCATCTTCTGTTACCTATTCGGCATCGGTTACACAGCCGGCATACACAACATATCCTACTATTTACTTGTACAGGTAATAAACCAATGATACTTATCTTTTTGTGAGATTTTTCCCCAGCTAATAATCGTAAGAAATAAAATGGCCACATACCTACATTTTAAACTGCGAAAGATTAACACGAAAGTCAAAACGAACGATACTCAGTACACAAACAGTATTTATTGATATATAAGGTCCTATTAAATTCACTGCAAATATTTTAGGGGCAGATCAAATAAAATATAAGCATGTACTAGGCTAATTTTTAAAGAAATCTACACGCTAGATTTCGAGAAAATTGTATTTAACTAAAAAAAAAACACAAAACGAAAAAAGTGCACCCTGTTTATCCTAAAAAAGATGCTGTGATTGGTTGGTTGTCACTGTGCGTGCCGTGTAAGTGAATCCGGTCTATGTGGCGGAACGTCAGTCGGGTCAGTCAAAGGATGTTCATATAATTAATTAAAAAGTTTGTTTAAAAATTAAAAACAAATCTAGCGTGTAGATTTTTTTAAATGCCTTAGATGTTTTTCTTATACATATTTACGCATGCCTTTAAAATATTTGCAGTGAATTTAATAGGACCTTATATTTATTTTAACAGTGCATAATGTCGGTGCATGTGTGTATAATGAAAATAACGTCAAATTTAATTGTTATTTTTGATATCTTAGCTTCGCGCTGGTTTCTTTATTTAACACTTTTGAATTGAATGAGAATACCGGACAGTTTTAGACAAACAAGCGTTGTATTATCTACACTTCTACATCTACATCTACACTAATATAATAAAGAGGAAAACTTTGTTTGTTTGTTTGTTTTTTTGTATGTATGTAATCGATAAACTCCGAAACTACTGGATCGATTTCGAAAATTCTTTCACCATTAGAAAGCCACAACATTCCTAAGTAACATAGGCTACTTTTTACCACGGGAAAATTCCTCATTTCTACGGGAAAACGGTAAGCAGCAGGAAAAGCGGGAAATACAGCGGATATTACCCAAATAAGCCAGACCGCTTTACCGATCTTCGCGAAATTTGGCACTGATATTACTAGCATAGTAAAGAAGGACATGGATTACTTTTTGTCAGCCCTCGAGGATCTGGAGTACCTGATGAGGACCACCAGCATCCCATCTAAACTATAAAAGATACGGTCATGGCTTCATAGAAAAAGTTGTTCACCATGACGGGCCGTTTCTGCTGACACATGGTCATCGAGGATCTGGAGTACTTGATGAAGACCACCAGCATCCCATCTAAACTATAAGAGATACAGCCATGGCTTCATAGAAAAAGTTGTGCATCATGACGGGCCGCTTCTGCTGGCACATGGGCATCGAGGATCTGGAGTACCTGATAAAGATCACCAGCATCCCATCTAAACTATAAGAGATACGGTAATGGTTTTTAAGTAAAAGTTACTCAGCATGGCAGGCTGCTTCTGCTGGCACATGGTCATCGAGGAAACTATATAGAGATACGGTAATGGCTTCAAAGTAAAAGTTATTCAGCATGACGGGCCGCTTCTGCTGGCAAATGGTCACGAGGGTCTGGAGTACCTGATGTAGACCACCAGCATCCCATATAAACTATAAGAGATACGGCAACGGCTTCATAGACAAAGTTGTTCACCATGACGGGCCGCTTCTGCTGACACATGGTCATCGAGGATCTGGAGCACCTGATGAAGACCACCAGCATCCCATATAAACTATAAGAGATACGGTAATGGCTTCAAAGTAAAAGTTATTCAGCATGACGGGCCGCTTCTGCTGGCAAATGGTCACGAGGGTCTGGAGTACTTTATATAGACCACCAGCATCCCAGTTGTTCACCATGACGGGCCGCTTCTTCTGGCACATGGTCATCGAGGATCTGGAGTACCTGATAAAGACCACCAGCATCCCATCTAAACTATAAGAGATACGGCTATGGCTTCAAAGTAAAAATTATTTAGCATGACGGGCCGCTTCTGCTCGCACATTTACCTCTGCTGGATCGGAGTAATGGACTTTTTACTACGGGCAAAGATCCAATTTCTACGGGAAAACAGGTAAGTAGCAGCGGGTGAAACCGCTGGGCGGGCTGCTAGTCTTAAATATCCAGGAAACAACACAACAAAAGACCTTTATAATACTCATTTTTATAACAATTATAATACCTGTATCAAAGATAGATAAACATATCTTACTGGAAATATCCGCTGCGTTCTGTATGACACAATAGTGAAAACAAAGATAATTGTTATTCATTCATATGATGAGTTAATTATTGTTGTCATGATAAGGCTTGCGTTTTACGTTTTTTGTAAATAGTCGGTATGTCCACAGATAATATCTACTATGCAGCATTGCGTATGATGCCGGCTTCGAATAGCATCACCCCATATCTTTCCCGTGGGTGTCGTAAGAAACGACTAAGGGATTTGAGAGTTATGTGTATTGCAATTTTTTGTGACAGGCTGACAACCCATCACTATGGTGATACACAGTCTACTGAATGACTCTCAAACTTTTGTCAGACATGGTGTGATTGGCCACACAGATTGGCCGTTTGTACAGCCGTTTGCGCTTTGTCTACTCCACAAGGGATATAGTTAGGGATATGTATATAAGGTCCTATTAAATTCACTGCAAATATTTTAGGGGCAGATCAAATAAAATATAAGCTTGTACTAGGCAAATTTAAAAAAAATATACACGCTACTTTTCGAGAAAATTGCATTTAACTAAAAAAAACGAAAAATGTGCATCCTGTTTGTCCTAGAAACACACCAAGTGTATTTCACATCCGATGGGTACTGTGACGTTAACTAGTGATGTAGTAGTGTTTAATCGAACGAAAAAATAATCGGTTTTTATCTACCAAAATGATGAAATTGGAGGACTGGAGCAAAGTGTTTGAAGACAATGAAAAATTGTTCTCCACTTTTGGGGGCGGTGGCATGGGGAGACATTATACAAATCAATAATCTTATTGATAACCAATTAGTCATACATTTAAGTGAGATTTAAAGCGACTCATCTGATAAAGAATAACTATTTAAGTAGTATATAATATTAAAATGCCTTTTTTAGGTTATTAGGGTAATAATACTCGATATAGGTAATCGTTTATTTTTCGTTCGATTTTCTTTTCACCCTTATACATCTCTAGTAAAGTTGCCGGCACGGATCATTAGATGCTATTTCGGATATTTTTAAGTATGAGCGGATCCTAACGTGGCATCACACAAGTGGTGGGTTAGCGCGTGTATTTACGCGCTCGCCACACCTGGCGTGTTGTAAACAATAGATGGGTATCCATGGGTAAAACATGAGAAAAAACAACGAAAATCGTAAAAATATATACAAGTCAAGTGTAGGAAAGGAATGTGGTTAAAAAGTAATGGTTCAATATAGTTAAATTATACTTCGTTGTTGCATCCTATGAGATTTAATAAACCCTGTAGTACGTTCTTCATCGTACTGCACCGTCACACGTATTTTTAGATATATTTTAAAAGAAATAATCAAAATCAAGTAAGTATTTTGACTACCGCCGTACTTAGCCCCGCCGTTCCCCAGATGGCGTGGCGCTCGCGTCATTCGTTTTTCGTGTGACGCACCGTCAACGCGTTCCGTAAAAAATTATTATTTTTATTTGTAATAATAAGTGAAAAGTGAAGTTTTAGAAGTGTAACGAAAAAAGGACTAGTGAAAACTTCGATAAACACGACTGGAAATGGATTTGACACGAAAATGGAGGTTAGTTTTTGAAAAACCCATGTCTTTGGTTCTTGCCCAAAAAATCTTTGTTATTCCCTCAGTGTCGGCACGGGATGTCGTCCGGGAATTACTGTTGATATTCCCTCAGTGACGGCACGAGATGTCGTCCGGGAATTTCTGTTGATATTCCCTCAGTGGCGGCACGAGATGTCGTCCGGGAATTTCTGTTGGTATTCCCTCAGTGGCGGCACGAGATGTCGTCCGGGAATTACCGTAGTAAAACCAAGCCGAGTCGATTGCTGCCATTACCGCAAAATCATTTTCATCACGCTTTTCCTCAGTGGTAACACGAGATGTTATCCGGAAATTACTCCTTACTTTCCTATTGTGGTGGCTCGAGATCTTCTTCTTTTCGTGTGGGACACCGAGTCGTCCAACGACCCGATGAACCCTGGTGTCAGAGTTTTTCAACTCGAGTTGAAAAACTCTGACACCTGAGTTTTTCAGGCTCGAGATGTCATCCAAGGAGTAAATACATGAAACATGAATCTAAAAACTAAGTTCTTGCATACTTTCCTAATGATGTGGTGGCACAAGATGGTCACCCAGGATGTAAATATGTACATAGAACATGAAACTAAAAGCAAGTTATTGAATACTTTCCTAATGTGGTGACACGAGATGTCATCCAGGAAGTAGATACATGGAACATGATAATATGTGATAATATTAACCAATTACTTACTTGTTTTCCTCTTGCGGTGGCAAGATGTGCAACCCAGAAAGTAAATACATGAAGCATGAAACAAATTGTTGAATGCGTATGAGCTTGTCTTACGTGGTTTCACGAGATTTTACCCACTAAGTCGCAATAGAAAATGAAACTCAAGAGATTTGGATTTTCTTCGCCTAGATCGTAAGATGACACCAATGCTCACAAGTATGCTGATGAACTCAAACGAACCACTTAAGAATGAACTGCTGCACGTAAGGAAATGGAGCCTTCATTCTAGCTGGAACCAAGTCAACCTCAAATAAAATCGTATGTTATTCCAATTATCTCTGATTTAAGGGCTGCTGGTGTTTTCAAAACACATATTAACTTCATTTTTGTAATGGAGAAATGTTTCCGAGGTATGTGTGACTGTCAATGGACTCAAAAATGGCTAAAAGCATTTTCATGAGATCTCTGAACGTTTGGGGGAAGATCCTCATAGGTTTGGCTACTGATCAGTAAAAGGTAATTGTGCAATTGGCTAAGACCCTATTTTCAGAAACCTATTTCTAAAAACATGGTACTTTAGAAAGGCCAGACAATGTATTTATTGTTTTATCAATAAACAACTCAATAATCTACAACGGACCTGCATATTCTAATAGGAATATCTGAAATTATCTGCATTCTCCTTAATCTGCGTTTTTGTACTGAATAATGATATATCATATCAGTAAACCTTGTAAACAAAAGACTTATCAGACTATAAGTCACAATATCAACATTGGTTGACATGACAATGTTTTGTTTGGTGGGTACTCAGAAGAAAAATTTAATAACACAATTCTTAGGAAGACTCGGCGTGTAAATTACTCTGACAAGGCCTTGAAACCAAGGCACAGTCAGCCTTGCTGAGAAAAAAAAAAAAGTTCAACAGCAGCAGGGCGTGCTGCTCTTGCGCAGTCGCGCTTCTACACCGCTGCGAAGGAAAGGCATCCAACAGCATCACCCCCATTGCCGAACCAAGCGGCGTACTGAAGCCACTAGAGGTACAGAAATGTATTTTCTACATGAAATATGATTAGATTGTATTCAAAATCTTCTACATGTAGGTATGTTTCCTACTTTTCTTAATTCAAATTCCACAGCACTGCAAAGTTAAACTAAATATCAACATTATGTAGTTTCAAAACAAACAATTATTTTGTGTCAAATTATGTGACTTTGCCGATGACTCATATTCATACGCGGCGGAATAGACCTGCTATCTATACCTACCAGCTTAATCTATCTAACTTATGGCTACCTGTTCATGAAATCCGAATTGAAAGAAAATGTTCTTTATTCCTTTGTTATGTTAATCGACCGTTTGAGTCGATGAACGATCCGACTAAATAATTATCTGCGATTTTGTTTTGATTAACTAGTCAATGTAACAATGAAGTTACATGTTTACCATTGTCAGTGGTCAGCTCTGTTCTCTTTTACTAAATAAGCTTGTGCTTACCTACCTAACTGACGCTGCTGTAAAATAAAGGCCATTGTGATTTAGATGACTTATCATACATATTATGGTGGAAATTATGTATTCTGTATGCTCTAATAATGCGTATAACTGTTGTTTATACCGTCTAAGCTTCGACTTAGTACCAAACGAAAAAGTATTTTTTATTGGGTCTGGTGTTATTGAAATCTTTAGAGCATTGAACATAATTCTCAAGATATTAATTTAAAAGAATCTGCCGCAAAATACCATAAACTTTTGTAAAGTTTTACAAAAATGTGTCAACAAAGCAAACATCAAATTATGAAAATTTGCATAGGTAATATATAGGTATAATTTTGCTGATTGCCTGCAGTACGAGTAGCTACCTATAGAACCAAGTAGCTAAGTTTAACACTTACACACAGTTCCGTAGTTATTATTATCACTCGTAAGTAAAAAACCCGTTAGTTTTAGCCAAGTTTGGTTTTACATACACGAAACCTTTATAATAATGAAAAGACCACAATATCTGGCCTTATTAGAATGTCATACATCAATATAACTGGGATGGTAAAAATAAATTTTGTATTGGATTAAACTATGTTTAATAGCATGTACCTTTAAATAGACAACCCTATCACGGTTAGGACATTTTCAAATAGAAATTTTTACAGATTTTTCGTTTTTGGCATTGGATTCTGTTCATCTAATACCGGCGAAGTAAGTATAGTTACTAATGAAAATCTGAACTGCCTTCGTGGAACTGTAGGTAATGTTTATGTAAGAAATTAAAAATATTATAGTATTTTTATTTCAGGCATTTATACAGGGTGTTAGGGACGGTGTACCGAAAACTTTGCAGGCATGATCAGACCATCAAATGAACAACTTCTACTGTGGAGCCAATGGTGGGAAACGAAAAAAAAAATCCGACCTCCCATACAAAATTCACGATCAGCTGACTGACTTTGTATGGGAGGTCGGAAATTTTTTTTCGTTTCCCACCATTGGCTCCATAGTAAAAGTTGTTCAGTTTCATGGCCTGAGCACGCCAGCAAAGTTTTCGTTACACCGTCCCTAACACCCCGTATAACTCAAACTTGGTTTGTTATTTACCTACATTTAGTACAAGGACGTTAGACTGACCGATAAATAACATACCTACTTACTTATTACAATTTTGTAGGTCCTGTTATTAGAATAGTGGGGTACAATTCTCACATTAGTAACTTAACAAGAATGATCTTGTACTGATGTACTGCGAGCAAACAAAGTAGGATTTTGTATAACATAACGTCATGTGGATTTGTTCAAACAATATCCACACAGGTTCAGTAAAAACATGCATTTGAAATCGAAATTTTTACTCTAAAATGGGATAGGAATATTTTATTCTTACACGCTTTTCCCATATTTTCTGTAAATCTAAAATAATATAGATCCACCTGTTATCATAATATTGTGTAGGTACCTACTTTGTCTGGACTAGACAAAAATTTTGTTTTATCCTTTTTTTATGACCTTGAAGTGTGAGGAATTCAAGATAGCGTTTTTCTCACAATAATCAGAAAAATATACGGCAAGAGTAGTGATGACACCGTAGGTAATAGATTGAAATCTTAAACCTTTTAACAGCCGTGGTGTTTATTTTGTAAACAAAATAACATCCAAAGATATTTTTTGTATTATTACCTGATTTAAGTACTTATCTACTTAAACTGCTTACAAAACAATTAAGTAATAGCGCTAGTTTACACAACATAAAGTGAAACTTAGGTCAAAACTTTCTTTGAAAGAAAAATGAACTGGATAATATTTTGAATAATTTGTAGGTAAAAGATGACATTAGGATTAGGCAATATCTACGTAGATATCAAAATTTCTAGAACCCTAGTGGGTATTGTTTCAGATCACAATAAAAACATTCAAACAACATCCAAGTGCATTTTTAAAAGACTTTGAAGCTTGTAACTTCTTTCCCTATTCGCGACAGGACATCGTATTCAAACATTAACACTTTTTGTGATATTAACATAGCTTGCTTTGCTACCACTATAGGTACATGAATTACCCAAAAAGATATAACTAAAACCTAGTATTTTAATTTAACTCCGCAATGAGTTCAGTACATACTGACAGGTTACTTACTTATGCTACGAAAGCCTATCCATAATAGAAAACATTGCATTGACTTAACATTGCATTCGATTATTCTTAAAATAGGTATTTATTATGATTTGTCAATTAGCCTTAGCACACGGCTAACTTAACTGTACCTTTCTTTGTTTTTGATAACTTTTAATGAGTTCGATCAAGATGAAGCTTTCGAGCATTTGGTAACATAGATAATAATTTGTTCATTCTTAGTACCTACCTACATATTTTGTATGTGTAGGCGAATACTTAATACAGGTATTACACATTAATTTCGTGTGTAAAGCCTAAAGTTCTTTTCAAATATTCTTGGCAAGTCATTCTGCAATAAGTAGAGCGCTAAACATCTACAGGGTTTATTAAATCTCATAGGATGCAACAACGAAGTATAATTTATGGTTAATTGAACTTACCTAAGTGAACTTCAACCAAAATTATACGAGTTGCTGCATCCGTAGAGATTTAAGATCCCACCCTCCCGTCTTTACTTCGTAAAACCCTTATTGCTATTGCAGAATGTGCCTTGATTCTCTTACTCTAAAAATAATGACGCGAGCGCCACGCCATCTGGGGAACGGCGGGGCTAAGTACGGCGGTAGTCAAAATACTTACTTGATTTTGATTATTTCTTTTAAAATATATCTAAAAATACGTGTGACGGTGCAGTACGATGAAGAACGTACTACAGGGTTTATTAAATCTCTACGGATGCAGCAACTCGTATAATTTTGGTTGAAGTTCACTTAGGTAAGTTCAATTAACCATAAATTTTAATCGACTCTTCTGGGTAACATCGAATCCGATTGGAACCCGTCAGACTAGTTTTCAAATATTTTGTAGTCGAGTGCCGGCAACACTATGTCACAAAACGTCAGCCTACCCTTCTTATGTGAAATGCAGTATAACGCTACTTCGATGAATTTAATTTACGCGCCAAAAAAAGGTGCTGTGATTGGTTGGTTGTTAGTGTGCGTGCCATGTAAATAAATCCTGTCTACGTTGCGGAACGTCGGTCGGGACAGTCAAAGGATGTTCACGTAATTTATTAAAAAGTTTGTTTGAAAATGAAAAAAATGCCTTAGATGTTTTTCTTATACATTATCATCTTCCTGCCCTTATCCCAATTACTTGGGGTCGGCGCAACACGTTTCGTTGAATTCAAAATCGTGTTGCAGAAGGATTTGGCTGAATTTTACAACCGGCCGCCTACCAGACGTCAACCCTCCTTGGGAATGCTTTTGTGGTGGATTAACCGCCACCATACGGTTGGCCATGGCTGTTTGGGTCGGGTTCATCCCTCGGTCGCCTCTTACGACCCCCACGGGAAGAGAGGGGGTGGTGCTATTCTACTCTGCCGGCACCACACAACTTGATGATGTTTTTCTTATACATATTTACGCATACCCTTAAAATATTTGCAGTGATATTTTATTTTAGGGGCAGATCAAATAAAATATAAGCATGTACTAGGCAAATTTTTAAAGAAATCTATACGCTAGTTTTCGAGAAAATTGCATTTAACTAAAAAAATACAAATCTAAAAAAGTTCATCCTGTTTGTCCCAGAAACACACACTTCGATGAATTTAAATTACGCGCCAAAAAAAGGTGCTGTGATTGGTTGGTTGTTAGTGTGCGTGCCGTATAAGTGAATCCTGTCTACGTTGCAGAATGTCAGTCGGGTCAGTCAAAGGATGATCACATAATTAATTAAAAAGTTTGTTTGAAAATGGAAAATAAAATCTAGCGTGTAGATTTTTTTTAAAATGCCTTAGATGTTTTTCTTATACATATTTACGCATGCCCTTAAAATATTTGCATTGAATTTAATAGGACCTTATATATGTTTTCGTAAGAGACGTTTGACATTATGACCATGCTATTACATGAACGTCATTATTGATAGGGCAATAATAACATGTATATTTTAGTATAGCAACATCTTTACTACTGTCTGTTCTTCTTGTCTGTGCCTGTACCTGTAATGGCTGCTATTGAGTTCATGAGAAATAATATAAAATTTAAACAGTGCTAAAAACGTATTTTATTCAAAAGTAATACCGTAAATTTACATTAGGTTATGGGCCCAGTCCCATACACCTATACGCGAAAGTTTATTTTTGAGAACGAGAACTATATTTTTTTCATAAAGTGAGGTTAGAGTAAAAACAAAAGTATCGAGAATTCTTTTGTCTTCGAGTTCGAGTTGTGGAGTTTTTTGAGGAGTCGCTGTAGTTTGAGCAGCATACACTGCGCTACGGTATTGCAATGGAGGACGGAGGCAGTGCCAGTTCAACGAGCTCATCGGCCGTTCGATTGAGAGGGGCGGAGAACTGGGCGGTGTGGCGTTTTCAAACGCAAATAGTGCTAAAAGGCAGAGGCCTAATGGATATTGTATCTGGAGTAACAAAATGCCCAGAGGAGAGCAAAGCAGAATTGGTTAAAGACTGGCATAATAAAGATGCAAAAGCACAAGAAATCCTAGTAACGAGAATAGAAGAAGAACCGCTAACATATCTCTTCTCCTGCAACACCTCTAATGATATGTGGGAGAAGTTGAAATCTGTCTATGATAAGGAGTCCACAGTTAGCGTTCACCTGTTGCAACAAAAATTCTTCTCCATGAAAGTTGAGGACACAGAGTCACTGTCAAAATACTTTGCCAGGCTCGAAGAATTGAAAATGAAGTTGAAGCTGGCAGGTGAAGCCATATCTGATAATATGATAATAACAAAGATCTTAATGACACTACCAGAGACCTACAAGCACTTCAGGTCAGCATGGGAGTCTGTACCCACTGATAAACAGACTTTGAGTGAGCTCATTACTAGGTTGTTGCTGGAGGAGGAGCGCGGCTCTGCAACTAGCAGTGAGGAGGCGGTTGCTCTAGCTGCTCATGGCAAGCGAGTGAATCCAAAAACATATCCTGTGAGGTGCTATAACTGTAATAGTCCAGGTCATTATGCCAAGGCATGCCAGAAGAAAGAGACGAGAGAGTGTTACTTATGCAAAAGAAGGGACATATAGCAGCCCGTTGCCGAGCTAAACCACATGAGAAGTACTCCAATGCCTTCATGATGTGTTCTGAGGAGGCAGAAGAAGATATGTGGTATATGGATTCTGGTGCATCCGAGCATATGTGTGGCAATAAAGACCTGTTCACCACCTTGAGTAAAACTACCACCAAAAGTAAAGTGAGAGTAGGAAATGGTGCTTGGCTAGATGTAAAAGGCATGGGAACTGTTGAGCTTTATGCTGTGTGTGATAATGAGAAGATAAAAACAACACTGCATAATGTGTTATATGTGCCAGACTTGTTGTTCAACCTATTTTCTGCTGGTTGTGTGCTGGACAGAGGATTCTACCTAGTATCAGACAAATATCAGTGTTATTTCATTGATAAAAATGGTGAGACCCGTGCCACAGGTAAGCGTAAACATGAACTGTCAAAACTGTGGAAAATGAACTTTGAGCATAAAAAACTGCAAAACAAAACGCTAAATCCGCAAGCATTGTGTGTATCCGAACATAAAAGTGGCGTTTTGGAGCTGTCAAACTGTTGTTTGAGTAATCGAGCCGATTGGATTCTTTGGCGGGAATTTGAATCAAGAGGGTGAAATTTTTCAAAGAAAATTTTAAAATTGCTTTTTGCAGAATAAATTGATAATTTCTTAGTAAATTTAATTACTAGTAACTTATATTCTAATAGTGCAATAAAAAAGCAACACAGCTTTGCTGCCCAGCCATGGGTCGCAAAAGCAAACGTAAAAAGGGAAACGATGGCGGAGAGGTAAGCGAAGGAGAGGACCCCGCTATGAGCGATGATGCGGGCGACGACGATGTAGACAAATACAAACCTTATAAAACTGAAAACTACATTCGTCAGTATCCGGAGGATGGCGGTGAGTTCGAATATATAGTAATTTACGAGAGCGCGGACGACAAGACGCCGATAGGTGAGAGAGACTTGATGGGCTTGGGAAGCGCATTGAAGCTTAGTAACAAAGGTTGCAATTGAAAAGAATCAATCGTTACAAAATAGCGGTTATATTTGAGCGACCAGGGTTAGCAAATGCAGCTCTTAATAATGTCAAGTCTCAAAAAGAGCTAAAGTTGAGGGCGACTATTCCAGCAAGATTAACGGAAGTGACAGGGGTAATAACAAATGTTCCAACATACATGAGCAACAAAAAAATATATGATGGAATTTCTAGTTGCAGAAATGTTGTATCTGTACGCCGATTCATGCGACGTTCCAAAGACGACGAAGGTAACTCCTGCTTGGTACCAACACAAGCGGTATCGATAACTTTCGCTAGTGCAGTACTTCCTGATTATGTGGATATTAACAGCTGGTATTTCGAAGTAAGGCCATACACGCCTCCTGTGAGCCAATGCCTGCGATGCCTGCGCTTTGGGCACATTGGTAAATTCTGTAAAAACGCCCAGAGGTGCTCAATCTGCGGTGATTCCCATAATTATAAAGATTGCGTAAAACGGCCAGAAGAAGCAGTCTGTGTTCACTGCAAAGGAAAACATGTTGCAATTGCCAAATCATGCCCAGTGAAAATTCAAAAAGCAGAGGAGATAAAAGTTCAGATGCGCAGGGCCTCGTATTCTGAAGTTTTTAATAACAAAACTTCCCCACTAAAAAGTAAAGTAGACCCAGTTCAACAATTGTTTAAATCGGAACAATTCATGAATCTTCTGATTTCTTCAATTATAAAAATTATTTCCGCTAGTAAAGATGCTGAAAATCCCATCCCAATCTCTACTCAAAGTATAAAAGCGCTTTACTTGATTCATTCAGTATCAATAAAACTACAGACCATAAAACTAAGTAAATTCTAATTTATGGATCAGTTTAATATTGTTCAATGGAATGCTCAAAGTTTGTCTAGTAATTTACATGCTTTTACTTATTTTTATATAATAATAATATTCATGTAGCACTTATTTCTGAAACCTGGTTAAAACCAGGAAAAAATTAAAATTAAAGGTTTTAACATCGAAAGATTAGATATAGGTACTAAACACAATGGTGTTGCTATATTAATACAAAATAATTTGCGTTACAATTTGTTAAACACATATTCTGATAACTCATTACAAAATTTGGCAGTTCAGTTACATTTCAACAATGAAATTATTACAATAATTAGTTTCTATAGTCCCACGTTGGCTTCTCCTTCCAACTTTACTTATTCCCGTCTTGATAGTTTGATTAAATCTGTACCGGGGCCTCTTATTATGGCTGGGGATTTCAATGCACACAGTACTTCGTGGGGTTGCACGTCAACTGATGCGCGTGGTATAATTTTGCAAGATGTGATTGATGATAATAATTTATGCCTCCTTAATGACGGCCAAGCAACTACTGTGGGTTCACATGTGTGGAAACCAAATGCATTGGATCTTACTCTCGTTTCTTCCTCATTATCATTACGTTGTAGCTGGTCAGTTCATGATGATCCAATGGGAGTTATCATCTTCCCACTGTTACTAGTATCCTTGGTTCTGTAAACAGAATTAACAATTCCAATTTAAATCAAGGAAATTACATCCGTCCAAATTTTTCAAATGTCGATTGGAAAAATATCAAGAAATAGTTAGTGACAAATTAACTACTTTTAACTTTGACTTTGAACGACCCCAGGAATCCTATTCTAATCTCTGCTCTTTACTACTAAATTGTGCATTTGAGGCTAATCCCACAACCAGAAATAATTCAGTGCAGCCAAATTTAACACGTAGGAAAAGACCATGTTTGCCTTGGTGGAATAATGCCTGCACTTTAGCAGTAAATAATTCTAAAGCTGCTTACATTCAATTTAAAAATGATCCAACATTAGAAAATTATATCTATTTTAAAAAACAACAAGCTATTAAAAAACTTACCATTAAAAGGGAAAGAGAAGCTTCATGGATGGCTTTGTGTGAAACATTTAACCGGCAAACACCTCTGTCTGTAATATGGAAAACAATGCGCATGTTTAATAAATCTTTTCTGAATGTAATGTGATACGGTCTTCTAACACAGATTGGATACCAGCATTTTTAAATAAGTACACAACCGTTTCTCCAAATATTGTCACTACTACTGTTAACTCTCCAGTCACTAGTAGTAATGATTATTTAATTACACCTTTTACTTTAAATGAATTTATTAGTGCACTTAGCTCTAGAAGAGATACTGTTTTTGGTTTAGATCATATTCCATATAAGTTATTAAAAAGTCTTTCATTGTCAAGTAAAAAATTATTTTGGACATATTTAACTTTCTTTGGTCTAATGACATAATTCCCACTGAATGGAAGGTTGATTGTTTAATTCCAGTTTTGAAACCTGGTAAAGATGCGGATAATTGTAATTCTTATCGACCTATAGCATTAACATCCTGTATAGGTAAAGTTTTGAACAAATACTAAAACAAAGACTGGAATTTTTTATAGAATCTAATAAGTTATTACCTCCAAATCAGTTTGGTTTTAGACGTGGTCACTCTGCAATCGAAAGTTTGAATAATCTCTTTCTTGACATTCATCATTCCTTCTCATTTAATAAATTTGTTGTTTGTGTCTTCTTTGATATTGTTGGAGCCTTCAATAATGTTAATCACCATGTGCTTGCTGCGGAGTTACAGTTGTTAGGTTTACCTGGAAAATTAATTAGTTGGATATTCAACTTTTTAAATGGTAGGCAAGTATATGTCAAGTTTAAAAATAATTTATATGGACCACAATCGTCATATTTAGGTGTTTGTCAAGGTGGAATTTTAAGTCCTTTGCTGTTCATCTTGTATATTAATAAATTAAATAGTATACTGGGTACCGAAGTAAGAAATTTACAATTTGCTGATGATTTAGCTATATATTGTATTGGGTCTAACATGCAAGCAACAGAAATCAAATTAAATTTAGCATTAGAAAAATTAAAAACATACTTTGATTATTTACATTTAAGTGTTAGTCTAGAGAAAACTAAAGTTGTGATCTTTAGTAGATCTAGACTTTTAATATCTCATATATATTATGATGGTAGCTTATTGCCAGTAGAAGATGAAGCAAAATTTCTTGGAGTAATTTTTACTAGAAATTTATCATGGAATAAGCATGTAAGTTATGTGTCAGATAGAGCTTCTAGAGCTTTTAATATTCTTAAATCCTCGCTAGAACATCATGGGGGCTGATCCTAAAGTTTTACTTATGTTATATAAGTCTGTGGTACGTTCCCACTTTGAATATAGTTTTCTTTGTTATGCTTCCAATCCTATTTTGGTTAAAAGTTAGAAACTTTACAGAATAAAAATTTACGTTTAATAACAGGTGCAATGAAAACAACACCTATTGTTTCTATGCAAGTTGAATGCAATATACCTCCATTGATGTTAAGATTTAAATATCTCAAATTTAGATTTCTACTGAAATTATTTTCTTTTACTCACCATTCCTTATTAGAGAAAATCGCTGAAAATCAAACTTTGGCCTCTGCATCTACTTCAATTAAATTCCCCTTTATTCTGCTTGATTATTCTGAAATAAAAGTTTATAATGAAAGGCATAACATTCACAAATCTGACAAGTTGGCATGTTACGAAGGAGCTTTTGAAAGCAAATTTTGCAATATGAATATAGTTATAGATAACTCCATTAGAACTAAAGAAGAGCTATATGAGAAACTATCATTATGGCCACAATACCAGCATATTTACACTGATGGCTCAAAAACTGATACAGGTGTCTCTCTTGCATACTATCACAGTGCCTTGAAGACAGGAAATGGATATAAACTACCAAAAACCTGCAGTATATTTACGGCAGAAGCTGCAGCAATTCAAGCCGCTTTAGAATATATAAACAATTTAAATCACTCTTTCCCTAAATGGCTTATTATTAGTGACAGTATGTCAGTTTTATCAGCTTTAAAGAATAACACTCTGAGTACAAATTATATTATTTATCAAATTAAACAGCTGTGGCAAACACTATACAACGCCAATGTTTCAATTGAATTTTTATGGTCTCCAGCACATAAAGGTGTGTCAGGTAATGAAACAGCTGACTACCTTGCCAGAACAATAAACAATAGCTTAATTGGACAACCCAGAAGAATGTCAGTTCCCTGGAGAGATTTAATCCCATTGATTCAAGAGGAAATTAGACAAAGCTGGATAAATCAACGTCAAATTATAATACAAGAAAAAGGTGCATGGTATGCTGCAATCAATAAGAATCTTGGAGAGAAACCCTGGTTCGCTAAGATTAATACCTTTATAAAAAGAAGATTCTTCACACAAATATGCAGGTTACGATTTGGTCATTGTAAATTTAAAGCTCATCTACACCGCATGAAAATTATTAACTCACCTTTATGTACAGATTGCTCTCTAAATGAAAATCAAACGCTGGAACATATATTTTCAACTGTCCCGCTTTAAATATTAACCGAATTTTATTAATTGACAAGCTGCAAGATATTTACAAAGACAGTATCCCGCCTTCGCTTCAAGAACTTCTATCGAACCCTGCCACTTTTAATCCAATATTTGACTTTATTATCTCCACGGTTGGAGAGCTTTGACATGGATTTAACCCGGACATGGAATTTTATGAACCTGAAAATTACACAAGAATATATAGAAGAAATGGCATTTTTGCCTTGTTTTTATTGGAAATAAGAAATGAACTATAGAAGAATTGGCATTTAATGCCCTATTTTTGAAAAGATAACAGAAAGAACTAATAAAAGACTAGGCTGTATGGCTAGTACCATTGCCTATCCTGATGGATGAATTTTTAAAACAACAATCGAGCCGATTGTTTATCCGTGTGGCATTCTCGTCTTGCGCATGTAAATTGTGAGCAAATAAAGAAGATACTGAAACGAGAACACATCGCATACTATGATGACAGCAACAACTACGTGTGTGAAAAGTGTTTAGCCGGAAAACAACACAGAATATCGTTTCCGCTGAGTGAATCGAGAGCCACTGAGAGGTTACAACTTGTGAGTGCTGATGTTTGTGGCCCGTTTGAACAGCCATCCATTGGTGGAGCGAGATATTTTCTGCTTCTAAAAGACGACTATTCTGCGTATAGATACGTATTCTTCATGCGTCAAAAGTCTGAAGTGAAGAAACACGTCGAAAAGTTCATAAACCAAGCAGAGAATGAAACTGGCTGCAAACTGAAAGTTTTTCGATCAGACAACGGATTAGAGTTCGTGAACAAAGAAATGAGTGAGATGCTAGCTGCCAAAGGGGTTAGACATCAAACAAGCGTTGTTTACACCCCACAGCAAAATGGGCGTGCTGAGCGTGATATTCGTACGTTGGTCGAAGCTGCGCGTGCCATGATCTCAGGTATGCATAAAAAGTTTTGGGCTGAAGCAGTGCATAATGCAGCATACACTTTGAACCGAGTTGGGCCAAGCCCTCAGACTGAGTTGACACCATACGAAGCTTACTTCAAGAGAAAGCCGAACATTGAGCATTTACGAGAGTTTGGTCAGAGAGTTTCAGTACTAGTACCAAAACAGAAGAGACTGAAATTAGACCCGAAAAATAGATTTGGGGTTCTAGTGGGCTACGGAGATGACACTAAGGGGTACAGAGTCTACTTTCCCCAGAGTAACAAAGTAGAGATTGTATGTGATGTAGTATTCTTACCTGGACAGACGTTAACTGGAAAAGACTCGAGGCAAACTGGAGGTGAGTTAGTAGAGATCGAGGAGGAGCTTTGTAATGTACCTAGAGAGGCAGCAGTAACAGATGCAGGAGGAGAGTCAAACCAAAGAGGTGAAAGAGAGAGTAGCACAAATGAGATGAGTATGAGTAGGCACACAGACACTGCGAGTGAGAGAGAGGACCAAGAAGAGATGGTAAGAGAGACACAAGAAGCCGAAGAGTTAGGAAGAGAGAGAGAAGAGCAAGAGATAGCGATAGAGAGAGAACAAGAGAGAGAACAAGAGAGCGAAATAGAGAGAGAAGAGTCAGAACCGAGTGAAAATAGACATAACCTTAGACCGAGAGAGAATATCAAACCACCAGCGAGATATCAAGACTACCATGTAAGTCTTATAGCTGAAGAAAGCCCTACCTTTGAAGAGGTCATGGAGAGTGAAGAATCTAAGCACTGGAGAGATGCTATGGATAGAGAGTTGAGAGCACTAGAGGAGAATAATACGTGGGAAATAGTGCAAAAGCCTGACAATTGTAAATTTATTGATTGTAAGTGGGTGTTTAGGCGTAAGTCTCAAAATGAAAATGCTTACAAAGCGAGGCTAGTAGCTCGAGGTTTTATGCAATTTGATTTGTCAGAAGTTTATAGTCCAGTAGCAAGATTGACATCTATTAGAGTTTTTCTAGCTTTTTTGTAATGAGAATAACTTACCAATTCATCAGCTTGATGTTTGTAGCGCTTTCTTAAATGGTGATGTAACAGGGGATGTGTATATTACATTGCCCAAAGGATGTGATGATATTAAAATAAAGCAAAATGAATGTCTAAAGCTAAAGAAGTCATTATATGGGCTGAAAGAGTCTCCTAAAAATTGGAACAAGAAATTTAATAGTACCATGAGGGAATTAGGTTTCTTACAGTCAGAGTCTGAGTATTGTTTGTATATTAAGGAGGAGAAACAGGATAAGACATTCCTTTTACTTTACGTAGACGATGTGTTATTGACTTCAACTAACCCAACAAAAATAGTGTACACTAAAAGTAAATTAAATGAGTTTTTTAAGATGAAGGATTTGGGCAATGTAAATGAATTCTTAGGTATAAAAATAGAGCAAAAGGAAAACTGTATAGTTATGAGTCAAAAGAGATATTTAGAGAACCTGTTGAAAGATTGTAATATGAGTGAATGCAATGCAACATCAACACCTATGATTGAAAATTTTGATCATAGCACATTAAAAAGAGATTACTCTGAGAGTCAAGAATTAGAACATCAATGTCGAAAGATCATAGGAACTTTGATGTATGCAATGCTATGCACAAGACCAGACTTATGCTTAGCTATAAGTATCCTAAGTAGGTATCAGTCTTGTGCTAGTAAGGATTTATATCAAGCTCTAAAGCATGTTCTACGCTATGTAAAGGGTACTTTAGACTTGTGTTTAGTTTACAGAAAAGTAAAGTGGCAAAATCAGATTGTTGGTTTTGTGGATTCAGACTGGGCTGGAGATAGAGTTGACAGAAAATCTACAGGGGGATATATTTTCAAAATTTTTAATTGCTGTATAAGTTGGGGGTCTCGAAAACAGGCAACTGTTGCTCTATCTTCAACTGAGTCAGAGTTTGTTGCTTTGAGCTTGGCTTCAAGTGAAGCTTGTTGGTTAAGATCTTTGTTAAAAGATTTGCAGGGGTCTTTTGTTACTGTAAAGCTATTTGAAGATAACCAGAGTGTTATAAAGTTGTGTAAAAATCCACAGTTTAGCCACAAGTTAAAACATGTAGACATTAAAGTTCATTTTATTAGAGAGAAAGTTAATAATTGTATTATCAGTTTAGAGTACATTGGTACAAATGATCAAATTGCTGATGTGTTTACTAAGCCGCTTGGAAAATTGAAATTTGTAAAGTTTATTAATAATATTAACTTAGAGCACAGGTAAAATGTTATTATTGAGGAGGAGTATTGATAGGGCAATAATAACATGTATATTTTAGTATAGCAACATCTTTACTACTGTCTGTTCTTCTTGTCTGTGCCTGTACCTGTAATGGCTGCTATTGAGTTCATGAGAAATAATATAAAATTTAAACAGTGCTAAAAACGTATTTTATTCAAAAGTAATACCGTAAATTTACATTAGTCATCAATACAAGAAACTAAGTCAACCAGCAATGTATGCCGAAGGTATGTTCGCCAGGTAGTGTAGCACCTGACTAGTGATGTGACTATTACACCGACTGATGATAATGAAAAATATTCTTTTTGGTTAGTAATGTAACAGGTTGTATGTAATATGTTCTTCCTTGCAGGCAGGCGCCGGTATAGCCCAGACCACAGGTTGGCCTGGCACTGTAGCAGTGGTTGGCAAATGGTTTGGCGGCAAGAAGGGGTTAATATTTGGCATATGGAACTCGCATACTTCGCTCGGAAATATATTGGGTAAGTTTGTGTGTTATATAGGTGAGTTTGCGTGTCATATAAGTGACATTGTGTCATATAAGTGAGTCTGTGTGTCATATAAGTGATTTTATGTTATTGATATGTAGGATTGTGACAAATGAGTGAGTTTATGTGTTTGTTAAGAGAGATCGTGTCTTTCAAGTAAACTTAGTCGATTTATTAAGTAATTTATATGTGTATATAGACATTGAGTTTCGTTTAATGATTTAGTGAGATAAATAATTAGGCCTGGCACTGTAGCTGTGGTTGGCAAATGGTTTTGGCAGTAAGAAGGGGTTAATATTTGGCATATGGAACTCATATACTTTACTCGGGAATATTTCGTGCAAGTATGAGAGTTTAAGTGAATTTTACGAGAATTTTTGTGTTGTGTAGGTAAGCTTGTGCTTGCTTGTTAAGTCAGTTTGTATAATATAAGTGATTGTTGTTTCAAAAGTAAGTGAGTTTGTGTGACAAATGTGTGATTTCGATTTTCTATAAAGTAATTTAGTGTGTTATACGTATGATTGGGTGTATGAGATATTCGATGTTTTTTTAAGTGAAATCGTGTGTCAAGCAAGTGAGTTTGCATGTTTTTTGCTATTAACTTATTTACTTATTTTCTTCATTTTTCAGGAACCCTCCTCGCAGCAGAATATGTAGAAAACGACTGGTCTTTATCATTCGTGTACCCAGCGTTAGTGATGGGGGTCGCAGCCGTGTTAGTGTTCCTATTTTTGGTGCCTACGCCTATACATGTAGGTCTTCAAGATCAGCAGACGGTAAGTACCTTTAAAGTAAATAAATATATATCCCTGGACGAGACACACAGCGCCATATAGCCCCAAACTAAGCAAAACTTGTACTATGGGAATTAGCCAATTGATATAAACCTATATACTTTTTTTGTAAATAAATACATATCTCATACATAGAAAACACACAGACTAAACACAAATATTTGAAAATTGACTTTACAAATATTTGTGTTTGGTGGAAATCGAACCCACGACCCTCGGCGTAGAAGGCAGATACTATCCACTACGCCATCGAGATAGTCAAGTCAAAATAAAGAGCAAGCGTGGTGGCGTCGTAGTGCGCCGTCAATGTGACAGCGTCTTTCACGGTATAAAGGGCGCGCCGCGGCTATTCGCCCTGTCTTTTCTGGCGTTTCCATACATACCAGACATTTGACGGCGCACTACGTCGTGTCAAGCTCAGTCTTTAAGGACACATTTACATGGCGAAAAATATTTTTTCCATTGTATTGCTTTACAGATGGGCATTTTGATAAAATCATTTAAAGAAATCATCAATCAATCATTAAAGTACTTTTCCCGCGGTCAAACATATCTTCCTGCGGGAATAAGCAATGTTTTGGACTAACTACTTGTCCCTCATCGAAACTTCGTTAAAAACTCATTTTTCAACTCGGTAACGAAGAATTTTCCCACGGGAAACCTAGCTAAAAGGTGATTGGTCGATGTCGTTTGGGATGGTGATGTAGTGTTTCTATTTTTGGTGCCTACACTACACCCCTACATTTTAAAATCAACAAAATGGTAAGTATTTCTAGGGGAAAATACTACGTTAAAACGTATTTTCTTTACAAATAAGCAAATCATATAAAATATGCTGCAAAAAAAATATATTTGCTTGGCTTCAAAAAACTAAAAAATCTTTTTAGCAAATAATATCACCGCCGAAAACTTTTTTTTTTTTTTTCGTGTGAGACACCGAGTCGTTCAACGACCCGATGAACCCTGGTGTCAGAGTTTTTCAACCGCCTACTACAAGTAGCAGGCCTCTGACATGGTTGTGTAACGACCGCCATCAAAGACAGCAATCGGGACCGACGGCTTAACGTGCCCATCCGAAGCACGGAACCATCTTACTTGCGGACAATCAGGTGGTTCAGCCTGCAATGTCCTAACCAGACTGGGATGAAATTCATAAAGTGATAAATATCAACTTTGTGAGTGACCCCACCGGGAATTGAACCCGGAACCTTTGCGTGGCAGGCAGGCATGCTAACCACTGCGCCACATCACTGAAAAGCATATAAAATAATAACTATTGTTACAACATGTACCTACCTAAGTAATATTTTTGGAAATATTACATACCATATCGGAACTTAGAAATTCTGAGTCGGCGTCTAAAATTTTTACAAATATTCACTTTTCATTTGCATGACGCCGACTCAAAATTACTAAGTTCCAATATGGTAGATAATATTTTCAAAAATTTTACTTAGGTAGGTACATATTGTAACAATAGTTATTATTTTATGCTTTTCAGTTTTCGGCGGTGATATTTTTCGCTAAAAAGTTTTTATTTTATAATTTTTAGTGGTTACTTTTCAAGTTTGTTTACATTCAAAATAGCCATCTACACGACCTACTTACTGTCCTAAGGAGTTTCAAGCGCATATAGAAACTTCATGAAATACTTAAACGTACATGACTAACGTAAAAGCAACCTCCTTTTTTGATGGACATCTTTGGCAGATGTTTGGCAGACAGTCAACAACGAGCAGACGTCAGTAGTGTATGTAAACACAAGTACATTTTGCTTCAAACGTGTCGCAAAATATGAAGAATTTGTTAATTTCTCAAGATCCTTCTATCAGATCCTGACTTGATGACTATGGGACCACCTGGACAGTGTACCCTTTCAAACAAAATAAAAAAAATTCAAATCGGTCCAGGCGTCTCTGAGTAATCGGTGAACATACATAAAAAATAAAAAAAATAAAAATAAAAGTTCTGGATGAATTGAGAACCTCCTCCGTTTTTTTTTTCGTCGGTTAAAAAGACCAGGACAATAGATTTTTTAATGATAAAAAAGAATAAAGTCGTATCTCGAAAACTTTTGAGTTTCTCACAAACAGCCCCTAGATGTCGCTAGTAGTTTATTAAAACGCGCTAACGAAGTGTTTTCGCTGTGAATACTCTGTGCAGAAACTTAGCGAAATACGTTTTCATTGTCCTCAGGATCTAGGAATAAAAGCAATTTTTTGAAAACCGTTTCTTAATGACAAGGAGACGGTTCAGTTCATAGAACTTTACAAAAATATTTTAAGGCGCATCCTTACGTCATACAAACGAAAATCTGAACTTCAACCGAGTTAAACATGAGCCAAACAACAATTTTATCAAAAAAACTTTATGTGAAATGTTAGTGTGCCACAGTAAATTTATTGCAAAACTACTTATGGAAAAAAATATTACGTATTTTCTCCACAAAAAAATTAAACGTGTTTATTGCAGCAGTAGCTCCATCTATGTTCATAAAGTAGTGAAACGATTTTACAGAGAAATCTGATGGTTAAAAAATATTTGTTTAATTTTGCGAAAATATTATATAAGCACGGGACTTCCCATCAAGTTTTTTAATCATATTTTTGACTCATTTAAAGTCTTCACTCTATTTAACTTTTGTATGGAAAACGATCCACCTTAAGGAAGATACGTTATTCTCAAACTGTTACTTGTTGTATTTACCTAATAAAATAAAATAAATAAAAATACTTTGCGCTCCAGAATCTCGTGCCGCGAATTAAGCACGACAGTATATAGAAAACGCTTAACCCGGCGCCATCCACGTTGGGTCAAATTGACCCGTAATTTTTTATTTTGCCGGTATTTTCGAGATAAGTTGTACACAGATGTTGATTTTTTTTAGTAGCTGGAGATAAGACTTTGTTTTATTCATTAGACAGTGCATCGCAATCGTCGTGTGACATTTACGAGATATTAGACGCCTGCAAAGTTCAAAAAGGTATATTCGACCCAACGTGGCTTTCGATGTCATCATTTTATGCCATTATAGTGTTTTAATTATTTGGTCGAAGAATCGCCACCCAAGCTTGTGTCCGCAAAAGGTGTCTAGAATGTCCAGCATAAAAAGACAGAAAGACCACCAATACCTGTCATGGATGTCAAAAGTGTATCTGCCCGCAACACATCATTCTGATGTACGCAACATATGCAAATTTGAGGACTGAAAATAATTAATGTTACAGAATATTCTCTCATTATAAAATATACTATTTACATTAAGATCTAAGAAAGCCTAGCCATATTAACTAAAATAATTGTTAAAAAACTAAATATTCATACTTTAAAGGGCCTAAAAGAGTTAACCTATTTTATTTGTTACAGTTTTTGAGTGATTTATAAAAACAGATAATAAAAGCTGTTACCTTTGTATTTCGATGTTGTTTTTATTTTTGAGGCTAAATATATGAATAATACCATTCATAAACAATGATTTTTAGGAAAATTTTCAACTAGTTTCCAAAATAGACCATGATATAAATACGGGTTTTTTTTCACCCAACGTGGATCTTAATGTAACATTTCCCACCTGGACGACACCGGGTTAAGAGTGAAAGAGACAGGTAGGTATACTCGTTGACAGAGTGAATTGGTCTCTAGGGAACCAATTCATGTCACTCTTTTTGTGCGTTGGTGGCGTATCTGCCTCCTGTGTGTGTATATCGGGAGTAACAGAAAGGTCAAGGTACTCATGAAACTGAACACTTTCCTCATGGAACATGGTCCGAAATATGAAAAAAAAATTAGACCTCCCATAGTAAATCAATCTGCTGATCGGAGATTTTGTACCCGAAGTTCTTCCAAGATATAGGGCGACCATGATATTTTTTAACATCAGTAACCGAAATCGTTATATCTACCAAACGAAATTAGGTACAGGATCGGAAAGAAATTATAATCGTCAAATTGATTTATTGAGTAGGTTTGTAGACCTAAAATGTTTAATTTAAATCATGTTTGTACTCAATCAAGTCTAGACAAAATAAAAAAAGAAGGTAAATAAGTCTAGACAAAATAAATACTTTATAAAGTGCAATAAAGTAGGATGTTTCATTTTCTATCATGTCTGTTTAGAAGAAGGATAGTCTAGGTTATGTCCGATATAAATTAAACTATACATGGTGGGTGATGGTCACCCTACTCACAAACTATTGGAAAGAGATGGT
This sequence comes from Phthorimaea operculella, assembly GCA_024500475.1. Taxonomy (NCBI): domain Eukaryota; kingdom Metazoa; phylum Arthropoda; class Insecta; order Lepidoptera; family Gelechiidae; genus Phthorimaea; species Phthorimaea operculella. The sequence continues at coordinate 719,565 of JANFCV010000050.1, read as the reverse complement.
GGGTACCAACGAGGTTTAGAGGTCAAATTTCTTGACTGCACTTCTCGTGTGGAGAAAATTGTCTCTGCCTTTATAGTCGGGGAATTCTGGAAATTCAATGTATGGCGCCAGTTGAAGCACGCCTTTACAGCATTTTTTTTTTGCGATTAGATACCTATAAGCATGTTGTTTGAAACCTTAAAAGCGGAGACCCTCCGCCCGTCCGCATCACCCCCATTTTCTTTGAAATGTGTCAAAAATTATAAACTTTCCGGATTTATGAGTTAACTATAATAGTTACAAAAAAGTGTCAAAGGACAAAATATTCCGTATTAAATTTGCTACTTAAATGTAATACATTTTTTTATCGTAACTCTTACGGTTTTCAAGATAAAACGATTTACATATAAAAAATCCCTTTTCCTGAAAATCTATGAATGGCGCCAGTTGAAGCACGCCTTTACAGCAATTTTATTTTGCGATTAGATACCTATAAGCCTGTTGTTTAAAACCTTAAAAGCGGAGACCCTCCGCCCGTCCGCATCACCCCCATTTTCTTAGAAATGTGTCAAAAATTATAAACTTTGCGGATTTATGAGTTACATTTAAGTAGCAAATTTAATTCGGAATATTTTGTCCTTTGACACTTTTTTTGTAACTATTATAGTTAACTCATAAATCCGGAAAGTTTATAATTTTTGACACATTTCAAAGAAAATGGGGGTGATGCGGACGGGCGGAGGGTCTCCGCTTTTAAGGTTTCAAACAACATGCTTAAAGGTATCTAATCGCAAAAAAAAAATGCTGTAAAGGCGTGCTTCAACTGGCGCCATACATTGAATTTCCAGAATTCCCCGACTATTAAGCTATTATTTAGCTTGGCAGAATTGTAATTGTGTTCTAAAGTGTTTTTTTGGTGAATAAACGTATTATTTATTTATTTAGTTTCCGAGTGTCAGCTTCACCTATAATCTTCTTGGTTCAGTTTATTTCTACCAGGCGGACATTTAATTCCACTGACAGCGCTGTCATCCTGTCACCCCAGAAGATGTGGCAACAAAATGTCACAGCCGATGTGGCGCAGTTGTTAATACGACTGCCTGCCACGCAGAAGGTTCCGGGTTCAATTCCCGGTGGGGTCACTCACAAAATGGATATTTATCACTTTGTGAATTTGTTCCAGTTCCAGGATATTGCAGGCTGAACCACCTGATTGTCCGAAAAGTAAGATGGTTCCGTGCTTCGGATAGGCATATTAAGCTGTCGGTCCCTGTTGCTGTCTATAATGGCGGTCATTACACAACCATGTCAGAGGCCTGCTACTTGCAACAATAAGTCTTATTTAACAGCTGTAAAAAGTTTTCGAACCTCCCATACAAATTAACTTGGTTGGCTGGTACATTTTGTAGGTATGGAAGTTCCACATTTTTTTTAAATATTTCGTCCTATGTTCCTTTGAGAAAGTTGCTTAAATTCATGGCCTGGTTCACCACTTTATATATTTGCAGTTGACTTTTACATCCTGTTTCCATTTATTACCCATATGTCAAGCAAAAGAACGTTTTGAGTTTCTCACAACAGCCCCTAGATGTCGCTAGTAGTTTTTTAAAACGTGCTAACGAAATGTTTTCGCTGTGAAACTAAAGCTGCTATTCCGAACACTGCAGCCAACAGCCGACAGCCGACAGCATATGCTGCAACGGCAGTTGCAGCCGTTGCAGCACTACTGGTTTGTATGGAGTTCTATGGAACGCTATCCGAAGGCTGCAGCCAACAGCACATGCTGTCGGCCGCTGCAGCATATGCCGCAACTGCCGTGACTGCAGATCAGTATTGCTGCAACGGCAGTGCGATACGCACGTATCTATTCTTGCTATTTTGCTATAAAACGTAAAATGTGTGGTTCAGAAATAATTATGAAGTAATTACTTAACTATCATAATTATTAAAACGAAACCACACAGCGGTAATTTCAAAGGTACCTACCTATTATACCTACCTAGGTTTGAGTTGTGGTACACTGAATTGTACCAACTAAGTACTTACCTACAGTTCGTGCGTGAGTTATCTGTAGGTACCTATTATAGCTACCTATGTACCTACCTGTTACTCTGCCGTGTGATGCTAGCTTAGAATAACATCACCCCGTTTTTTTCTGTGGGTGTCGTAAGAAGCTACTATGGGTCTCGAAGGTAACATGTGTATTGCAATTTTAGGCGACAGGCTGACAACCTGTCACTATAGTGATACACGACAATAGCTAGAACGGCTCTCAAATATTTGTTACACGTGGCGATAACGACCGAATTTTTACGGCCGTCGCTACCCCGCAAGGGTTTAGGGCGTGATTTATGTATGTAGGTACCTATTAACCTGTAGGTACCTATAAAATCTACCTAAGTCTACATGCAACTATCGGCAGTCACGGCATGTGCTGTCGGCTGTCGGCTGTCGGCCGGTGCCTTCGGAATCGCATGTGCTGCAACTGCCAACAGCATGTGCTGCAACTGCCAATAGCTGCAGCCGTTGCAGCATATGCTGTCGGCTGTCGGCTGTTGGCTGCAGTGTTCGGAATAGCAGCTTAATACAAACTTAAGAAATTACGTCTTCGTTGTCCTCTACGTTGGTAGGATTTAAAAAAATTTTGAAAACCGTTTCTTAATCACAAGGAGACGGTGCAGTTCACGATGACGTTCCACTGATAGCGCTGTCATCCTGTCATCCAAAAAGAAATATCCTGTCATCGCGTAGTATTACAAACTCACTATAGCCATAGGCCTTACGGCGATATTTGGCCAAAAAGCTGCATTTTTGTTAAAAAGTAAACCGCTTTGTACAGTTATAGTAGGGCCCAAAATAAGCAATTTCAGTCGCAGCAGTCGAAGTTTCCTCCATTGGGAACAGAGATGGCGCCACTTTTACATAAAAATCTTTAAAAAATTCTACAAATCCAACGGGTTAACCGATTTTAATGTTTAATATGTCAAATGAAAGCTAATTACCTGCAGCAATATAAAAAAAATATCCGAGTTACTGCAAATTATTAGAAATGTGCATAAATTTGATTTCTTTATATTATTTTTAATTTTTTTTTAGGTTATTGCTTAAAAACAATGATAAATCATATGAAAAGGGTATGTTTTTATTATATAATAACATAAATAATTTGACTACGCGTTTTATAAAAAAAAATTTAAGTCAATATCTCTATTACTTTCCAAAATATATAAGTTTAAAGATGGCGGCGGATTTAAGATTAATGAGTGGCACTTAAAATATATTGTGTAGGGTATCAAATTAAAGAGCTCCACGAGATGGTTTAAAAAATACATCGTTTTATACATTCTAGCGCGATTTAAAAATAAAGAGTAAAACAGATGGCGCCACTTACTTATATTTTTTGTTTTAAAGTTATAAAAGTAAGATTTTAACCGATTTTTGACAAAACACTATTATTTAATTAATAACACGATTGATATGAAGAACCGGCCAAGTGCGAGTCGGACTCGCGCGTAGGTTATCAATACAATCGAGCATACAAAACACGTTTATTGTATGGGAGCCCCCTCTTCATTTTAATTCTATTCCGTTTTTAGCATTCATCGTTGCAGTAGAAATAGTATAACGCCTCCTATAATATAATTGATTTTAATTCCCGATACAAAAATGTGGAAAAAAGTCTTTATTTTCATATTTTGAAGGAATATTTCTAATAAATGTTATTCAAATTTGTGAGTAGAACACGACCTTATAAATTGTAGTTAATGGTGGCGGCATTATGGGCCTTCAATGCATCGTGTTCAACGTCAAGGTCTGCTTTACGCTGCTCCTCAAAGTCGTAGATTCACCTCTTTACAAGACCGCGCCATTTTGGCCGTTGTGCCGCCAAAACCTCAAATTGAGAGGGCTCGCCACCCAGGAGTGACCGCACCACCTTAGCTGTCGACGCATTAAGTAGGCTTCAATACCACCAATATTGGCTCGTCTTAGAATTTCGGTGTTGCGAACTCGGTCGGACCAATTGATCTTCATGATAGTGCGAAGGCATTTGAGTTGGAAACGATCCAAAGTGCGTATGTGGTGACGATACACACACCAGGTTTCGGAAGAGTACAGGTGTTTGGCAGCACATCGCCATATAAACAGATATTTTCGTGGCTAACTTTGGAATGTAGCTTCCCAAATGCTGCAGCTGCAGGACTGATTGTGATTGTGCTATTGATTTCAGCATCAAGGTCACACTTAGCTGTTATAGTGTTCCCCAGATATCGAAACTTGTCAACCTGTTTCAACATATCTTTACCAAGCTTAATTGTCAGTGTGTCACGACCTCGTGTATCCAGGGACATCACTTACGTCTTTTTAACACTGATCTTTAGGCCGAGGCCGAATATGCAGCATGCTTGGTGAAAAATGGTCGTCAGTTGTTCCAGGCCTTCTGGGATTCTGCAAAGAAGCACAGGTCATCGGCATACATAATTACGGTGCATGAGAGTCTTTGACGCGCGCCTTAAGTCTAGCCAAATTGGAAAGACTGCCATCTATGCGGAAGCGGATGCGGACTCCTTCGGAGACAGGACCTTAGGACCTCCTTGACTACGCACCCTTGTTTCACCCCACCGGTGACGGGGAAGAAACCAGACTGTTCACCGTTTACAGAGACGCAGCACTGCATATCGTCATGCAGGCAGGAGTCTCAGGAGGCGCACAAACTTCTCCGTGCACCCTAGTTTTCCTAGCACCACCCAGAGAGCTTCACGAGGTACACTGTCGAACGCTTTCTCTAGGTCAACAAAGCAGAGGTACAATTACTGACGACCTTGTTCTCTGCTTTTTTCCTGCAGTTGACATACTCAGAAAATAGCTTCACAAGTGCCACGGTCAGGTGGGAAGCCAAACTGGGTTTCGGGCAGAATCTTTCCAGATAAGTCCTTCAAGTGGTTTAATAGGACCTTTGCAAAGGCCTTTCCTGGGACCGATAATAACAAAATACTGCGGTATGAGTTGCAGTCAGAACGGTCACCTTTGTTTTTGTAGCGAGCACACTTTAAAATCATCCGGGACTCGCTCCTCCTCCCACATTCGAAAAAAATGATTCCATACCAACGTTTGCAGCTCCGCACCGCCATATTTAAATATTTGATCTATGTATTTGACCTGGTATAAGATCAATGCCAACCACCCGCTTATTATGCTGCTGTCTGATGGCAGTAACAATCGCATCACATGACAGGGGCTCGTCCAGCTCCATGGCTAGGGGGAGTTAAGGTATAGCTGTGACCAACAAATGAGACAGATGATGTCAATGCTGCTTGGCGAGCTTTGTCATATCATCTCATAGTTTTTGCTATCTTTCAGCGGCTTTATCTCATGAACGGATTTCCTACCGCTCATGAGATACCGTTCTGTGAACTATCTAACTATTAAGTTGTTACTGCTTATTTCAACTATCTATTAAGTTAGATAGTTGATTTTTTATATGATAGAAGGCTTTATACTATTTCTACTGCAACGATGAATGCTAAAAACAGAATAGAATTAAAATGAAGAGGATGCTTCCTTACAATAAACGTGTTTTGTATGCTCGTTTGTATTAATAACCTACGCGCGAGTCCGACTCGCACTTGGCGGGTTCTTCATATCAATCGTGTTGATTAATTAAATAATAGAATTTTATAAAAAATCGGTTAAAATCTTACTTTTATAACTTTAAAACAAAAACAATCATATTTTTTTTAAATGGCGCTAAAATGTATAAAGCGATGTATTTTTTAAACCATCTCGTGGAGCTCTTTAATTTGATACCCCACACAATAGGTTTCAGAAGAATATATTTTAAGTGCCACTCATTAATCTTAAATCCGCCGCCATCTTTAAACTTATATATTTTGGAAAGTAATAGAGATATTGACTTACAGTTTTTTTTTATAAAACGCGTAGTCAAATTATTTATGTTATCTACACTAATATAATAAAGAGGAAAACTTTGTTTGTTTGTTTGTTCTAAACTTTATTAGACTCGGTAATGGCTTCAAAGTTAAAGTTATTCAGCATGACGGGCCGCTTCTACTGGCACATGGTCACGAGGGTCTGGAGTGCCTGATGTAGACCACCAGCATCCCATCAAAACTATAAGAGATACGGTAATGGCTTCAAAGTTAAAGTTATTCGCCATGACAGGCCGCCTCTGCTGGCACATGGTCATGATGAGTAACTTCTGCTGGAATGGATTAATGGACTTTTTACTACGGGCAAAGATCCCATTTCTACGGGAAAACAGGTAAGTAGCAGCGAGTGAAACCGCTGGGCGGGCCGCTAGTTATATAATAAAAACATACCCTTTTCATATGATTTATCATTGTTTTTAAGCAATAACCTAAAAAAAATTTAAAAATAATATAAAAATATCGAATTTATGCACATTTCTAATAATTTGCAGTAACTCGGATATTTTTTTTATATTGCTGCAGGTAATTAGCTTTCATTTGACATATTAAACATTAAAATCGGTTGACACGTTGGACTTGTAGATTTTTTAAAGATTTTTATGTAAAAGTGGCGCCATCTCTGTTCCCAATGGAATGGAGGAAACTTCGACTGCTGCGACTGAAATTGCTTATTTTGGTCCCTACTATAACTGTACAAAGCGGTTTGCTTTTAAATAAAAATGCAGCTTTTTTTTTCATAATGTGTAGTACTACTAGAGTGCGTTTTATCTTATAGTTCCTACGGCGTCATGATGGTAGCATTGGAAATTTGTATGTAATACGGCGCCAAAAAAATTACATACAAATTTCCAATGCCACCAACATGACGCCATAGGAACTAAAAGATGAAACGCACTCTATAAAGTAATATTTAACTAAAATACGGCCGCTTGAATAAATTCTAGAAATTTGTCAACCCCATACCATAAGTCATGTCCACAAAAAAATGCATTATGTCATGGTATGAACATGATATTAACAGTAGTCAAATAGGACTAATTCTAGCGGCTGTACTTTAATGGCACATTTCGTACTTTATACGTCCATAAAAAACACACACAAATATGTCATGCCTATATCCCTTGCGGGGTAGGTAAGGCAGAGCGCAAACGACTGCAAAAACGGCAATCTTCAACACGTCTGACAAAAGTTTGAAGACTGTTCATCACCATAGTGACAGGTTGTCAGCCTGTCGCCTAAAATTGCAATACACATCAACTCTCAAGTCTCTTAGTCGCTTCTTACGACACCCACGGGAATGATAGGGAATTAGGGAGTGATGTTATTTTAAGCCGGCACCACACGGTATACAAAAAAAAAAAACATGCCTATAGCATACAGGAAATACAGACCAAGAGAATTTAGAAAATATGACTGTCTGTACTAAGAGTATTATGAAAATACACACGAAGACAATAGTTATTCTAACAAAAGCCCCTAGATGTCGCTAGTAGTTTTTTAAAACGCGCTAACGAAATGTTTTCGCTGTAAAACTAATACTCTGAATGAAAACTTAGTAAAGTGTATTCCACCGTTGAGAAGAAAAATATAATAAATTTTTGAAAACCGTTTTTGAATTACGAGGAGACGGTTCAGAAATTCAGAATACCGTTCAAAAGTCTGCGCCATACATTTCACAGATGACGCTTATTCTGTCATCCAAAAGTAAATATTCTATCATCGTATGATACCACACACAATACGGGAGTAATACATGCCGACCGAAAAGAGTTTAAGGACTCATGAAACTGAACAAGTTTTCCTAATGAAGATGGGTCGAAATACGTATGAAAAAAATGGACCTCACAGAATAAATAGTAGTTCTACTCCCGTAGCAAATCAATCAGCTGATTGGCGATTTTGTATCCAGGGAGGTCCAAATTTCTTATTCATTTTTCGATGCATGTTCTATGGGGAAATTCGTTCAGTTTTATGTGTACTTAATTAAACCTACTTTTGGCTTGTTATACCCTTTTTGTTACTCCCTGTAAAGCAGGAAATTTATCTAAAGTACGGCCGCTGTCTACCCTATACTAGAAGACATGAACACAAAGTAAAATTTACTTTGTAAATATAAAGGACTTATTTGAGCGGTTGTGCTTTTGTGACCGGTACGGTACATCTCATATTTTTTTGTGTTTCCGTGGTTCATCCACCACAGTTTTTACTTAGAGGCGATAATGTTGCAAGAAGATTGACATCAAACTCGCCTGACATCAAAGCAGAAAGGAGTATTTTATTTTTATGATAGTAGGGTGTTTTCCTAGATAGATAATCTACATCTACACTAATATAATAAAGAGGAAAACTTTGTCTGTTTTTTTGTTTGTTTGTATGTAATCGATAAACTCCGAAACTACTATACCGATTTCCAAAATTCTTTCACTATTAGAAAGCTACAACATCCCTGAGTAACATAGGCTACTTTTTACCACGGGAAAATTCCTCATTCCTATGGGAAAACGGTTAGCAGCAGGAAAACGGGGAAATAAAGCAGATATTACCCAAATTAGCCAAACCGCTTTACCGATCCTCGCGAATTTTGGCACTGATATTACTATCATATAAAAGACGGACATGGTCAGCCCTCGAGGATCTGGAGTACCTGATGAAGACCACCAGCATCCCATATAAACTATAAGAGATACGGTCATGGCTTCATAGAAAAAGTTGTTTACCATGACGGGCCGCTTCTGCTGGCACATGGTCATCGAGGATCTGGAGTACCTGATGTAGACCACAAGCATACCATCTAAACTATAAGAGATAGGGTAATGGTTTCAAAGTAAAAGTTATTCAGCACGACAGGCTGCTTCTGCTGGCACATGGTCACGAGGGTCTGGAGTACCTGATGTAGACAACCAGCATCTCATCTAAACTATAAAAGATTCGGTAATGGCTTCAAAGTTAAAGTTATTCAGCATGACGGGCCGCTTCTGCTCGCACATGGTCACGAGGGTCTGGAGTACCTGATGTAGACCACCAGCACCCCATCTAAACTTTATTAGACTCGGTAATGGCTTCAAAGTTAAAGTTATTTAGCATGACGGGCCGCTTCTACTGGCACATGGTCACGAGGGTCTGGAGTGCCTGATGTAGACCGGGATGCTGGTATCCCATCAAAACTATAAGAGATACGGTAATGGCTTCAAAGTTAAAGTTATTCGCCATGACAGGCCGCCTCTGCTGGCACATGGTCATGATGAGTAACTTCTGCTAGAATGGATTAATGGACTTTTTACTACGGGCAAAGATCCCATTTCTACGGGAAAACAGGTAAGTAGCAGCGAGTGAAACCGCTGGGCGGGCCGCTAGTGAAATATAAAACACGCTTCAAAATATTCCTTTTGAAGATGCCGTACGTACGAGGTCGAAACCAAAGGTCGAAAACGTAACCCTATTACTGAGACTTCGCTTCGCTTGTTTGCATGTCCGTTTGTTACCAAACTGTATCTCATTAACCCTATCAGCTTGAGTGTTGAAATTTTCACAGATGCCGTATTTCTGTTGCCGCTATAACAAATACTAAAATCTATAAAATAAAAAATAAGGGGGTCTCCAAACGAAAAACGTTTTTTGCTCGATTTTATTCAATTACGGTTCGAAGGCTGTATTTCATGAACAGTAATAGTTAGACAGTTGAATTTTTACATAGCATGTATTGATGATGATGATGATCTTTCCGGCCGGTTTCGGCCATGGCGACCACTTCTACTCCTAATCAAGTCGGCGCTGATGCGCTCGTAGGTGGCTATTGTAGCCTATTTTGGCAGTAAACTCCCGTGCACAGTGTGGGCACGTGAGTTTGCCATTGATATAATTGTAGTTAATGGCGGCGGGAGGACGGGCCTTCAGTTCATCGCGTTTAGCGTCAAGGTCTGCTTTACGCTGCTCCTCGAAGTCGCGGATTCGCCTCTTTACAAGACCGCGCCATTCTGGCCGTTGTGCTGCCAAAACCTCAAATTGAGAGGGTTCGATATTGCATCTTTTCATGTGTCTCTTCTGAACATCTTTAAATCGGAGGAGTTGACCGCCATGCTTTCGCTTGCCCTCCTCTAGCTCAGAATAGAAGATGCGCTTCGCCACTCGCTCATCCGCCATCCGGGATACGTGACCGCACCACCGAAGCTGTCGACGCATTAAGTAGGCTTCAATGCCACCAACATTGGCTCGTCTTAGAACTTCGGTGTTTCGCACTCGGTCGGACCATCTGATCTTCATGATGGTGCGAAGGCATTTGAGGTGGAATCGAACCAAAGTGCGTATGTGGTGACGATACACACACCAGGTCTCGGAAGAGTACAGAAGGTTTGGCAGCACAATCGCCATATATACAGATATTTTTGTGGCTAGTTTAAGGTCGTGCGAGCAGAAAACCTTGGAACGCAGCTTCCCAAATGCTGCAGCTGCAGCACTGATTCTGCTATTGATCTCAGCATCAAGGTCACACTTAGCTGTAATAGTGTTCCCCAGATATCGGAACTTGTCAACCTGTTTCAACATATCTTCACCAAGCTTAATTGTCAGTGTCTCACGACCTTGCGTATCCAGGGACATCACTTCCGTCTTTTTGACACTAATCTTAAGGCCGAATTTGCAGCAAGCTTGGTGAAAAACGGTCATCAGTTGTTGTAGGCCTTCTGGGGATTCTGCAAGAAAGCACAAGTCATCGGCATACATAATTTCAGTAATATGTGCATGCGAGACTTATTATTGTTACCGCAAACAAATACTAAAAATCTAAATAAGAAAATAACGGGGGCTCACATACAATACACGTGATTTTATGCAATTTTAATTCATAATGTTGCGGAACCATTTTTGCGTAAGTCTGACTCGCTCTTGGCTATTTTTAGGGTTTCGTAGTCTACTAGAAATCCTTATCATTTCGTCAAGTCTGTCTGTCTGTCTGTCTGTATGCCGCGCCCTCATATCTTCGTCAATTTAAGACCTATCGACATGAAATTTGGTGAAGAGATAGATCGTGTTGACCCAAATATAGAAATGTTGAGAAAAAATTATATTAAATGTTTTTTGGACCCCCTCCCATACAAGTGAAAGGGGGTAAAAAAAAAATATTTTTCTTCTGAAATATTGAGTAGGGTATCGTTGAATAGGTCTTTTAAAACTAAGGGGAGGTTTTCTTTAAACAAAGTCACTAGCATGTTTCTGTCTCGAGACTTTGATTTTGAAAGGGGCGTTTTTGACCCATAATTTGTTCCAGCTGTAACTTCCAAAGTATAAACGCTAAAAATTTAAAAAAAAATTGGAATATAGGTTACAATCTGAAGTTACCATGAAATCTATAACGGATACTGTACCACTAAAGTCTTCAGAAAAATAAGAGTTTTTCTTTTTGCGGTTGGTAGCCATACAGCTGCGAACAAACCAGCAACAAAATTAACTTTGTAACACTGAAAAACCTGATATTTCAACTTTGACTACGAAACCCTATTTGTGGGCGTGTCTTATCACGCTCCTGGGCGTTTTTTTTTCGTTTAATGTCACTCAAAATATGCAAATTGTTAAACAAGGACGTAGTTTTGCAAACTAGATCCAACTCCACGAGGTTGTCAAACATAATTCTATCGTCAGTTTTCAGTTGTGAGCTGCAAAGAGAATATAATAAAACTAGCGTGTGAGCTGCATCAATAAAAATTCAGGCGCCAAATTTCAGTTGCGTGATTTTAGTCGTACACTAAAACATTAAAATTTCGAGTTTTCTAAAACAGCCACTAGATGTCGCTAGTAGTCTTTTGAAACACACTAACGAAATGTTTTCGATGTAACATTAATACCATCCATGACAAGGCCATGACAAGGAAATAAGCAAAAAAGAAGCAAATAAATAAAGTAATCGATATTTTTGGAAATGGTTTCCAAATTTTAAGGAGACTGTTTTATCTATATGAACTCTAAAATATATCGATTACATTTAATTAAGTACAAATCTCTTGAGGGTGTGGTCTACTCATAAAACTGAACAACTTTTGTTAGAATTTTTACTTCGAAATATAAAAAAAAATTTTGACCTCCCATACTAAGTGACACACATTTTCAACATTTTGTATGGGAGGTCCAAATTTTTTTTCATATTTCGAAGAAAAGTTTCTAACAAAAGTTGTTCAGTTTTGTGAGTAGATCACACCTTCAAGAGATTTGTACTTAATTAAATGTAACCCTATTATAGTAAAGATTAAATTATGGTCTTTTTGTTTGTTTGTAATTGAGTCAATAAACTATGAAGTTACAGAAAATGATTTAAGTAAAAAATTTACTATCCATCAGGTCTCATCTGTGAGACGTGAGATTCGGGGCGTAAGCCCCAAACTCCACAGAGAGGACAAGGAGAGGACATAGGACGTAGGGCATGACGCTTGACGATTGACATCGCGACGTTTCCATACAAAATGTACGAAAAAGTATTGACAAAGGCACACACAAGCGTCGCCAAAGCGTCGCATCTATGACAGCTAGCGTCAAAAACTAAGAAGAATATTTGACGATCACTTGTCTGTCAACTGTCATTCTTACGTCCTATGCCCTTCGTCTTTTTGGTGGAGTTTGCGTCTTAAATGACATCTGTCAGACAAGCGGTCGTCGGAGACGTAATACGTGCGGTATTGCGACTCTTGAAACCTTTTTCATATCAAATGTATGAAACATAAGAGACAAAGCTACAGCCGTGTGGTGCCGGCAGAGTAGAATAGCACCACCCCCTCTCTTCCCGTGGGGATCGTAAGAGGCGACCGAGGGATAAACCTGACCCAAACAGCCAGGACTAACTGTATGGTGGCGGTTAATCCACCTAACCTAACCACAAAAGCATTCCCAAGAACGGAAAGAAAGGTTGACGTCTGGTAGGCGGCCGGTCGTAAAATTAAGCCAAATCTTTTTGCAACACGATTTTGTACGAAACGTGTTGCGCCGACCTCCAAGTATAAGTTTTTAGGTTTTCACGGTTGTTCACAACACTTAGATTATTGTTTGAAACGGGATTATTACCGTGATTATATTTTTGTTTATCTCGATATTTCGAGGCGGTTGCACGCCCCATGGTCACGAGTAGACTGGCTCGGCGAGTGATGTCATCTTTCTAAGGGCAAACATATCTGTCTACCCTCTTTCGGATTCGTCGACTGCGTTCTACACGGTTACTCGAATCATTACTATTGTCACTCACTATTTTGTCACGATCACGACACACCACACTAACAGTATCACTTCGCGAGTTTGAAGTCGAGTGTTTTTTGCGGTTGTATACGTTTAATACTGGATTCCACGCACTGGACAGCTTGAAACCATCTTCACGATTAAAGTTTTTATATTTTGTTATTTCGATGGCTTCTCGCACTAAACGAGGTATATAGTGACGTTCCGTTGACAGTACTTGCGGGTTATGTAGTTCAATCCAGTGATTAGTTTCCGCTTGGTTTAGGTGTTCCGCTATGGCTGACTTCTGGGCATCGTTGTTTTTTTACAGCTCTGATATGTTCCTTCATGCGGTCAACTATTGTTCTTTTGGTCTGACCAATGTACGAACTCCCACAGCTGCAATTAACTTTGTAGACGCCGGGAGTTTGAAGAGGAAGCTGGTCTTTAGGCGATCGTAGTAGTTTTCCAATTTTGTTAAAGGGAGTGAAAACAGTTTTAATGGAAAACTTTCCTAATAATCTGCCTATTTTATCCGTCACTCCCTTTACATAAGGCAAAAACGCTGGCTGTCGTTGCGCTTCTTCTGCTTTCCTCTTTTTTGTTTTCCTTTTAGTCTCGCAAGCTTTGACATTATAACCGTTCCGCTGTAAGAGCGTCTTGACATGATTCAGCTCTTTAGCTAGGTGGTTCACATCACACAGATCGTGAGCCCTATCAACCAACGATCTAACAACAGAATCCAGATGCCGTGGATGGTGGTGTGACGTAGAATGCAGATACTTGTCGGTATGCGTTGGTTTTCTGTAGACCGAATGACTTAAAGATCCATCTTCTTTGACCTCAACTAACACATCTAGGAAGGCGAGCTTTCGTTGGTCATCGATCTCACAGGTAAATTTCAATTTTGAGTGAATGTTATTCAAAAATGCCAAGTAGTCCTTTACCTCTTCCTCTTTTCTCAATTGGAAAACTACTACGATCGCCTAAAGACCAGCTTCCTCTTCAAACTCCCGGCGTCTACAAAGTTAATTGCAGCTGTGGGAGTTCGTACATTGGTCAGACCAAAAGAACAATAGTTGACCGCATGAAGGAACATATCAGAGCTGTAAAAAACAACGATGCCCAGAAGTCAGCCATAGCGGAACACCTAAACCAAGCGGAAACTAATCACTGGATTGAACTACATAACCCGCAAGTACTGTCAACGGAACGTCACTATATACCTCGTTTAGTGCGAGAAGCCATCGAAATAACAAAATATAAAAACTTTAATCGTGAAGATGGTTTCAAGCTGTCCAGTGCGTGGAATCCAGTATTAAACGTATACAACCGCAAAAAACACTCGACTTCAAACTCGCGAAGTGATACTGTTAGTGTGGTGTGTCGTGATCGTGACAAAATAGTGAGTGACAATAGTAGTGATTCGAGTAACCGTGTAGAACGCAGTCGACGAATCCGAAAGAGGGTAGACAGATATGTTTGCCCTTAGAAAGATGACATCACTCGCCGAGCCAGTCTACTCGTGACCATGGGGCGTGCAACCGCCTCGAAATATCGAGATAAACAAAAATATAATCACGGTAATAATCCCGTTTCAAACAATGACCTCCAAGTAATTGGGTTGAGATAAGGGTAGGATGATGATGATAAGAGACAAAGCTACACACGTGAGACGATGTCGGCTGAGCCCCAAACTCCACAGAGAGGACAAGGAGAGGACATAGGACGTAGGTCATGACGCTTGACGTCAAAAACTAAGAAGAATATTTGACGATCACTTGTCTGTCAACTGTCATTCTTACGTCCTATGCCCTTCGTCTTTTTGGTGGAGTTTGCGCCTGATGGTCACTTGTCTGATTGTCTGAAATGCCATCCCATGCGTACCAAATCACATGAAAACAAAAGACTGTCACAAAAATCTCACTGTTTAACACTACCTTACCTTTACAGTCACAACAGTCCACTGCTGGACATGGGCCTCCCCCGTATTGGGGGGGTATTGCCATTCTCACCACGCTTGGCAGGCGGATTGGCGAGCGCAGTGCAAGATGTTAAATTCACAGCAAACGCAGCTGCCCATTCCCTGGATAATTATCCCTTAGTCGATTTTTACGACACCCATGAGTAGGATGGGGTGATGCTATTCTAAGAAGCCAGCATGACACATCACATGCACATGTTTAACACTATTGCACTGAAAATGTGCTGCGTCGGCTTGTATAACACCAACCCGAGGGTGTCGTAAATAGTTATTAAATCCATCCAGGGAATGGGTAGGTAATTAAATTGTGTTCCATGTGCATAAAACATATTGCCAATAGTCCGATATAAAACTTAGAAGTTTCGAGTTTCTTAAAAAGGTCCCTAGATGGCGTTAGTAGTTTTTTTGAAACGCGCTAACGAAATGTTTTCGCTGTGAATTAAATACCTTCCGTTTTATGAAAGCTCATCAGACGTAGAAGACGCTGATAACTTAGACAATTTTTCTAAACCGTCTCTGAATCACAAGGAGACGTAGTTTATATATATAAGTCTATGAGGAGACGGGTAATTTTGACATGAAAGTTCCGCCTCACAGATGTAAACAAAACACTGTCACATTATTTGATGAATAGTTTGTCTCTCCAAAGACCCCGATTTGATTAAATTGCCCGGCGAATAAAATTTTCATATGATTATTTAAGTTTTTAATAATTAGTATGTAAACAAATAATATGCAAGGTTAATTATATTTGCTATACCAAGATAATTTGTGTTCGTTATTCCAAAAATAAGTTTTGTATGGGGCCTAGTCATTCGTCTATATTTAACTCGTGATAAATTTATTCAGCCCACATCCACCCACTGCAGGGTATAGGCCTCTTCTCTGTTGCGCCGCTCCTCACGGTCCTGTGCTAATCTCATCCATTTAGACCCAGTCAATTTGGTGATATCATCTGACCAATGGGCTGATGGTCTGTCCACTGGTCTATCCACGTATATTACAGCTGCACCTAACGAGAATATTTTGAAAGTCAGACTAAAACGCTGGCTTGTTAAGCAAGCGTTCTATTCAGTAGAAGAATACCTTAGTAGGGATAATAGATAATTTAATTTCATTAATTAATGAATTACCTATATAAATAAAAAATCAAAATTAAAATTGTTTTATTACCAAAAAACAAAACTATACAAAAAACGCTTAACATTGGTCCC
Organism: Phthorimaea operculella; assembly: GCA_024500475.1. NCBI lineage: Eukaryota > Metazoa > Arthropoda > Insecta > Lepidoptera > Gelechiidae > Phthorimaea > Phthorimaea operculella. The sequence continues at coordinate 703,249 of JANFCV010000050.1, read as the reverse complement.
CGCACAAGGCGAACCTGTATCGCGGGAAACCTTACAATAAATAACAATTCAAAGGTTTAACAATGGTGACAAGAAATAAATAATTCAGAACATGTTTTAGTATAAGTCTAATATACTAGCATTTTCTTATTTTATTTTATTTTTATATTTTTAGTTTAAGTGACATGTAAAATATATTTTACCAATAAATTGAATACTGAATACTGGTCTTTTGGCTCCTCTTGGCCACCACTCCGTGACTGCTTTGGTCCACCGTCCGTCCTGTCTTCTGGCCAGCCGACTTATTCGCGAATATTTTTATCCGATTGCCTCAAAAGGAGGGTTAGGTTTTTAGAGAGTATGTATGTATGTAGGTATGTGGACAAGAAAATTGTTTTTCACGGGCTACCTATAGCCCAAACGGATAGAGTTGGATTTTGACATATGAGGTGTCGTTAGATTCGTCTTAGCAGCGCGAGTGACACTGGCTATATTAAAAAATTATAGATTCAAGATGGCGGATTTTTACAGCAACATACTATTTTAAAATTACCGCATACGGGTTTTTGTTTTTTAACACATCTACTTGTTTGTCTACTACTGTTTGGATCTCTCCGACCGATTTCGGCCATGACGACCACTTTTACTCCCAATCAAGTCGATGCACATACGTAGATTTCTTACGTAGATTATTTAGCGACAAAAAAAATGTTTGCTTGAAATGGATTAATTAAACGTATAAAATAAAGTTAAAACAGACCCTTTTTTATAGTCTAATATTATTTTTTATTGTAAAAACATTTTATTTGCATAAAAACATAAAACAATACACAAAAGTGAATAAAAATTTCTTAAAACTACATTTTTTTCTATTTGATTATAATTAAATCTGGGTACGTATCGCAGCTTGAAACCCGAGGGTGTCGTAAATAGTTATTAAATCCGTCTAGGGAATAGGTAACAAACAGCGTTCCATGTTCATACAATATTATGCACTGCGCTCGCCAAGTCGCTTAGCAAGCGTGTGGCGAGTATAGAAAAAAATGATGATCTATCTACCTCAGCCGATTTCGGCTACATCGACTACATCAGGTCAGGAGCTTAGCTGGTGTGCCCTCATGTGACTGCAGTAGCCAATCTTTTTTTGCAGTGCAGTGTGCACGTGAACATACAGGGCATGTCATAAAAAATATTTCTTGATTGCGGTGGACCATGTCCAGCAGAGGACAGTATCCGACTGCCTCAGAATGCGGGTTATGTATTTCGATGTATGTATGTCGAAAAGTAAATTATTTTTCACGGGCTACGGCCCGAACGGATAGTTGGATTTCGACATATGAGGTGCCGTTAGATTCAGCAGCGCGTGTGACACTGGCTAGGTATATTAAATTTAGATTCGCCATTTCGATCGTAGTGGTATATTAAAAAAACATAAATTTAAGATAGCGGATTTTTATCGCAAAATACAACTTTAAAATTACCGCAGTCGGGTTTTTGTTTTTTAATACATCTGCTTGTTTCGTGTTAGTTGTTTAGTTTCATGAACCAGTTCACATGTTTGAATATTCGCAACAAATTGTACGCCATCCAGCTTCTATATAGAGTTTCTTAAAACAGCCAATAGATGTCGCTAGTAGTTTTTTAAAACGCGCTAAGGATGTGTCTTTGCTGAGACATGAATACCGTCCATTAAAATAATGTATGACAAATTAATGTGATTGTACGACACTTCAAAATTTTGGTAACAGTTTCCGAATCATAAGGAGACCGTTCATAAATATCCCATATATTTATACCATAACAGCCACAACAGTCCACTGCTGGACATGGGCCTCCCTCTATCGGGGGGTATTGCCATACTCACCACGCTTGGCAGGCGGATTGGCGAGCGCAGTGCCAAGATGTTACATTTACAGGGAACGCTGCTGCCCATTCCCTGGATGAATCCCTTAGTCGCTTTTTACGAAACCCACGGGTAGAATTGGGGTGATGCTATTCTAAGCCGACATCACACGGGTATATTTATATTTGTAACATTTTCGTAGTCACTTTCCATATAAGGTGTACGACATAACCTATCCCCATTTTTAGGCTCGAAACCAGGGCGTCTAATCGCTTTGAGCCATAGTTTTCTTAATTTCACATCTTTTGGGAACCGACGGCTTCCCAATCCCGAACAAATTTGGTACACTGCATCGCGTCATTTTAAGGCGAAATCAGCTCAGAAACGTCCGCGAAAGCGTTCGGAATTTTCAATGCCATTTGTTGAAATTACCATAAAATAATAAGTAATTATTTTTATGACAATTTCAAGATATATTCTACAAAACTATGGGACCCAAAACACGATTTGATAAAGTTGCCTCGATAGAAAAAAATCGCAAAGTAAGCTCGAATTTGCCGTTTTTTGTCTGAAAACCTGAACGATTTCATTGTTATTCAATATTTATTATTTTATTTGGTGACCTCTTCTTCCTTTTTGAGTTTATAATGAACTAGCTTTCCGTCCGCGGCTTCACTCGCGGTATTATCTGTTTGGTCTAATAAATAAGGTTTATATACATTGCATTTTGAAACAGATTGCATCAAAGATCACGAACGGTGGAGTTCGACTATTCGACAATAGATGGCGCCACTACTTGAGGGATTGAAAAAGCCCTTATATCTTTAAAAATAACAATATCATATAATGAAGTATATGAATGCAATAAATGAAATATGAAATACGCCCTTTAAGTTAAAACGGGAACTTTCTTGTTCGAGGGGAGATAAAGGGCTATTGCTCAATATAAGTCCCTTTATCGTACCGGGAATCCTTCTAAAGTTTTATCGGCACGTACATTTTATCAACTTAGTTTTATTATATATAATGATGTATGGGCTTACATTTTCAAATATCTCTATGTATCATTTTTATATTACAAAAAATGTCCAGATTTCTCGTTCGAAGCGTCATCGTCTGTTTCTCTCTAACGCAGCGAAAAGGAAAGGGACTTACTTTTTGGGACTGAATTCGCCTTTTTTTTTTTTTTGTGTGGCTATGCCACTGGCTTCACATCTCGTGAGTTGAGACGTATTTCGCCATTTATGTCAGGTTAGGTTAAGTCGGTCGGTTAGGTTTGAAGTCAAGTAAGGTTATTTGGCATTACGCCGAGGGAGAGTCCACAGCACAGAGATCCTAGTCTTTCGACTAGGGGCTGTGCTGCGCAGTTTGTGTGGCAACAGAAACGTGATAGTAAAATTTCTGCGCTGAATTCACCTTAATAAAATTTACAAAATACTGATTTCCGCCATACAAAAAGTGCTTTGTTGTGGGACCATCTACGCTAGCGCCATTTTGACAGTTGCCAACCCCGTCGTTTATCGTTTTTAGGGTTTCGTAGACTACTAGAAACCCTCATAATTTCAATGTCTGTCTGCCGCGCCCTCATAACTTCATCAGTTTTGGAGCTATCGTGTTGAAATTTGGTGAGAAGACACAACGTGTTGAGCAAAATATAGAATCGTTAAGAAAAAAATATCAAATGTTTTTCCCATACAAGTGAAATGGGGGCAAAAATAAAAAATATCTTCTAAAACTTTGTGGTCTTATAAAACTAATGTTTCTTTCAAAGAAAGTCACTAAAATGTTTCTGTCTCGAGAAATTTGCTTTTAAAAGGGGCGTTTTTGAGCCATTTATTATTTATTATTATTTATTAAAAACATTTACACAATCATTACAGGGCAAGCCTAAGGCGATTGCATAAGAACTATACATGAAATTAATAATGACTTAAAACTATCACTAGCATACATAATTGAGATCTTGAAATCTTAAACTATTTAAATCTATAGAAATAATAACATAATGACATAAAGCAATGCGCTTAAAACATAACAAATAATAAATATATACAAAACAATTAACTTTTATTCTAAATTTAATTTGTTCCAGCTGTAACTACAAAATATGAAGACTAAAAATTTGAAAAAAAGTATGGAATATAGCCGTAAGGAGGTCGAGGTACGCATGAAACTGAAAAACTTTCCCTCAGGGAACATGGATCGAGATATAAAAAAAAATTGGACCTCCCATACAAAATCGCCGATCAGCTAATTGATTTACTATGGGAGGTCCAAATTTATTTTTCATATTTCGACTCATGTTCCATGTGGAAAGTTGTTCAGTTTCATGAATACCTTGACCTGCTTTCGGCTTGTTATACCTACCCTTTTTGTTTCTCCCTATAGGTACTGACTATAGTGCTATAGCACGATGAGTGTTATATTATACCTAATAAATGCCAATAAATGTCATTCTCGTATCCGACAGAGTCACAGCAGACAATCGAGGAGGAGTGAGACAGAGGATGACCAGTCGCAAGTCATAGTTGGTGACCAGGTGAGTAAAATATACGTACCTACCTATGAAATTGTACTTGTGACCGATAGCGAAAACTCAGAGGTCAAAATATGAAAAAAGAGAAATTGACTCCTATATTTCATTATGACTCCTATATTCTAATTTTCTAATTTTGTAATATCGACATGAAATTTTATATGGGTGTTTATTGTGCCTGAAATAAAGAATATTTAATTTAATTTAATTTTTTAATTTAATTTAATATAATTTTGGACCTCCCATACAAAAATCTCCAAAACTTGTGTCGTTTTGTATGGGATGTCCAAACATATATTTTTTTTTCGATAAAATGTTACTAAGAAAAGTTGTTCAGTTTCACGATTAGAACACACCCTGAAAATATTTGCAGTGAATTTAATAGTACTCTTTTGTAAACTTGTCCATCAGCTCATTTGAATTACTTTGGGAGGTCCAAAATTTTTATTCACATTTCGACCTATGCTCCTTGGGGAAAGTTGTTCCTTATCACAAGCCGGTTCTGAATTTTCGCTATCGTTCACTAGTAAATTTCACCCTATATAACGCCCATATCCCATGCGGGGTAGGTAGGCAGGCTGCAAAAAACGGCCATTCACACCACGTCAAACAAAAGTCTGAGAATCTGTGTGCCACCACAGTGACAGGTTGTCAGCTTGTCGCCTAAAATTGCAATACACATCAAGTCGGCGCAACACGTTTTGTTGAACACAAAATCGTGTTGCAAAGGATTCGGTTCAATTTTTTCGACCGGCCGCCTACCAGATGTCAACCCTCGATTCTGATTCTGATTCTGGCGTATTAACTAACCGCCACCATACGGTTGGCCCTGGCTATTTGGGTCGGGTTTATCCCTCGGTCGCCTCTTACGACCCCCACGGGAAGAGAGGGGGTGGTGCTATTCTACTCTGCCGGCACCACACAGCCTCCTTAGTCGCTTCTTACTGCACCCACGGGAGAAATATGGGGTCATACGAAACACTCTGCCTAACCCGCAAGTTAAAAGTCGTGATGTTTGTGTATGTATGTATGTAAGTAACGTGTGGTGCCGGCTTAGAATAGCATCACCCCAATTCTGACCGTGGATGTCGGCTTAGAATAACATCACTGAAATTCTACCCGTAGATATCGTAAAAAGCGACTAAGAGATAAATGCATGCAGAAAACAGGCAGCAGCATTCCCTGTGAATGCAACATCTTGCACTGCGCTCGTTAACCCGCCTGCCAAGCGTAGTGAGTATGACAATACCCCCCGAAAGGGTTAAGCCTACGTCCAGCAGTGAACTATTGTAGCTGTAAGTAAATAAAACTATTTTTAATGCACAATTTTGTTGTATCCGCTGTTGATTTTCTTGTCAAAATGTATTTGTAAAGGGACAAACACAGGATAACTTAATATAAAAGTGCGTAAAGGTAGTCTTAGCGCTAAAAGCTATCTCTACCAAACAACCTTATGAAAATCCAGCTCTACTAATATCCTATTAACTTTTCCCCCCAGATCGATATTGAATGGGTAAGAATAATATTGATTTCTTTAATATGAAAACTGTTACGAATGCCGAACCAAAATTAAAAGTCATGTAATAATATTATTTATAGGTTAACAAAAGCTTGTAATACGGTAAATAAAGTATAAAAAAAGAGGAGCTAAACTCAACTTGAAGTGTGATGCCGGCTTAGAATAACATCACCCCATATTTTTCCCTGGTGGTCATAGTTAGAAGCGACTATTCTATTCTTATTAATAACGAGCTAGTATAACGCCATCTCAAAAGCGATTTTGCATGTGAGTAAAAGGCAAAAATGACAATTTGACACTGGGTCGTTATAGTGAACAGAGTATAGTAGGTATTTAATTCGGGCCTGATCCGTCCATGGATACTATAAAGTATTCGTCCGTATTATAAGGTGTACAAAAATCAACTGCAAATATTTTAAGGGGTGAACCAGCCCATGAAACTGAAGAATTTTTCGTTCGGAACATAAGCCGAAAAATGAAAAAGAATTTGGGCCTCCAGACCTCCCACACAAAATATACCACCCGGCCGAGTCTATTTTTTTTCATATTTTGGCAAATGATCCTTGGGGAAAGTTTTCAGTTTTATAGGCTAATTCATCCCTAAAAATATTTGCAGTTGTATAAAATAAAGTATATTATTACTTTGTTTCAGTCTGCGAATTTAAGACCCAACCGACATTCCGCGAACTCATCGCCACATGTAAGTATTCGAGTCGTTCGTCGACTTGGTTTCCCACAGTAAAAAAGAGTTTGCTACAGAATACTGTTGACTTGGTTTAATAAGGAAACAACAAGTCTTAAACCGACTACACATACATTGAACAAATGTCTGTCTCTATGTCGTGGAATAAGCCACGCAACAGGATTTGATGCAGTTTTTTGTAATAGTTAGAGTGATTCAGAGGTTTATATGTGTAAAACATGCCGGGAAATTGCCTTTTTCCCTCGGGAAATGTGTTGCAGCGGGTGAAACAGCTAACGGGCCGCTAGTTTTTTGATAAATTTAAGTCTGCTATATCGTAATGACACTTATAGCAATACAACACAAGTATATAAGGTCCTATTATATTCACTGCAAATATTTTCAGGGTATGTTCTACTCGTGAAACTGAACAACTTCTCTTAATATTTTTTTTCAAAATACGAAAATATATTTTGGACCTCCTATACAAAAATGTCCAAATTATGTGTCAGTTTGTATGGGAGATCCAATTTTATTTACATATTTCGATCCAATTTTATTTAAAAGTTTTACTAGGAAAAGTTTTCAGTTCCACGAGTAAAACATATCCTAGAAATATTTGCAGTGAATTTAATAGGACCTTATATATCCTTTTTCCAGGAGCAAGAAGAAGTGTCAGAAACCACATCCCTGATCTCCAGACGAGGATCCAGTTCAGCTTCAGCCCCGTCTGCTGTCACGTTATCAAGAGCATTGAAAATACCTGGAGTTGTGGAGTTTTCATTATCGCTGTTCTTCGCCAAATTAGTTTCATATACCTTCTTATTCTGGCTTCCTACTTATATTAAGTCTTCAAGTAAGTTTACTAGCCCTTTATTTTACGTTTTTTGTAACATTCCTTTCTAGTTTTTCGTAACCAAGCCATCTCTGTACATTAAAAATAGCAACGGTCAAATGTTATATATAACCTTGTGGTACTCCAATCTGATTTCACCTAGTATCTGTTATATTTTTTTATCAGATGACCTTTAGAATGGTTTGAATTGTCTATTTATAACTCGTAATTTACCGAAATCTATAAAAGGTGAAGATCTCTGGTGGGGTTTGAACTCACAACTTATCGAACGCTTTCAACTAAACCAAATACAGAGATCTTACAATTTCTTTACTTATTCACAATAATACTCGCAATACAATAATACTCTCACATTAAGTCGTAGTGTAATAAAATGAAGTAGCATTCTACGTTTTTTTATCTGTCTGTCTGTCATGGATACCGCTAACTCCTCCTAAACCACACAACTGATTTTAAAGCGGGTTGTTTTTAACAAGTAGAAAGATTGATTCAAGTGGAAGGTTTATTTTGACGAAAGTTGGTGAGTCATTCAGAAGACTGTGTATCCAAATAGTGGCAGGTTGTCAGCCCCTCGGAGCCAATACGTTAAATATTTTTTTTGTCCATAGCCAACCTGACTCCAAAGCAGTCCAGCGAGGTTTCGACAGTGTTCGACGTGGGTGGTATAGTTGGAGCGATCGCTGCTGGACTGTTGGCTGACTGCACTGCTTGTCCGGCTCTAGTCTGCGTAGCTTTCTACGCACTAGCCGCGCCTATGGTATAGATATCGACCTATTTATAAAGTCCTGTCCTGTCCTGTCCTGTCCTGTCCTGTCCTGTCCTGTCCTGTCCTGTCCTGTCCTGTCCTGTCCTGTCCTGTCCTGTCCTGTCCTGTCCTGTCCTGTCCTGTCCTATCCTATCCTTTCATCCCCCTATCCTATTCTACTTTATCAGCTAAACCATCTCCAAAACAGTCTAGTAAAGTATCAACATTGTTTGACGGGGTTGGTGAACGCAATGCAAGAAGTTGCAATGCAATTGCGAAATTCATCCAGGGATTGAACCCCTGTATGAATTTATCCCTTAGTCGCCTCTTACGACACCCACGGGAAAGATACGGGGTGATGACATTCTAACCAATATCCTACCCCTGTCCTATCGTACCCTATCAGCAAATCTGATCCCAAAACAGTCAAGCGAGGTATCATTAATGATCGATGTGAGTTCTATAGTAGTAAAAAAAATTATAGTCCAGGATTATTGAAAATATTTTTCTGCACCCTTTATCGATACTTAATCTACCCTTAAGCTATGGCACGCATTTAATTAACACCATCTATTCTAACTGAGGACCGATTCTATCTTAAAACATTGTTCAATTAATTATTGAACATACCTAAAATCATATTCTTAATTTTTACCTTATAAGTTTAAGTTTTATAGCAGCTACACTAGAATGTGGGTAATTTTGTATTGTTGCTGTTGGCAACACTTGCTTTTCCATGCATTGCAAGGCATCTTTAACAATAAAATAAAACTATATTTATTTGTACACACAGTTTTGTATGAACAACTGTTTCTCTTATTTTCAGCTGCTAGCGTACCAGATGTACGGCGCGTTATCGTACGCAATCAACCTGACCATGTTGATAGTAACTGGGGCGTTGGTAAATGGGCCATATGCGCTCATAACTACGGCTGTTAGTGCTGAATTAGGTAAGTAATCTATTAACTTATACATGTCGCAGGTCCGGCAGGTCAATAGCAAAATCCGGTCAATCGCGAATTTCCTAGGCCAATCGCGAAGAGCCGGAAAATTGCGGAAGGCATCGATTTATCACGCTTGGCCTAAAAAATCTAGGTCAACTACGAATTCATTAACTTCATGGACAAAAACGACCATATACACCACGTTTGACAAAAATTGGAGAGTCATTCGGAAGATATGGGATGATGCTATTAAAGAAACTAGAATAATATTTATATGTTTTTTCGTCATTAGATGAATAGGGAATAAGTTTCAGGTTTATTATAGTTTTAGGTGACAGGCTGACAACCTGTCACTATGTAAGGCGTATTATCGTACGCAATCAACTTGACCATGTTGATAGTAACTGGGGCGTTGGTGAATGGACCATATGCGCTTATTACTACGGCTGTTAGTGCTGAATTAGGTGAGATTTTTCTTTATTATACACTAGCGGCCCGCCCAGCGGTTTCACTCGCTGCTACTTACCTGTTTTCCCGTAGAAACGGGATCTTTGCCCGTAGTAAAAAGTCCATTAATCCATTCTAGCAGAAGTTACTCATCATGACCATGTGCCAGCAGAGGCGGCCTGTCATGGCGAATAACTTTAACTTTGAAGCCATTACCGTATCTCTTATAGTTTTGATGGGATGCTGGTGGTCTACATCAGGCACTCCAGACCCTCGTGACCATGTGCCAGTAGAAGCGGCCCGTCATGCTGAATAACTTTAACTTTGAAGCCATTACCGAGTCTTATAAAGTTTAGATGGGGTGCTGGTGGTCTACATCAGGTACTCCAGACCCTCGTGACCATGTGCGAGCAGAAGCGGCCCGTCATGCTGAATAACTTTAACTTTGAAGCCATTACCGAATCTCTTATAGTTTAGATGGGATGCTTGTGGTCTACATCAGGTACTCCAGATCCTCGATGACCATGTGCCAGCAGAAGCGGCCCGTCATGGTGAACAACTTTTTCTATGAAGCCATGACCGTATCTCTTATAATCATAATCATAATCATAATCAACTTTATTCATAATATAAATTACATGTCAAGAAAAAATATAATAATCATAAAATAAAGAACAAGTACTTTAGTACTATACTAACATTAAAACAATACATGGTCAAATAGTAAAAAATTAGATAATACGAAAATGTCACAATAATATAGAATACAAATTACATGTCAGGAAAAAACATAATAATCATTAAATAAAGACTAGCAGTTTAGTACAATACTAAAAATAAATCAATAATAGTCAAATAGGTCCAAAAACATAATACATAGGTCAAATAGTAAAAAAAAATAATTAAATAATCCAAAAATGTCACAATTAAAATACAGTTTACAAATGTCATAATTAAAATACAGTATACCAATGTCACAAGTTAAATAATTATAATGTCAGTGTTTCAATTCGATAAATTGTTTAAAACTATAGAATGCTTTACTAACTAACCATTTCTTTAACTTAGACTTAAAGGTATTCAAGCTCGGGGCGTCCTGGATGTCAGTGGGTAACTTGTTATAGACGGGGGGGCCCATCGCATGGATGGTGCGCCTGGCTTTCTCTAGGGTATGCGGTATCGAGGATAGTTGCCGAGCATTGCGGAGGTTATGGTGCTGATTATCACCTCGCCTCCCGTACAAGGACAAGTTTGTCCTAGCATATATCGCTACTTGGTATATCAGTAGGCTAGGCAACGTCATTATACCAAGATTTTGGAATATCGGCTGGGCCGAATCATCCTGCGGCGCCCGAACGATCGCTCTCACGGCACGCTTCTGCATCCTGAAAACGCGTTCCCATTCAGCAGCGCGTCCCCAGAACTCCAGACCATACTGCAAGAGCGACTGCACAGTCGCAAAGTAGCACGACTTAACTACGTTCGGTGGTAGTGTCGAGGCGAGGCGATACAATGCGAAACAGGCACTTCCCAGTTTCCCGCAGAGAGTTTCGATGTGTGACTCCCAGCTCAGCGTTTTGTCTATTTGAAAACCTAGGAAGGACGTTTGATTTGTTTGCTTGATGTCGACCCTCTACGTCAACCACCAATGGCCTACGTTTACGGCCGGACAAGTCGAAGGCGATAAACTGAGTCTTCGTCAGATTCAGTATCAACCCATTCTGTCGGAACCAGTTTCGCAGTTGTGTGGCGACGGAGTTTAAGTTCTTTTCTAACAGATTGAGTGTTGGGGCAGTGACTACAGCAGCGACATCATCTGCATACATATAAATTTCAGCACCAACTATAGCACTCGGAAGGTCGTTAAGCAGAAGTGTGAAGGCCAAATTAGACAGTGAGGAGCCCTGAGGGACACCTACCGTGGTTTTGATTCCACCTGACCTAACGCTTCCCCCTCCACCTATCACAAACTGAGTTCTGTTGCTCATGAAATCAATCATAAAGGTCAGAGCTTCGTCTGCTAAACCATAATGCTGTAACTTCATTTCAAGTACCCGGTGGTCGGCTACGTCGAAGGCTTTGGAGAGGTCGCAACATAGGACAGCAACTTCTTGCTTGTCTTCTCTACCCTCCAATACCTTCTTCACTACTTCGCGGGTCAGCATTGTAGTGGACCTACCTGCTCGGTAAGCGAACTGACGGTCAGAGATCAAATTATTTTTTGTCAAGTAGTCGGTAAGGCGTGACGTAATGCCATTTTCTAAAGGTTTCGCCAGAGCGGGTATGATAGCGATAGGGCGGTAGGAGGCTGCGTCTGATGTTTTCCCTTTACCTTTATACAGCGGGCATACTTTAACTTGTTTAAAGGATTTTGGGTATTCGCCTTTCTTCAGACACTCGTTAAAGAGTAAAGCGAGAGGGGCAGCTAGCGATGCTGAAATTAACACTAGAAGGTCTATCGAGATGCCATATATATCCTTCGTTGTTTTCTTTGCTAACCGCTTCGATATAATTTTGTATACTTCATCTGCCGTAAAAGCTTCGAAGTTGCAAGTATTACTCGCTACTGGGTGACTAGCTCGTAATAGCATCAGCTTGGCAGCATCGACGTCAGCAGCGGGTGCACCGCACTGAGTCGCCGCCGTCGCAAACTGATTGTTTAAGTTATTAACGAGGTCTGTCTTTGAATCGTATGCATTTCCGTCGGTTCGTTTAATTAAGTCAGTGTAATCTGTAGAAGGTTTTACTGTTTTGCAGGTTTCTGTATTAACAATTTTCCACATCGTTCTGACAGTATTTTCGCTCTCGTCTAGCATTTTTACATAATGATTTGTCCTCTGTGTCGAAATTGAATTATTGTAAATAAAATTAAATTTGTCTATTTTGTCTTGTAGTTCAATAATGTCAGGAAATTTAGTTTGCATGTCAATTAGGTCAAATAAAAATGATTTTAAATTCAAAATGTCCTGTGTTACCCATGATTTATCACGTCGTGTATTTGGTTTGGATTTAGGGGCGAAACATATATTTATTTTATTGACTATAATGTTAACAAAGCATTCCGCTAATTGGTTGATGGTGTATCCTCTCGCGCAGTATTCGTCCCAGTCGACACTCTCTAGCGCAGCTACGAAAGACGCGCGGGTCGAGTTAGTGTAGTTAGGTACTACTCTGAAACGAGGCGGAGGGTCGTTACGTTTGCACTTTAGTTCTACACGTATGCCATGGTGGTCACCGATGTTGGTCGTCACAGGACATATGTTCGATACCTGAACTGTTGAGTCACTGTTACAATAAACGTGATCCAACGCACTCGACTTCGTTTTACATATGCGTGTGGGAAAGTTAACCAGCTGACAAAAGTTGTGTGAACTCAGGACATCCGAAAGATACTTGTACGCTGGGCTTGAAACCAATGAGTCTACGTTAGCGTCACCTAATATTAAGCATTCTAATGCTGTATTTGCAATCTTATGCAGAAGGCGATCTAAGGCTTTTACATACTCTGAATCTTTAATTTTACTATCGTTCGATCTATAAAAGCAAACAACCAAAACATTGTAATCAATTAATTCTATTGCAGAAACTTCTAATGTCCTGCCGGCAGATAATTTACAAATATCGGGTCTTTCTACTGCTCGAATACCTGGTTTCGTAAATATGCAAGATCCACCGTGTTCTATTTTATTCGATCTACAATTATGAGATAATAATACAAAGTTATTAATGTTTACACATTGCAGCTCTGTGCTAGCTAGCCAGTGTTCCGTCACCGACAGAATGTCGCATTTTAATTCGTTCTCCAGCAGTACTTCTATGCGTTTTGTTTTGTTATTTATTGATTGCACGTTTTGTAGGCAGATAGTTATGCAATCCTTAATCACCGGAGCGGCTGGTGGTGCCGCCGGCCGGGGAGCGCAGTCCCCGCGGGAGGCGGGGGCGCGTAAGAAAGTACCAGTCTGATATCTTCACGCCTTGAGGCCACACCGCTGGCGAGTTGATCGTCGCGTACAAACTTTCTGGCATTCCAATAATAAAACACGCATGTTTAATCGACTTAATGTCGCGTTTCTCGACAAAGTATTCCGGTGACGGTGCGACATTGTGTAGAAATTTTTTGATACTGTCGGTAGTAGTGTCCGGCTTAAATGACCAAGCTTGAATGTATTTTAATTTCTCGACTGTCTGAAGTTCGTCATTCACGCTCCCGGAACCTATTATGACGGATTTGCGCGGCTTTCGTGCCCTTTTGGTTGTATGGACAGTCCATTCTTGGGGTGGATCGGCTGGCTCGATGTCATTAGTCGCCGATTTCGTGGCCTCGTTGTTTTGATCGACGCCGTCGTCGGATATGTCAAACTGCACGGGCATAACAGTGTGTTTTTTCGGGTGCTCAATGAACTTTTGTGGCGCGTTACCCATGTTAATAGGCACCTGCTGTGCAATAGGAGGTGTTTTTGGTGCTGTGATGATAACGTCATGGTGTTGTGATGCATCGTTGATCGTTCGTTGAGAACGCGCAGCTGCGCGTTTTTCGCGGTCGGAGGGTGCCTTACCGGTGTCGATCAGCTGTTTGGGTGCTGCGAGTGGTTGACGCGACTTTGACGTCATCGCGGCACCTGCTCCTATTGGCTTGGAGGTAAGTGGCGGTTGATCATGGCCCGTCGTTTTGCTACTCTCACCGTTACGTAGAAGTCCACAAATTTTTTGCTCTAGTCCTTGTATTACTGTAGTAAGACGTTGTATTTCTTCGGTGTACGGAGCCATACATCTCTTGATGATTTCTTCAATAACTTTTGCGTTTATTTTAGCCATTTTAAGTAGTAAATAATATTAACACACGGAGCACTTTAAATAAACGTTCAACCCCGCTGAGGGCGCGGGGGGCAATAGTTTATATGGGATGCTGGTGGTCTTCATCAGGTACTCCAGATCCTCGAGGGCTGACCATGTCCGTCTTTTATATGATAGTAATATCAGTGCCAAAATTCGCGAGGATCGGTAAAGCGGTTTGGCTATCTTGGGTAATATCTGCTTTATTTCCCCGTTTTCCTGCTGCTAACCGTTTTCCCGTAGGAATGAGGGATTTTCCCGTGGTAAAAAGTAGCCTATGTTACTCAGGGATGTTGTAGCTTTCTAATAGTGAAAGAATTTTGGAAATCGGTCCAGTAGTTTCGGAGTTTATCGATTACATACAAACAAACAAACAAACAAAAAAACAAAGTTTTCCTCTTTATTATATTAGTGTAGATAGAAAATTTACATTAAACACAGACAGAAAAAAACTCAAAAAACATTAAGTGGTTTTCCAGCTGACCGACTACACTTTGATACAAAATTTATTATTAAATAAGCACAATAAGCAATAAACAACGACCGACTGCGGTGATCTCAAAAATATAATATATTTACCCGACTGCCTCAGAAGGGGGGTTATGTTTTTCGAGAATATGTATGTATATTTGTATGTATGTATGTATGTGGACAAGATAGTTGGATTTTGACCTATGAGGTATCGTTATAATCGTGTCAGCAGCGCGAGTGACACTGGCTATATTAAAAATTAATAAATTCCATTTCTGATATTATATTCATTTTCATTTATGATACATATTATCCCGCTTCTCCGAAAACAATTTCCTGTACCTATGTTGCCTGGAAGAGATTGCCTATTGGCGATAAGGCCGCCTAATTGTATGCTAACTAAGTAACTAGTTCTAGTTAATTCTTAAATTTTGTAAAATGTTTCTTTTGGGGTGCAAATAAAGTATTTTTATCTTATCTTTATTATATTTGTTTTCAGGTACCCACAGTAGTTTAGCGGGGAACTCGCAAGCGTTGGCAACTGTCACAGCCATCATAGATGGCACGGGGAGCGTAGGTAAGAAAACAATACTTATTACAGATTTAAAAGGAGATTAAATTTTTTCTAGCTATGCAAAAAAAAATCTTAACATGCGAGTTTCTCAAAAAAAAACTGGTACATATAGTCAAGCATATCTTTATCTGAAAAATGAAACATGAAAATATTTACATTTTAGTTTATAACCTGTAATAAAAAGCGAAATCGAAAGCGACAAACCCTAAATTCAGGAAAAGACCTTTAAACTAGCGTGAGTTTTAGAGTTCTGGTATACTGTAAAAAAATATATCAATTGTTCAAATAAATAGATTGAGAACAAAGTCTATTATGAACATTTTACAATTTCATTTAAAAATATAGAATAAAACCATGTTTTTATATCCGAATTTTCGCAAAATAATGCGCTATCATCGGCTTCTGTATGAAAAAATAACCATAGTAAAGATTTAAAAAAAATATGTTATTCAGGAAATTGTATTCGTATATCTCCATATTTTTCGCAAAATGACGCTCTGAGCAGGCTGGCCGGGAAAATTGTATGGGCTTCGTGAAACCCGCTATAGCAGCTTTAAGGTCGTGATACGAGAGAAAATTCAGAAAAGCGTTACGACCGATTCAGGTTTTAAGCCTCTTACTGTGGCCTCAAAAAAATCATGACGTCCTCGAATAAATCCTCTATTTAGCTGAGAATCATGTGACGTTCTTGTATCAGATTTTTGGTTTTGATATTCGTATACTTTGAGATTTTTGACAGTATTAACCCTGGAAATGTTACAATACAAGTGACAGTCGCGAAAATCCTAAACAGGGTCGAGTGAACCTTTTGTAAACTCTATTTTGCGGTATTTTGAACCGTTTCCTTATGATGATTCAGAAATGGTTTTTAAAAATTTATTACAAATACTTTTGCTTGGGTTTGGCGCAGTCGGTATTCGCGGCAGCTATTGATTTCACAGCGAAGACACTTCGTTAGCGCGTTCTAAAAACCTAGTGGCGACATCTAGTGGCTGTTTTCAAAAACGGCGCGCCTATACAAATGTCTCACTCAGTACTAGAGACTATTTTGACGCTTACTGACTTTAACTGGAATCTTAGGGAAGCTCAAAGTAACTAGGAAGATGGTTGCCACGAAAGTCATATGTCTTGTTATGATTTTTGAGGAAAACACTTGTACTCGTTTCACAAAATTATACTTTAATAGTTTCATCAAGCGCCGACAATTGTAAGTATAAACTATATCATAGGTATGTCTTGGATTAAAATTGGGTCAAAATCATATGACGTTCTTGTATCATATTTGACTGATTTGATGTTCTTCTACTTTGAGATTTTTGACAGTATCAACCCTGTCTATATTATTTGACAGTCGCAAAAATTTACAGTCGCAAAAATCCTTAGAGTCGAGTGAACCCTCTGTAAACTCTCTATTTTGTGATATTATAAACCGTCTCCTTAAGATTCAGAGACGGTTTTCAAAAATTAAAAACATATTTGGCGCAGATCGGTAGAATTGGATCTTGTAATATTAGCGAAAGGTATTCATTTCACAGCGAAGACACTTCGATAGCGCGTTCTAAAAACCTAGTGGTGACATCTAGTGGTTGTTTTAAGAAACTCGAAACTAAACTTCTAGGATTTTTAATTACGCGACAGTAATTGGCGCAATTACGCCAGCAATGTTATTTACTTTACGAATGACACACTACAGCCGAAATTCCGTTGCCGAAATTACGTCGCCGAATTTCGGTCTGCAGTAATTGTGTGTCATCCAAACCGAAAACTACGAAACCTGACGGAACGTAATTTAGCCGCCGAATTTCGGTCGCGTAAATGCAATTT
This sequence comes from Phthorimaea operculella, assembly GCA_024500475.1. Taxonomy (NCBI): domain Eukaryota; kingdom Metazoa; phylum Arthropoda; class Insecta; order Lepidoptera; family Gelechiidae; genus Phthorimaea; species Phthorimaea operculella. The sequence continues at coordinate 685,996 of JANFCV010000050.1, read as the reverse complement.
TCTCGAATGTACTAAATGCAATTTTCTCGAAAACTAGCGTGTTATTTTTTTTTTATTTGTCAGTAACAAGCTTATATTTTATTTGATCTGCCCCTAAAATATTTGCAGTGAATTAGGACCTTATATATAGGGTGAAATTTTACTAGTGACCGATAGCGAAAACTCAGAATCAGCTGGTGATAAGGAACAATTTTCCCCAAGGAACATAGGTCGCGAAACCCGAAAAAAAAATTTGGACCTCCCATACAAACTTGCCGATCAGGTGATTTCGGTTACTATGGAAGGTCCAAAATTGTTTTTCGTATTTCGACGATTCTGAGTTTTTGCTATCGGTCACTAGTAAAATTTCACCCTATATAAAGGTGTGATGTGTATGTTTTTTTCACAGGAGCTGCCGTAGGACCGCTACTGGCCGGCGTCGTCTCGGCGACGGGCAGTTGGGCGCATGTCTTCACTATGCTTATACTGTGCAACGTGACTGCATTACTATTATTAGCAAGGTACTGTTCATTATACCATCTTTCTTTTCTTTTCTTTTCTTTTCTTTTCTTTTCTTTTCTTTTCTTTTCTTTTCTTTTCTTTTCTTTTCTTTTCTTTTCTTTTCTTTTCTTTTCTTTTCTTTTCTTTTCTTTTCTTTTCTTTTCTTTTCTTTTCTTTTCTTTTCTTATTTAAATATGCCGGCGTCGTCTCGGCGACCGGCAGTTGGGCACACGTCTTCACCATGCTTATACTGTGCAACGTGACTGCATTACTATTATTAGCAAGGTACTGTTTATTTATACAGGGCGGATTAAGACAACTTGGTGCCCCAAGCAATCCATGCCTGTGGCCCCCCCTATCCGTAGGAACAGCTTTGATTTTTTATCATCTCAGACATTTTTTTAGTGCAGTAATATGACGGACTTTTCAACGTTATAAGTCACGCAGATAAAGATGTAAAAACGCCTGGGTTGTTATGTAAGAGCCTGAGTTAGTTACTAGTTATTATTCTATGATGTGGTGCAGTTTCTAGTGGAGACATGTGACGTGATACCCTAAGGCCGGAACGTATTAACGAAAAAAAAATGGTGCTTCTTCTGGTGCCCCCCAAGACGTGATGGGCCAAGCAATTTCTTATTTTGCTTAAGGGTTAATCCGCCACTGTATTTATACCATCTTTCCTTTCCTCTCCTCTCCTCTCCTCCTCTCTAATAATAGTAAATAAAACAATATTTTTTATTCTGTAACGATACGTTTACTTTAATAAATAAATAGAAAACGTCACAATCGAAAAGAAAAATAGAGTTTTGACCGCAAAGACTTCCAAACTAATGTTATCGTAGAAAATTCTGCCTGTATAATGAATAATATTTGACATTGTAAATAAAACCTCTTGTACTCGTTCCACTATTATATTTTTACACCCAACTAGTATAATTGGTTTGTGTATAGCTGCGAACATGAAAATATATTTTAATTGGATATTTTTATCGAATTTAAATGTGTTTTACATTGTGTAATGTCTAAAAATTGTATAAAATGCCCCTGAAGATGCTTAGTGAGCGAAACTAGTTGGGTGTAAAAATATAATAGTGGAACGAAGGTTTTATTTACAATGTCTAATATGGAGTTCCATCAAATGCCGACAATCGCAAGTATAAATTAAATAATATTTGACATTTATTTGGCTGTCAACTGTCGTCTTACGTCCTATGCCCTTCGTCCTTTTGATGTAGTTTGCGCCTTAGACTTTAGGCTTCATTATATAGAACCATAGATAGACTTAGCCCCAAGTTCACCAACAGCTGATGATACTAGGATTACTTAACGGGTACGTTAACAAATAACCGGTGACTGACGGGGCGGCGAAACACTTTTAGGACGTCGGTCTACCAACCGAGCGTTTTTGAATGAAACTTTTATGAAAGACCCAAAAGTTAAAGCGACCACGTAAAATTGACATCCGTTTCCTTGTTGTTACAATTAACAAGAGCAGCGTCCAATCGTGGTAGCGTAACCTCGTTATACTACAAAATTAAATGTATCCTTTGCCTAAACATCTGGACATAGAGCAGGCACTCATTATTTTTAGCAGCATGTGAGTCTGCCGAATTCAACGATTAAAAACAAAAAACTTTCCACTCATTCAAGGGTGCAGTAGCGCCACGGGGGGCATCGTAAAAGTTTTTGTGCGGGCTAAATTTCGGGCTCGCAGTGCAAGACAATAGGGATGAACCATTTTTTGTTGAAAAATTGGGGCTAACCGTAAGATAATGGACGAAATGAGAATGTTTAAGTAAATCGCCAAGCTAAGGCCACTTGACAGCCTTTAAATGGTGGTTAGGGTTTGGTGAACAGTAAAAATTAATTTAAACATGGAATTAGATATCATCGACCAATTATAAATTTAACAGCTATTGGTGAACACAGGCCTTATTATAGAACCGTCTCCTTTATCTTTCAGAGATGGTTTTCAAAAATAATAATTTAATGAACTCTTTTCTTTCCCTCATTAGTGATACGGACCGATCTTATACTTACTCGGAAACACTTCGTTACCGCGTTTCAAATTGCAACTAGCGACATCTAGCGGGTTATCGTTGAACGTAGACTCCGCGCTACAGAGTCCCGCAGAGATAAGTGGGCTAAAATAGCCTTAATATTTTCTTATTATGCACAAAAATACTTATCATCATCACAACAAAACAGATAGGTAATTTAAAAAATGTTTTAAACAACGCATCAAAATACGTCATTTCATACAAACGAGAAATTCAATTAAACATTTTTTATATAAAGAAGGGTTATGTAAAATGACGAAGGCACACGTTTTGTCGCAAAACTATTTATGGTCAAAAGATAATGATGACTATTTTCTCCACAATAAAATCAAACGTATAAATTAATACAACCAATGTATTAATTACCTGCAACAACTTACCACAAAGTTTAGGTATTAAACCGGACAGTTTTCCCAAGGTTATATCGTGAGTAACAGAAAGGGTATATATAACAAGCCGAAAGGAGGTCAAGGTACTCATGAAACTGAACAACTTTCTCTATGGAATACGGGTCGAAATTTGAAAAAAAAAATTGGATCTCCCACAGTAAATCAATCAGCTGATCGGCAATTTTGTATGGGAGGTCCAATATTTTTTTCATATTTCGACCGTAAAGTTTATTAGTTTCATGAGTACCTTGACCTCCTTTCGGCTTGTTTTACCCTTTCTGTTACTCCCGGTATAGATTCTAAAAAATCTTCGTTGCTGGTAATTGTCGTAAATTCATAATTTGATTTCCCAATCACTTGCGTATATACAGCCAGTGATTTTTTTTTTCTGTGACCGGCGCTAATTTGCTAACGTTAAACCTTAAGGTGGATCGTTTTCCATACAAAAGTTAAATGGAGTTAAGTCACAATAAGACAAATAAAATATTAAAGAACTTGATGGGAAGACCCATACTTTTATAACATTTTCGCAAAATAAAACAATTTATTTTTTTATCCATCAGATTTCTCTGTAAAAACCGTTTCGCCATTTTATGGACATGATGGAGCTATTGCTGCAATAAACGCGTTTAATTTTTTTGTGGAGAAAATACTTAATTTTTTACCATAAGCAGTATTGCGACAAATTGACGTGTGCCTTCATCATTTCACAAAGATTTTTTGATAAAATTGTTGTTTAGCTCATGTTTAACTCGGTTGAAGTTCAGATTTTTGTTTTGTATTGTTTGTATGGCGTAACGATGCGCCTTAAAGACCCGTCTCCTTTAACTTTCAGAGACGGTTCACAAAAATTGTTATACGATAGAAAAACATATTTGTTAATAAAAATACTGTCAGTGGTTTTTTTCCTAACTTGTCCCTACGATATCTACCTACTTACTGTCAGTGGATGGATCACAATTCCATGTTATACTTACTCGACAACACTTCGTTACCGCGTTTCAAAATACAACTAGCGACATCTAGCGGGTTATCGTTGCACGTAGATTCTGCACTACAGAGTCCCGTGGAGATAAATGAGCTAAAATAGCCGTAATATTTTCTTACATACATGTACCACGCCTATATCCCATGCGAGGTAGGCAGAGCGTAAAGGGATATAAAAAACTATTATTTATACCACGTCTGACAAAAAGGAGATAATTGGCCATACAAGTTTAGGCCCCTCACAAATGCCTCGCAAATCGAAATGTATGGTCAAACTAGTATTATATATTCCTTGTAGTATCTAGATTATGCTGGTATGACTACTTTTAAATTTTGTGTTCAACGAAACATGTTGCGCCGACCCGAAGTAATTGATAAGGGCAGGAAGATGATGATGACTACTTGAAATTATGAAACAGGAAACTGATAAAAAGACGCAAAATGCAACAACCTAAAAGTTACAAAAGTACTTAATCTAAAAATGTGAATTACTATCGATATTTACACACACAAAAGCACACCTACAGCCTTTATGGTGCAGGCAGACCGTCAATAGCCTTATGGATAACAATGCTTGCCACATTTCATAAAATATAAGAACATCTTTTTAATTTACAATTTCGGATTCCCGTTTCGATGACATTTGCAAGATTGTGATAAAAAATCAATTTTAATTTTTAATTTTAGTTAGATTTTCACACAATACCTACCGTTTTCGGAATTCGGCGGAATATAATAAAATAAAAAATGATCAAAGTAAAAAAAAACTGGTGGGCCCAAAATTGATTATCACCTTTCAAGAGTCATTCGGAAAACTGTGTATCACCAATTCACCAGAGTGACAGACAGGTTTTGTGTGTCGCCTAAAATTGCAATACACATCAACCCATAATAACCCGTAGTCGCTTCTTACGACACCCACGGGGAAGATATTGGTTGATGCTATTGCAGGTATACTGGCATCACACGGCTAATAATTCTTCTTGTTTATTAATTTTGTTTCATTTTATTTGCAGGATAGTCAGTTTGGAAATAAAGAAGCTTCGACAGGACAGGAGGCTGGCTTCTCCGCGACTAGTAAGAATTGAATAATTTTAACTTATATTATATACCTTTTTATCTATTTTCAATTTAAGGTAATTTTAAATTCAATGTAAATATTTTTCGGGCATGTTTTACACGTGAAACTGGGCATTTTTTCCTAATGAACCAAGCCTAGAAATTAAAAAAATACCTCCCATGCAAAGCTGAAAAATGTATCACTTAGAGGTTTACTTTGACTAAATTAAGCTTTAAATTTCGCAAAACTATATAAGACAATTTTGTTCAGTTTCACGAGTAGACCTCGCCTTAACAATATCTGCACTTAATTTAAAGTGACTTTATAATTATATGAGTCTTGTCACACTTACGATGCGATTTTGTGCCAATGAGTATGGTGACATTGGGTAATGCAAATGAAAAAAATGTGTTTTACATAAGTATTAAAGATTTGTATTTGTTGCAAATTTTGGAAAATTCTTGTCATGTTTTTATGTGTGTACCTTAGAGTATATTATAAGTAAGCTATAGAGTGAGCGTTTTACTGTCAAAACGTAAGCAGTTGCTCCATAGATACCTACGCCAAATGTATGAGAAGTTATAGAGGTCCAATAGTGATGTCACTGGCGTTTTGCTACTGTTAGAGAGTTTGTGTGCTTACTAATGCCAACCGTTCTAACTTTTTAGGCTTTCTATAGCTTGCTAATATATACTCTATAAGGTGTGTACGAAATATGAATTTACGTATGTTATTTTAAGATAAATGTGACTTATTTCAATTTAAAACTTAAGAAGTTTTGAGAGGCGATTTCTTGCAAAAATGTTTTAAGTAGCATGAAGGCGCAAGCTCCACTGAGGAGACGTGAGACGGAGATGTGAGACGTGCGACATGGCGACGCTTGAAACCGTTTGCTTATAAAATGTATGAAACAGAAGAGACAAAGCTACACACGTGAGACGCGCGTCGCATCGACGACGGCTGGCGATCACTTGTGTGACAGATACCATCCCACGCGTCACGTCTCCTCAGTAAAGCTTGCGCCGAAGACAAGTGAATTTCTATCAATTAAAATGATTTAGGTACCTATTATGTTGATCTTATTTTGAGCATATACCTATGTAATTTTTTGATAAATTGTACCCATAAAGTTATTGTGAAATTTGTGCATACGAGGTGTAAGGGACAGGTCTCCGAATACTGATAGGGTGTATTCAGATCATGAAACTGAATGGTTAGTTGAACCATAAAAAATAATAAGGTGGCGTAACAAAAATAACGTCCCATACAAAATCCCTAACTGAGTTTTCTATGGTAGGTAAGTATTTTTTTATTTACGTCTCCTGAAACATTTTCTTATGGGAAGTTGTTCAGTTATATGGTCTGAGTCACCCTATCAGTAGGTATTCGTGGAGCTGCCCCTTACACCCTGTATAAAGGGCTTCTTTCTTAGGGGCTCGAACTTATTTTAGTTAGGTTCAAATTGCGATAAAATTTTTGCCGTTTATTATTTGGAAATCCTGCAAAATTTTCCACCGCAGGCAGGATTTGAACCTGTGACGTTTCGGCATCTGTACTGCCGACGCCACTACCAACTGGGCTACCGCGTTTCTATCCTAGCCTGCGAATTAGGCAACTATATCTTGACCTCTATCACGTGGCAGGGCTCCATCTGCCGGGTTAGTTTCGGAACTAATTCCCAGCCACTTATTTATTCCTTGCAGATTATCATTTAGTTATTATATGACTTTAACGATGATTTATATATAACTAAGGGCTCGCAGAATTCCGAAACAAAAAACAGGGTTGCTCTTAAATCATATCATGCCCAATGATTAGGTGCTATCTTCCAAACTTTGCATTTAGTTTTATCTTAAAAAGGAGAAAACTCTTATCTCATATATTCCCATCCCATTTGATAAAAAATTTAAATGGTCAGTGCGTACTATTAGCAGAAGGTAATTACATTTTAATGGATCAACTTACTTACTGGGTGTTATAAAACAACAAATAAAGCCGAAAATGATTAAATATGGCGGATTTTCTTCGCACAATACAACTTTGAAATTACCGCAGTCGGGTTTATGTTACATCTGCTAGTTAATAGATCAACATACCTATTGGTATTTCAAACCGTTTTTTTAGTTGGAACCTTACTAACTGCGCTTGAAATGAAAACCCTTTTAAAAACTAAACAAAAGCTGGTTGTCAAAGTAATTATGCTACTAATAGTACCAACTCAAAATTAGGTAGATTAATTCATTCCAAATAGGTCCCGATGCATTTTCCTATTTTATTTAGTAACTTAATTAATAATTATGATCTTGTGTGCGTATTCATAATTTAGTCGTGTAATTGGAAACACTTAGGTGTGTAAATTTTTATGGGTCACCGTATACCCAGAGGTATAGTCCAGTGTACTTTAAAAAGGACCTTGGGCGTCACGATTTTTGCTAAGTGTAACCTTGAAAAAACATATTATGGTGATAATGTTTTTCTCATTGCTTTGTTTTAATTTATGGTAAATCAAATAACCTTGTATGTACTGAAAAGTGTCAGTTGTCTTGTCATATAGGTATTGTTATAAGGCCTTCTCTTTGTAAGCTATTAAAAAAACTTTGTAGTTATGAAAATTATCGGTAGATGGCGCTAGCAACAGATGTACAAAAACGCTCGCAAGGTCTTTTACAAAACTAGCGTTCTAGTAGGTATATGTGGTCTATGATATTTTTTAATACTTTTCCTAAATACCAAACGTCTTTCCTTGCTCGTAAAACTCACTTACCTAATGTATATAATGTCATGAACTAAATAATCGTTGTAAAAAATGACTACTGCCAGTCATTCAGCGCCATCTATCGATGATTTTGCTAACTATTGGGTACATTTTATTTTATTTTAATAGCTTTCAGAAAAGGCCTCATTGTAAATAAACAATGTACAAAATGTATTTCTGAAATCAATAAAGCATTTGACATTTTATTTTGGTGGTTTTCTTAAATAAAACTGCGTAATATATCATTTAATATTTTATTAATGTATAATTTGTCACTACACTACAAATGTAAGCCTGTTACGATAACTACACAAGACGAATCTCTCGCAGTATAATTATATTACATAGCTCTTATGCATACGCTTAAAGCTCAGTTCAGAATATTTTTTAGACCCACAGGATTTGAGTTAGACCTTAGGAAGTTTGAAATACAATAAATAGCTTTTTAAATCTAATCCTATCATTGAGTAATCGACACGAAAGAAGTTTCATGAATTAGTATGGTCTGTGCGTTTTTAACTCGAGCAAAAGTACATTGAACTCTCTTACAAACTGACCTGTCACGCACGTCTTGAGTTGCGTCAGTTTCTATGTCAAGAAGTCAATGAACTTATTCCCGTGTCTAAAACGTACGATGTTTCAGCTTTTGTCGGGACACAAGATACAAATGCAAAATTATTGAGTAAAATGGCAACACGCAAAATAAAATCATTAGACCTAGAAATTGTTTGAGTTAAAATGATTCCCAGTCGGGAATGAGTTGCAAAAGGTGTCATAAAATCAACCATACAATAATATTAAATAAGGTAAAATTTAATTAAGTACAAATATTGTAATCGCGTGTTCTACTCGCTCTTAAAATATTTGTACTTATATAAAAGTCATCACGATTTTTACATTCGGCGATCTAAGTGCGCTTAATTATGGTTTTGAAGTAAAACCGTGTTGCCTTTTTTAGCACAGTCGCACTTATACATTTTTTGTTTCATATTTATGAGAGTATCCCAAATCTAGAAGAGTTCGTAGATTACTATTTTTATATTACAAAAAGTTTACAATTAGTAAATGTTAGATTTTTGATAAATTCATATTCTATTTATTTACTAGCTATAAAAAAGTTGGTTCAGATCATCTTTCAAGTTTTAGGAAGTAGAGAAAAATTCATGGGTTTTATTATTATTATTTTATTATTTGAATAATAGTTTTATTTTACCATTGATTTTAAAGAGTTAAATCGCAAGAATGAAAAACAATAAATTGTTAGTGTTTAAAAACATTATTATTGTCTGAGTACGAAGATTAATTATTATTATTTTTTGCTTTCATATTTCACCCAACTATTTATTGACTTTCTGGTACGCTGTGTCGAAATTTTTAAATATTAATAATCGTAGAACTGTAAGCTATGTAAACCGATTATTCTAGATATAATTGTGATCCATTTTTAGAGAGCTTTTGGAATATTATTTGCAACTTTTCTACATCCCCTTAAAGAGAGCTTCCAATTCCCTACTTCAAAACTACCATTTACCTGACAACACTGAAGATAAATTCTACCAGTGTTGCCACATACAATACCTGGTAGTTTTTAAGAAAGGCTTTGCCCTACACAAGCTAGTTACCTAAATAACGCTTACAAAAATATAAATAATAAATGCATCTTTTATTTCATATTATTCAATATTTCGACAAATATGGCAACATAACACAAATGTTTTAATAATAAAAAACGAGTACCATTTTCAGAATAATTGCCATGATGAGTATTAAATTGTTGAGATTCAGTATTGTGAAATAGTATTAAACGAAAAATGGTTAAAACTAACAACCCAACGGCACAGAATATATAATAGTACTAGGCCAACGGTGAAACAAATAAATCACAAAGGCTAAATTAGGTACATATATACAGTGTGATTCCTGATAAAGTGAATATGCTTTCTGGGTGACGTCAAACTGAACAACTTCGTTAACTTTCGCGAACACACATACTGACTCAATATAGTAAAAACGGGGTTCTTACCACGATACGATTTAAAAAGAAAAGTATCGCGGTAAGAATCCCGTTTTTACTATTTTAAGCAACTTCTTAGTAAAATGTTTTCAGAAGATGTTTTAAATATTACGATCTCATACATTTCTTGTGATTACGAATTGTGGATTATTGCATCAGCATATATTGGTTCTTTTAAATGGATAGGTAAATGTGCTGACTCTATATAATACAAATAATATTAAGAAAATTTTAAAAATGTAATAACTAAGTTGTTCAGTTTGATGTCTACCTTCTAAACTTAAAAACAAGAAAAAAGTAAGGCTTTCGGTTAGGTCGTAGGTTTAACTATCTTGCATATTGAGTAAACTTAAAACCAATGTATCATAGCGTCGTAGTTGGCGTACGAAACCCACTCTCTACTATACAAAATGGGTATTAAATGAAAACTAAATGGCGTCAGTCGGGACTGTGCATTTTTATGTGATTGGTCGACAACATAGACCATATTATCATGTCATGTACGGTCGGGTACGTTTATTTAAAGTGATTTTTGATAATTAAAATATATTTTAAACCATTTAAGGCTGTCTTCCGACCTCGACTGTACATATCAATATTGAGGTATAATAAGAACATGACATTTTGCGTTTATGACATATTGCCAATACGTCATTTATCGAGCAGCAATTTTCACTGAGCATGTAGAAAATGGGGCCGTAATATTTCATTAAATATGGCATTTGTCATTAAAAACATAATATAAATAACTTACATTTCATTATTTGGTGTAACTGTCAAAGCAAACTTAAACCACAAAAAATATTAAACACAAAATTGTTGTGATGATTATTACGAGATTAATCAATTATTAACTAATTAATAAAATAAATAAATTAACAAGTCACTTACACAAACAAAATACTTAATTGGCTTGAGAGAAGTGTTATTCTGGTATTTGATATTATTGTTACAAAAAAGAAACCTTTATGTATTTTAGTGTCTGTTTAACCCATTTTTTTGTCACTCATTTTCATGTAAAACTGTCAATTTCTTCGAGATTTTTAATGAGTTATTTTTAGTGGCACTATTTAATTTATCAAAACCAAAATAACACTTAGCTCAAACGTAAACACGAATATAATCAATAACCACAACATAATTAATAATTTTATTACAAATTTGTTCAATTCTTCTTTACAATATAAATAACATTTTTTTTAATTAATCGCGTCTGGCACGACTAATATTTTAGGTATTTATTTTATACCGATGAACAAACTAAATAGGCCGTTTAAATACCATAAAGTATTTGTCAACAAAAAAGTTCTTTCTTGGCAAAAGTACACTAATCATAAAATGATACGTTTACAAAAACGTGATCTGATGACGTCCGAGACATTATGCGCATTCGATGAAGAATATAATTTTTGCGACTCCATGACACTATAAACGTCCTACGCCGAGTCACAAGTAAATAAGTTATTGAAAATGTAAGTCGCTAATTTTAACACTTCAATGTAAAATATGGAGTAGGTATTTTACTCGAATGGAATTTAAACTAACGTTACATATTAATGTTTCCTTACAAAAAAGTTACTAAAACTGGAATAAAATGAAAATCTTGAATAATGGGTGAAAACTACTGACTGATAGCGAAAACTCAGAACCGGCTAGTGATAAGGAACAACTTTCCCCAAGGAACATAGGTCGAAATATGAAAAAACATTTTAGACCTCCCATGGTAACTGAAATCAGCTGATCGGCGATTTTGTATGGGAGGTCCAACAATTTTTTTCGTATTTCGACCTATGTTCCTCGGGGAAAGTTGTTCCTTATCACCAGCCAGTTCTGAGTTTTTGCTATCGGTCACTAGTAAAATTTCACACTATATACCTTCTTTAAGAAACGCATCTTTTATGTATTTTCACGGCCTACTTAGTCCGTCAGTACAACTACATTTTTTTACAATCGTGTTACCCGCCATTTTGAGACTTCTGTTCGAACATGGCCGCCATGTCTTTGATGTTGTACGAGGGGGACACTTTCTCTATCCTGCAAGGAGAGTTGGGTTTTACAATACGGCCGCTCGGATAGGCCATATTTGACAGCTGTCAAAATCATGTTAATGCTATGACATCAGGTCCATTTTTCTTTGTTGTCATGTCTTCTAGTGGGAGTTAGACAGCTGTCAAATATGGCCTAGGTAGGTATTCGAACGGCTGTACTTTAGTGTGTAAAATTGTATACACCCTATACAAAACTTGATAGACATCCTTAGCTATTAATCTGGAATATTGTTTATTAATAATTAAAGAGAAAAAATTAACCTCCAAATTTTTGAAAGACAAAATGTGTGAAGTGATTGATATGATGCCAATGATTTGAGTGAAGGTTTAGTTTTAAGAACGTATGAATGAAATTTTTGAAAAACACATCAACACAATACAACACAGAAAACAAAAAGTTTTGGCGAAAGTTCGGGGTGTAAAGGACGGTGTACCGAAAAATTTGAAGGCATTTTCGTTTCCAAATATAAGGTGTAAAAAATTCATCTGCAAATATTTTAAGGGATGAACCAGTCTATGAAACTGAACAACTTTTCCCAAGTCGGTCGAAAAATTAAAAAAGGACAAAAAATTTTTTGGATCTCCTACACAAAATGCGTTAGCCGGGCAGGTCACTTTATAAGGGGGAAAGTTGTTCAGTTTCATAGACTTCACCCCTTAGAATATTTGCAGTTATTTTCTTTACATCCTGTTTAGTAAAAGTTGTTCAGTTACATGGTCTGATGATGCCTGCAAAGTTTTCCGTACATATTGTGTACCCGGTTTAAGTAAAAAACAACTTACGTCTCAAAATTCCTTGAATATCTCGCTATATCCTCTCTCTCTTCTTCCCTAGAGCATTCATCTTTAGGAGAATCTCTGTCTAAACTATTGTCACTTTTGGTCAAAGAAAACCTCATTCTTTGACCTAAATCTACTGAGTTTCGTCTCTCGAATTTGGGCGAGTCTCTTAGCCTCTCGCACGATTCTATTTTATCTTGGTCTTTCTTGATTTTTATTCTAGTCAGTTGTTCGGGGTTGCTTCTGAACGATTGCGAACTATATTTCTCTCGGAGGAAATTCCTTCTTTCCTCTTTATATTTTTCTATTCTTTCCCTACTGAGATTCTTCTCTGTGTCGTGGCTTAGAAATGGCTTTATCTCAGGTTTTATATCGAATCTTTGTATTAGAGATATTTTGTTTTCTGTCGTCGGTGTAATACTTTCTAATTTTTCTTTGCTTTCTTGTTCTTCAGTCATGTTTAAATTTAGATCAGGTAGGAATTTTCTACTTTTAGTATCTCTCACTTCGAAACTTTTTCTTCTGTCAATGCTTTTATCACCAAATTCTTTGACGAAAGCGTTTTCGTCTAGCGATCTTGCGTTGCTAGAACTTCTTGATAGTTTACAAGATTTTGGCGAAATTGGTGGCTTTGTGTCTTTGGAATTAACTTTTTTGTCTTCATCTTTTCTTTCTAAGCTGGGGTATTTGATTTCAGCTTTGAATTTCTCGAAAACGAAAGGCCCTTTCGGTTCGGTTGGACTTTCGAATCGAATGGCCAATTCTCGTACGTTTAGATTCTTAGTTTTGACTATGTTTCCGTTTTCTTGATGATCATTGTTGTCAACGTCTTCTTTGTCACGTATTTTGACATCGGCCAGTCCGAAATTCACGTTTTCGTACAATCTTTGATCTGGCGTATCGTAAATTAGAGCGTTGACTTCTTCTATACTCTTCTTGAAGAATTTCACTTGACTGTACACGTCTACGTTTTGATCTATATCCGTGTCTTGGTCAGATTGCGTTGGGGTTTCTAGGATGATCAAATCTTGAGTATAGTTTGGTTGGCAGGCCGGTGTAGGCAGTGACGCATCGTTTCCAGGTATCGGCGCGTCTTCTACTATAGAAAGATTCTTGTCTAAGACAACATCTTCGTATATAGAATCTCTGTCATTTGTTGGTGTATCATTGTCTTGGTCAATCTTTTTCATTTTCGTCGGCGATCTGAAAGTTATACTTATCGTTGATTTCAATGGACTTTTCAAAGGACTGCCTGGCGAGCTTTTACTAGTGCTTGACGCAGTTAGATTTATGTAATTCGGTCTAGTGAAGTTATAGCTTTCGTAATCATCGGAGTGTTTAAGACTAGCATTGGAATAGCTCGATGAGCTTTCGTGAGATGACGTCATGATTTTCATTTCGTCTTTCTTCCTCTCAGATTCGGACGTAGACGAATTAGAGACGGCCGAAAGTCTATTCAAATTCTGATAACTAATATCACCTACTGGACTGTGATCACCGAATCTGACATTTTCATAATCTGTAGCTTTTAATTCACATTTGAGGCATTTCTCTTCACGGCAATTATCACAGTTGTTGATTTTTATCGTTCTTTTATTGTCACTCGTTTCAGAGTCGGATTCTAGCGGGTCGTAAGTAGGCGTAGTGGGTGTCATGGGAGTGTTGGTGCTGTTGGTGAGATTGCTAACGGAGGAGTTGTCTATGGGCCAGTCTATTTTGATCAGGGTGGAATGTCCGTCGCCATGCCAGCTGAGGCGCGCGTTGTCATGGCAACCGTCGGCCGGCAGACCGGTATATCTCGAGGATTTAGATTTCCGTGGCGAGTTTCGTTCTCTGCAATGTTAGTTGTGGGGTTAATTTAGCGAAATGGGGGGTAGGCTGATGTCTCAGGACTATTAAGAGTAATATAGACTAATTTTAAATAATATAGGGTTAAGTTTTACTAGTGACCGATAGCGAAATCTCAGAACCGGTTGGTGATAAGAAACATCTTTCCTCAAGGAGCATAGGTCGAAATATGATTGGACCTCCCATATTAACTCAAATCATATGATCGACAATTTTGTATGGGAGGTTCATTTTGACCTATGTTCCTTGGGCATAGTTGTTTCTTATGACCAGCTGATTCCGAGATTTCGCTATCGGTCACTAGTAGGTATAATTTCACCCAGTATAGTTTTTTTCTTTTTTGGAATGAGACATTAGCCTTTAGTTACAATATACAAGTGATAATGATAAACATCTATCACACTTCAAAATACATTCAGCCACTACCGGTCAAACAAAGACAAAATCATAAAAACATTTTTCTAAACATGATTTTAGTTTTTTTTATGACTCGAATGGTTGGCAAATTCTGATTATTACTTACAATTTTATGCATTTTTTTTACATAATAGTTTGACCAGCAATCGACTACATAAAGCACAAATGAAATGAAAACATACACATCAGAAACGTTACCTCATCTTAACTCCGGTTATGGGTGAAGATTGGAATTCGCTCACGGTCTGTTTTGATTCTTTGCACAGTCTGAAAAGCAAAATATCACAAGTTAATTCAATCATAATAAGTATTTGAATATTTTTTATTGTTCACAGATATACATAAGAATTTTTTGCTGTGTGATGCCGGCTTAGAATAGCATTACCCCATTTCCTTCCTGTGGGTGTCGTAAGAAGCAAATACGGGGCTCGAGGGTTTCAAGTGTATTACAATTTTAGGCGACAGAATGACAATTTGTCACTATAGTGATACACGAAAATAGCTAAAATAAATAAAATAAAATTCATATAAATTGATAAACACTGCCCTCAAATATTTGTCAGACGTTGCGATAATAACCGTATTTTATGGCCGTTGACGCTCTGCCTACCCCGTAAGGGATAAAGGCGTGATTTATGTATGTATACATAAGAACACTTGTGGGGCCTATTATGCTACCTTGTGGTACACCTAAGAGTTACCTAATTTTGGGATAAGTCACCCTACAGTACAATGTCAAATGCTTATATTAATTCCGAATCTGAAATAATCTGAATTGCAGACTTTCTTCTTAGATTTAAGTCTCGCTCAGATGAACTCTGACGACCCGATGAACCCTCTTATCCCGATCATCTCTTACCAAACTAAACCTCCCTTACCGTATGAAGATAAGGCTAACATTGTAACAGATATAATATTGCGAGACAATCATTGTATAAGACTTAGAAACTGATACAATGTCGCGGGTCAAACATAATATCCGATACAATATCGCGGAAAACATTGTATCAGACAGACTTTGGACCTGATACAATGTTTTGAAATCGACAATGTATTACATTCATTGTTGTGAGACTGGAATTGTATCAGACGGACATTGTGTTAGATACATTGTTGTATGACAGGCGTTGTACTACATACAATGTTGCCAGACATACATTGTATCTGAATGTTTGACGTTGTATCAGATACATGGTTGCGAGATATCAATATTGTATCTGATACAATGTTGCCGGACAACCTTTGTACATGATGTTTTGTTTGTTGTGGGACAATGGTCTCCCAATGAGTCTCCGCTTTAAAACTAAAATTAAAACCCTGTTCTCTTACCGTTTGGCTATATCCTTGTGGTGCGGGCGGTGAGGTCTCGCGCTGTGCCTTTTTGCCGCAGGAGGGGGCGGCGGCGCCGGTAATGGGAGTCTGGGGGAGTCCCCGTCGATAAAGCCAATGTTGGCAAACTGCTCTTCGATTGTTGAACGTTGTAGAACATTGTATCAGATACATTGTTCTGAGACATACTTCGTTTATGTTACAATGTTGCGAGACATTGTATCTGATATTATGATTGTTTCAGATACAATGTTGCGGGACAGACATTGTTTCGTGCACATTTATTGTATCTGATACAATGTTGCAAGACAAACATTGTATATGAAATAATGTTGCGATACATATAGGTACTGTTTCTGAAACAATGTTGCGAGACATTGTATCCGAAACAATGTTGCGAGACATACACTAAGTCAGATACATTTTCGTGAGGCAGGCATTGTATCTGAAACAATATTGCGAGACATACTACAAAGTTTGCTGCACCAACTTACCGTTTGGCTATATCCTTATGGTGCGGGCTGTGAGGTCTCGCGCTGTGCCTCTTTGCCGCAGGAGGGGGCGGGGGCGCCGGTAATGGGTGTCTGGGGGAATCCCCGTCGATAAAACCAATGTTAGCTAGCTGCTCTTCGATTATCGACCGTTGCCTGAAAATAAAACTTTAATACCTCAAACTTCTTATTTTCCGTTTAACGACTCGATGACACACCCGATCAAAAGACAAAGTATTTTTTTTTAATTCAAAACAAGACATAAAAATATCACTTATTGAGTCATTACAATAACACAGATGTTTTCACACCCGAGTGCACCCATATCTTTTTCTCTCTTTTTACCCTCTGGTTGGCCGGTAGAGAATGCCGCGTGGCATTAGGCCCGCCTTTTGTCCTATGTACAATAAAGTATAAACATAAATAAATAAGTAAATGAACCCTGGTGCCAAAGTTTTCAACAGCCTGCTACAAGTAGTAGGCCCCAGACATGGTTGTGCAACGGCCGCCGTCTAAGTAATCGTAGACAGCAACCATGACAGGACCGATGGCTTTAAGTTTGAATTAGAATGTGACTTCCTTAAAGTGAATCTTGTAATTCCTACTGAGAAATAAATGCTTTGAGCCACTGTCAATGCCGTGAGGGTGGCGGAATACTGGTCGAAGGAAATTTGAGGTGTTGAGCTTGCCATCGACACGAAGAAGAAGAATGCTTTGACTTGTAAATTAAATAATGAGTAAATTTAAAAATTCATCAGCGACCGCCGGGACTTGAACCCGGGACTGTGGATCACCGTTCCACCGCTCTACCGACTGAGCTACGGGCGCCTAGCGGACCCTGGTGAATCTTTCAACCTCTTGATGCTAGTCTCGAATTTTCTTGTCCACATACATACATACATACTCTTGAAAAACATAACCCTCCTTCTGAAGCAGTCGGGTAAATGTGACATCATCCATCATCGTCATCATTTCTTGTTCGTTACACTCCTAAAATTCATTTGGAATCGTAGATGTTTTTCATTACAAGTCGTACTTGCACTTAAGACTTATCATATTATTATGATTACCTGTCAGCATTTTGTGCAGCAATAATGTCAACTCGCAACGGCCTGCGAGGACTGGGCTCGTTGCTACAAGAAGTAGACCCCACGGAACCAGCCGGGGTAGAGCATAGGGATCCTTCCTGTAAAAAAAATTGTGAATATTGTAGCAATGTTCTCGATATAAGGAAGGAAATATGTTGGTCTTAGTATGGTGCCTTGAGGTACACATAATGTACAAAAAAGTGGCAAATGTCGATTTCTTTTTTATGCAATACTGTTACTTTTAATTAGCGCTTATTGCTTGATTTAATTAATTCGTTTTAAAAGACGTGCATCTAAAAACGTTTTCACATCTAAAACCATACAGAATCAAATACTGTGTACCTACTTTGTCAAATCAAAATCAAAAGTCTACTTTGCTTACTAGCATGTACTCAAATTTTACTTATACTTAATGCTTGATTGATGAAGTTCATAGATCGTAAATCTACATATATTATACATACATTTCCGTTAAACACACCTTAAGAACCTAATCCAAATCTTTTATTAACATTTTTATGATTTACTAACGTAACTACGTAAGGCCTCTTTCAAGTATTTTATAGAGTGTATCTAAAAAAAATACAGAAATCTTAACTATACGCTGTCAAATGCTTTTCATTTACCTTTCTTTCCGTAATCCATGTTCAAAATTACCAGCAGTTTTTATTTGGGGCGTTTAAACGTCAGTATTCTGGCTTAATGTACAGTCTTTTTGGGGCGATCAAACGTCAGTAACCTAACTCTTGATTGTCCAAGATCTCTGAGGATGCTCCGTGGAGGAGTGAAACACGTGTAGAGTGTAAGGGTGAGAATCCACCAGAGCTGTGCGAGTAAAATGTGTCGTACGAGGATGCGTAGCTGTGCTGTGGAAATGTGTAGGGGTTTCCACCAGAGCTGTGCGAGTAAAATGTGTCGTACGAGGATGCGTAGCGGAGCTGTCAAAATGCGCATTAATGTGCGGAGCGAGGATGCGTTGCGAAGCTGTGAAATGTGTGAGCGGGGGGGGGGGAATGCGATGTAGTGGAAACCTCGCAGCACATTTCTCGGAACGCATTCCTCGCAACACATTCCTCGCTACACATTCCTCGCAACACATCCCTCGCACACATTTCTCGCTTGTTTTGTATGTAGAATGGCCTCGCTTCGCTCAACCCTATTCGACCAGAGCTGAGCTGAGCGAGGCTAGGAAAATGAAGTGATTCTATTGGTGGATTTTTTCCTCGCACACCGCTTAGCTACCTCGCACAGATCTGGTGGATTCTCACCCTAAAACGGTGGTTGCGGTGTTGGTGTGTTGTATCGCTAGTACATTTGCATTAAGTTGCGGTCGTACATGTACGCGTGGTTTACCCAGCAGCATAACCTGCCATCATAAGTGCGGAAGAAGCTAAATATATTTCTATCACTTTCATCAAGATGGACTTCCGCAAAGTAACGTCTGATACTATTACTTTCGTCAGTAATCTAGCTAAACTTAGTACTTACACATCTCGTAGTATCGTTATTCGGCTGTTAGTACTTACACATCTGGTAGTATCGTTATTCGGCTGCGGATTGCTAAGTGCAATGTTGGTGTCATCTTCTTCAGAAAACATGTGATGGTCCCTCTCTTGCGGCGCTAAACGAAGACGCATGTCTGCCAATTCAGCTTGCCACGGTTCCAAGTACGAGTCACACGTGACATAAATACAAGGAGAAACAAAAAGGGTATAACAAGCCGAAAGAAGATCAATTTACTCATGCAAATGAACAACTTTCCTCACGGATTATGGGTCGAAATATGAAAATAGTTGGCCCTTCAAATCAGCTGATCGGCAACTTTGTATGGAAGTCCAAATTTTTTTCCTATTTCGTCCAATGTTCCATGGGGGAAGCTTGCCTGGAAGAGAATGCTTCTCTAGCATTAAAGTCGCTTCATTGTACGTACTATAATTCTTATTGTTCATTCTTGTATGTCGTGTTCATTTGTGCAATAAAGAATATTATTATTATTTTAGTTTCATGAGTACCTTGACCTCCTTTCGGTTTAAACCCTTTCTGTTAGTCCCATTAGAGAAACACTAAAAGCGACTGTATTTATACCTACTATGTATTGGTTTCTATGTTATCTATATACTTACACATCTCGTAGTATCGTTATTCGGCTGCGGATTGCTAAGTGCAATGTTGGTGTCATCCTCTTCAGAAAACATGTGATGGTCTCTCTCTTGCGGTGCTAGACGAAGACGCATGTCCGCTAGTTCTTATAAACCATATTTGACAGCTGTTATACCCATACTAAGAGACATGCCAACAAGGAAAAAATATCTTATGTCATTGCATTAACATGATTTTGACATCTGTCAAATATAGCCTATTTGAGTGACCGAACTATAATACTCGCCATTTTAGGGGACAGGCTGACAACCTGTCGCTATGGTGATACTCTGTCTTCTTAATGACTCTCGAACTTTTCTCAGACGTTGTGTTAATGGCCGTTTTACAGCCATTTACAATCAGCCTGTCCCGCAAGGGATACAGGCGTGATATATGTATGTATGTATTGATACTTACACATCTCGTAGTATCGTTGTTCGGCTGTGGATTGCTAAGTGCAATGTTGGTGTCATCCTCTTCAGAAAACATGTGATGGTCTCTCTCTTGCGGTGCTAGACGAAGACGCATGTCCGCTAGTTCTTATAAACCATATTTGACAGCTGACAAAACCACACTAAACGACATGACAACAAAGAAAAAAAGACCGTATGATATATGATTTTGACAACTGTCAAATATGGCCTATTCAAACGAAAGCTCACACGGCCTGAAGTAGGAATCACACGTGAGAGACGTAAGACGTGAGATGGCAT
The DNA here is from genome assembly GCA_024500475.1 of Phthorimaea operculella. Taxonomy (NCBI): domain Eukaryota; kingdom Metazoa; phylum Arthropoda; class Insecta; order Lepidoptera; family Gelechiidae; genus Phthorimaea; species Phthorimaea operculella. Next base: position 665,398 of record JANFCV010000050.1, on the reverse strand, counting down.
CTGTCAAACAAGTGATCATTGGACACGTGAGACCTATCGATAAAGGCTGACGATCGCTAGTCTGACAGATGTCATATTGAACGTCGCGTGTTGCGTCTATTCTGTGAAGTTTGCCCCTTATAGATATGTACGAAAAGCGACTGTATTTATATCTACTATTTTATATACTTACACATCTCGTAGTATCGTTATTCGGCTGCGGATTGCTAAGTGCAATGTTGGTGTCATCCTCTTCAGAAAACATGTGATGGTCTCTCTCCTGCGGCGCGAGACGAAGACGCATGTCTGCTAATTCAGCTTGCCACGGTTCCAAGTAAGAATCAGACTCCAAAGAAGAAAGACGTGGGACGTAAGACGTAAGATGATATCTGTCAAACTAGTGATAGTCGGACACGTGAGACGTGCGACATCGCATAAATTAAAAATGAGAAAGTTGTAAAATTCACTATTCACAGTCCCGGGTTCAAGTCCCGGCGGTCGCTAGTGAATTTTTCAATTTTCTCATTTTCAATTTATGAGAATAATATTGCACTGTGAGTGCATTAAAAATTTCAATACAGTGCGACGTCACGACGCTTGAAACCGTTTCCATAGAAGAAACAAAGCTACACTGTCACGTCAGACGCGCGTCCCATCGATAACGGCTAACGGTCGCTTGTCTGACAGACGTCATGTTGAGCGTCGCGTGTTGCGTCTATTCTGTGAAGCTTGCTCCTTATAGAGAAACAAAAACAAATACTTATATTTACTATGTATTGGTTTCTATATAATATACTTACACATCTGGTAGTATCGTTGTTCGGCTGTGGATTGCTCAGTGCAATTTTGGTGTCATCCTCTTCAGAAAACATGTGATGGTCCCTCTCTTGTGGCGCTAGACGAAGACGCATGTCTGCTAGTTCTTATAAACCATATTTGACAGGTGTTATACCCATACTAAGAGACATGCCAACAAGAAAAAAGACCTTATGTCATATCATTCACATGATTTTGACATCTGTCAAATATGGCCTATAGGAGTGACCATACTATAATACTTGCAATTTTAGGTGGCAGGCTGACAACCTGTCACTATGGTGATACACTGTCTTCTAAATGACTCTCATACATTTGTCAGACGTGGTCTGCCTACCCTGAACTAAGGGATTTGATAGTTGATGTGTATTGCAATTTTAGGCGACAGGCTGACAACCTGTCGCTATGGTGATACACTGTCTTCTAAATGACTCTCAAACATTTGTCAGACGTGGTCTGCCTACCCCGAACTAAGGGATTTGATAGTTGATGTGTATTGCAATTTTAGGCGACAGGCTGACAACCTGTCGCTATGGTGATACACTGTCTTCTAAATGACTCTCAAACATTTGTCAGACGTGGTCTGCCTACCCCGAACTAAGGGATTTGATAGTTGATGTGTATTGCAATTTTAGGCGACAGGCTGACAACCTGTCTCCTTAATGACTCTCGAACTTTTCTCAGACGTCGTGTAAATGGCCGTTTTACAGCCATTTACAATCTGCCTGTCCCGCAAGGGATATAGGCGTGATATATGTATGTATGTATTGATACTTACACATCTCGTAGTATCGTTATTCGGCTGCGGATTGCTAAGTGCAATGTTGGTGTCATCCTCTTCAGAAAACATGTGATGGTCTCTCTCTTGCGGTGCTAGACGAAGACGCATGTCCGCTAGTTCTTATAAACCATATTTGACAGCTGTTATACCCATACTAAGAGACATGCCAACAAGGAAAAAATATCTTATGTCATTGCATTAACATGATTTTGACATCTGTCAAATATAGCCTATTGGAGTGACCGAACTATAATACTCGCCATTTTAGGGGACAGGCTGACAACCTGTCGCTATGGTGATACTCTGTCTTCTTAATGACTCTCGAACTTTTCTCAGACGTTGTGTTAATGGCCGTTTTACAGCCATTTACAATCAGCCTGTCCCGCAAGGGATACAGGCGTGATATATGTATGTATGTATTGATACTTACACATCTCGTAGTATCGTTGTTCGGCTGTGGATTGCTAAGTGCAATGTTGGTGTCATCCTCTTCAGAAAACATGTGATGGTCCCTCTCCTGCGGCGCTAGACGTAGACGCATGTCCGCTAGTTCTTATAAACCATATTTGACAGCTGACAAAACCACACTAAACGACATGACAACAAAGAAAAAAAGACCGTATGATATATGATTTTGACAACTGTCAAATATGGCCTATTCAAACGAAAGCTCACACGGCCTGAAGTAGGAATCACACGTGAGAGACGTAAGACGTGAGATGGCATCTGTCAAACAAGTGATCATTGGACACGTGAGACCTATCGATAAAGGCTGACGATCGCTAGTCTGACAGATGTCATATTGAACGTCGCGTGTTGCGTCTATTCTGTGAAGTTTGCCCCTTATAGATATGTACGAAAAGCGACTGTATTTATATCTACTATTTTAGTACTTACACATCTGGTAGTATCGTTATTCGGCTGCGGATTGCTAAGTGCAATGTTAGTGTCATCTTCTTCAGAAAACATGTGATGATCCCTCTCTTGCGGCGCTAAACGAAGACGCATGTCTGCCAATTCAGCTTGCCACGGTTACAAGTACGAGTCACATTATACAGAGTGTTATTAAAAGTAGTACGTTCCTTTAAACCATTAGTTCTGTAGGTATTACAATGTATCTCGAGCAAGTTACATAATAGTTAAAATAAAACATAATTTACAATATCAAGCCTAGATCTGAGCGCCACATAGCACATCGTTACAGTCAGATACAGCTGCGGTTGCACCGTGGTAGACCTTATTGTGTATGGCGAAGAAACGGTGCAACGTTTTTCGGGCGGTAATTGACCGTACAGCTTGCTTGTTGTTGTTGGGATGAACAGAGTAATAAAAAGTTTTAAAAATATACTATAATCTTGTAACATTTTCTTATGAAATATTTAAACTTGCCTTAAATTCTTTATTATACCTATAGGACGTGTGATTTGAAGGAACGTACTACTTTTCCTAACACCCTGTAGACAAGCACAAAAAGCGACTGTGTTTATACCTAATATGTACTGGTTTCTATTTATCTACTTACACATCTCGTAGTATGGTTATTCGGCTGCGGATTGCTAAGTGCAATATTGGTGTCGTCTTCTTCAGAAAACATGTGATGGTCTCTCTCCTGAGGCGCTAGACGAAGACGCATGTCTGCTAGTTCAGCTTGCCACGGTTCGAAGTAGGAATCGCACGCACAAAATAGAGAATTTACAAAAGGACAACTTGCTTTTTTTCCGATCATTTATTTATTGCCTACACTCTAGCTAGAGTTAATACTTTCTTTTTCGGAATTATTAATATACCTTACCTACCTGGGTCAAACATACTTAGGTATATTACTTACATTATAGCAAACGTACGCTATAACATACTATAAGAAAATAGTACACTCGTTATTAGTCGGTTCGAAACGGTTCGACGACAGCGTGTGGATGCGTGTGTGAGTATAGCGAACTTTCCTTGAAGTCGGCTCTCTTTTACTTACTTTGTATCACACGTTAGCGATGTCCATTATAGAGAAGCACAAAAAGCGATTTTATTTATACCTACAATGTATTGGTTTCTATTTTACTTATATACTTACACATCTGGTAGTATCGTTGTTCGGCTGCGGATTGCTAAGTGCAATATTGGTGTCATCCTCTTCAGAAAACATGTGATGGTCTCTCTCTTGTGGCGCTAGACGAAGACGCATGTCCGCCAGCTCAGCTTGCCACGGCTCGAAGTAGGAGTAACTTGGAACGTTAGCGGCACAAAATAGAGAAATAAGATCGCTTCTTTCGCTTCTTTTCTCGATTACTTATTTCTGCCTACTCTCTAGGGCTGCTTTCTTTACTTTCTTTTTCTGAATTTTTAATGTACCGTACCTGGGTCAAGCATACTTAGGTACATTACTAAACGTACACTATACCACACTATACAAAAATATTGGCGATTTCGAGTCGTTATTTTTCTGTCCATTGTAGCTATTAGTCGGTTCGAAACGGTTCGAAATCGCGCATAAGCGGTAGATGTCTGTGTCAGCATAGTAACGTTTCTTTGAAGCCGTCTCTCTATATTGGGCGGCCACCAATACTTACTTTGTATCACACGTTAGCGCGCTACATTATAGAGAAGCACTAAAAGCGACTGTATTCATATCTACTATGTATTGATACTTACACATCTGGTAGTATCATTATTAGGCTGCGGGTTACTGAGAGCGATGTTAGTGTCATCTTCTTCAGAAAACATGTGATGGTCTCTCTCTTGCGGTGCTAGACGAAGACGCATGTCTGCTAGTTCAGCTTGCCACGGTTCGAAGTAGGAATCGCATGATGCCGACCTGTTGAATTGACGAAAAAGGTCAAAATTGAAAATTGAACACGGGGTAAAATAACGGCCTCATTATGCTACCTTGAGGTACAGTCAAATTTTGAATAAGCCACGCAGGGGTAGTCGAAACGACTGAAAATATTTTTATTTCCATTAAAATCATTATAATTCTTAAAATTGATTCTAGTACAAAATGACTCCCTCTACATGATTGTATTTTCATAACAGATTTATTTTTATTGGAGATAATAATATTTCAATTCGTTTAGTTTTATATATAAACACGTCATTGAAATTTTTAGTTTTTGAATGTCAAAACAAAAAATATATCTATTCGTTTAGAGTAGCGCTGTGTAGCTTATTCCTTTGCTGTGTGTACTTCGAAAAATTTACATGATCAAAGGTTTTGGTAGGATCTTTCAAAATATTATCTATAAAGTCGCAGAATAAAGAAAAGCTAAATTAGACATCTTATGTTATTAAAATAATTTTTACGTTGAAATACATGAAATTTCGTAAAAAAGTAACGTGTGTCTAAAAAGTCCTTAGAAGAAATGAAGCCTCCACTTTATATGAAATTGCAAAATTAAATGGCTACAATTTTGTATGAAAAAGTTTTAGTTCCATTTTATTTAATGTCAGGAATTTTTTAGACTGTACTTAAAATATTACTGTGTATTTCGACCATAGATTTTCAAATAAACCAAGCTTCACCCTTTCTGTTACACACGGTATATAAAATAAAAAAAAAGCTGAGTTAGAATTCTTACATTCTTAAATATAATGTATATATTTTTTTTATTTTGGAAAACCAACAGCTGAAATACATTAAATTTCGTGTCAAAGGCCTTTGCGAATTCTATTTCTATTTCTGTGGAGTGTGACCATAAATGTCAATGAAACTAACCTGGTGTGATGCTTCAAAGGGGCTGACTCGGGCACTTGCCCCAACGGTGCAAGGGTATCAGTGTCCGAAGCGAGAGATTCGCAGGATTTCACCGGTCGTAGTCCAGACATTGGTACATCCTGTTTGGAAAGAGAAACAAAATTACAGAATTTATGATTTTCTAGGAACGTATCTACATACTAATATTCATAATTGCCTGGCAAACCGATACATTATCGAGAAAAAAATATTTTAAAAATGTAAAATTATTACTAAATTTAACATAAAAAATAGTAAAGGCGGTGGCAGGCGGTTAAAACTCTCTAACACCAGGGTTCATCGGGTCGTTGTTTCACCAGACAACTGTCAAAGAATAATATTGTTTATAGTCCATTCGCTATCATAGTGTTATAGCCAGCCTAAGCGGGAGACCAAGTTACACTGGTCGCGTGGTATCTAAGTATAGCGACCAACGTAACTTGGCCTTAGACTAGTTATGATACTATGATAGCAGAAGGACGAATTCCTACTTGGAGCAAGTATAAAATAGAAGAGTTTCATACACAATTTCTATGAGCTAAACACAAATAAATACACTTCCCATCAGAAAAATCGAGACGCTTAGCAAGTTTACGTTTTGTAGGGATCACGTTATCTGAGACATGTGTTTATTTTGGAATAAATGTCAAATGTAGTTCAATAGTCAGTATTACGAGGTTTCAAAATCCTAATGACTATTTTCTACATTCAACTTTTTATTTCATAGATTTCATATTTTGTTTGACTATGAAAACGAAACTTTTTTGATGGGGAGTATATATTACCTCAGCAGTAGCAGCTAATATAGGTGTTATAGTAGGCCTGGTGGGTTGTGATATTCTGACAGTATGTGGTCTGCGCGGTTTGTTCCTGGAGAACAGTCCGCGCCACACCCAAACACCGGTGCCGGCCGCGCCGCGACCGCCGTTGCGGGTACCTGGTGAGATAAAAAATATACGGTTACGGTTTAAGATATTCATTTCTTATAAAAAAGAACACAATTCACTTAACCTATGAGAAATACATGCTTTTTCTTAATACTAGGGTAATAACCCCGGGAAATCGCACCTTCACTATAAAGTTTTAACGTAACACAAAACTATCACTTTAAGTAGGTTAGATAAGTACTTTTAGACTATAGTCCGACTAGTTCGTGCGCGACCTTCCCTAGGGGTGACAGACGTTGGGGGGAGAGATGTCAGCGGGTAGCGGGAGGTGTAGCGGGGAAGGGAGACGCGCGCATCCGCGCCGCACGTCATATTATAATGACATGCTTCCTCGCCCCCCTACCGTCTGTACCCCGCAGGAAGGTCGTGCACGAACTTGTCGGACTATAAATATTCAATGTATATATAAGTGTAAAAATATTACAAGCGTAAAAATAATGCCATGTGGTGCCGGCTTAGAATAGCGTCATATCTTTCCTGGGGGTGTCGTAAGAAGTGACTAAGGGATTTGAGAGTCAATGTGTATTGCAATTTTAGGCGACAGGCTGACAATATGTCTCTATGGTGATACAAAGTCTTCTGGGTGAACATTCTTCTGAACTTTTGGCAGACATGGTGTTAATAAATGGCCGTTTTTTACAGCCGTTCACGTTCTGTCAGATTATTACTAATATTTGAAGAGACAAATAGTTACAACATTCACCACCCAATAAAGGTCGAAATGAGAAAAAAGCTTCCCTTAAAAAAAGTGTTGTTTTTATTTTTATCCCCTTAATGTTAAGGGAAAGTAGTTCAGTTTCATGACTTTGTTCACCCTTTAAAGTACACAAAAAAGTAAGGAAAACATAATTTAAAATATATATACTAACCCCCTCCAGGTAGTTCTAATACTGTGTGGTACTGAGGTAGATTGTTTGGACCCGAGCCAACCTGTAACAAAAACAACCATTTGTTTGTATTTGATCCGTAATACTGGCTAATAATCGTGTAAGCCCAATTCTACAAAGTCGTAAAAGCCACTATGGGATAATTGTCCGGGGAATGGGCAGCAGTGTTCCCTGTAAATGCAAAATCTAGAACTGCGCTCGCCAATTAGCCTGCCAAACAACTTCATTATAATTTATCGAATTGGTAGAAAACTTTTAACAAAAGTTGTTCAATTTAATTAGGACAGTAATAGTTGCAATAATTCGCTGAAAAAACTGTTCAGATAACAAAGAAAACTTATTAAGTTAGCTACGGAATGTTGTTCAGTTTTATGAACACACTCATGCCCCTACAGACAGATGGCCTCCTCGATATATTTAGGCTTGAGGTCACTCTAAGGTCACTTACCTCGATGTATTTAGACTCGAGGTGACTCTAAGGTCACTAACCACTATGCATTTCGGTTTGAGGTCACTCTAAGGTCACTTACATCTATGTAATTTGGTTTGAGGTCACTCTAAGGTCACTTACTTCGATGTATTTAGGTTTGAGGTCACTCTAAGGTCACTTACCTCGATGTATTTATACTCGAGGTGACTCTAAGGTCACTAACCACTATGTATTTGGGTTTGAGGTAACTCTAAGGTCACTTACCTAGATGTATTTAAGCGTGAGGTGACTCTAAGGTCACTTATCTCGATATATTAAGTCTTGAGGTCACTCTAAGGTCACTTATCTCGATGTATTTAGACTTGAGGTCACTCTAAGGTCACTTACCTCGATGTATTTAGGCTCGAGGTCACTCTAAGGTCACGTACTTCGAAGTATTTAGTTTCGAGGTCACTTTAAGGTCATTTACCTCGATGTGTTTAGGCTTGAGGTCACTCTAAGGTCACTTACCTCGATGTATTTAGACTTGAGGTCACTGTAAGGTCACTAACCTCTATGTATTTGGGTTTGAGGTCACTCTAAGGTCACTAACCTTGATGTATTTAGGCTTGAAGTCACTCTAAGGTCACTTATCTCGATGTATTTAGACTTGAGGTCACTCTAAGGTCACTTACATCTATGTATTTTGGTTTGAGGTCATATTTAAAGGAGGATATATTTAAAGTCATCTAAAATTCATAGTAAGCTAAACCACTTTCTTTGTAAACTGATTAACATTAGCATACTCAACAACTTTGTATGGTTGACCGACTTATTTCGTATTTGAAATAAACTTACTTAGAAAAGTTGTTCGTTTTACCAATAAAGTTGTTCAGCTACTAAAAAGTTGTTCAGTTTTCTGAAAATTTGTTCAGTTTATTGCTCATCTTACTAAGAAATTGTTCGGTATGACGGGTTCAATAAAAAAAGCTGTTTAGTTTTATGAGCACACAAAAATATATGCTCTGAAATGAAAAATGCTCCTATAGATAGATAGTTACCTCGATGTATTTGGGTTTGAGGTCCCCCTGTGGCCGGAGTTGTGTGCCGGAGGCTGCAGCCGCGGCTGCAATGGCCCCCGAAGGCGGTGGCAGTCGGGGTGACACCACTTCGCTGGTGGTGGATTTGCAACCGCCACGGCGACGGGCCTCTTCCAGACTGAAATTGAATAAGGATTATGAGAAACTTGAATTTCTTGCGGGGTAGAGCTTAGAAAGTGAAAGTGAAAGATCTTTATTCAAAATAGGACATCAAAATATCACTTATTGATAGTCATTACATTACGCAGAAATGGATTAGACATTGTAAAAAAGAGAAATTTGCAAAGCACAATTTTCTCTTTTTTATAACAATTTTTTATTCCTACTATAAACGCGGCTCGGGCGGTATACAAACATAAAAATAAAGGCACTGCCTCGAGGCTGGCCAGGCTAACCACACGGCATGTAACTTTATGCCTTAACGACCAGTAAGCGAAACTAAATTCGATCAAGATTTTAAAAAGGTGTTACATGTGTATAGTTAGTCGGACCTCCTGGACAGGAAAACCCCCCAAAATTTAATTTCGAGTAATGTCGCGTATTGACTTAGCACGATTTGTTTCGGAAAAAAAATGGCTGCGATTTTTGTATTGGCAACTAACGAGGCTGGTATGAATTGGGGACAAAATCCCCTGAACTTTGTAATATACAATGTATCTGATACAAAGTTGCATGCGTTTTCACTGGGCACATTTATTGGGGAACTTTTGTATTTATGCAATGTCGCGGGACTTTGTCCCCGAAATGTTCCCAATGAATACTAGGAAAGTAATAGTTACAAAAACACTGGAAATTAATAATAATAAAGCTAAACTAAATACCTGAGTAATTTTGTAGGTGGATGTAGCGGCAAACTTTTCGGTCGCCGTGTGGAATCATCTCTACCCAGACCGATAGTTTCATAATGATGCTGTTCCTGTGAATAATAAATTATATTAATACTTCAATACGCATAATAAAACTGTAAATACTAAATTCTATTCATCATCAACTTCCTGCCCTTATCCCAATTACTTGGGGTCGGCGCAACAAGTTTTGTTTGAATATAAAATCATGTTGCAAAAGGATTTGGCTATGTTTTATGACCGGCCACCTGCCTGACGTCAACCCTCTTTGGGAATGCTATTGTAGGTGGTATCATCACCACCATGCGGTTGACCATAGTCAACAGATGTTTAGTCGAGGTCGTAACTCTACGTCGCTTTTTACGAAACACCCTGAGTGGACTAGGGGTGGCAGTATTCTTACCCGCTACCACACGGTAACAAATTCTATTAATATTTCAATATGCACATAACGCAATAATAAAACAAGCAGATGTATTAAAAAACAAAAACCCAACTGCGGTAATTACAAAGTTATACTTTGCGTTTAAAATTCGCAGTTTTGTATTAATGAAATTTTAAGGGCTCAATTCTGTCGTTTAAGAAGGATACCCTATGAAAGACAAATTACTTACGTCAATAGGTGTGGGTGTGGGTGGTGCTGATATTTCGTCCAATTCGGCATCAGGGCCGTCAGCAAACAACTCCTCCGCGTAACAGATCAGAAACTCTGTTACTACCGCCTGGAATAAAAATTACTATTATTAGAATAAGTTACGTGTTTTGCCCGTTTTTATGCTCCCGTTTTCCCGGTGAAAATGTGGCATTATTTGTCAGGGAGGGGCAAGGTTTGGCAGGTAAACCATGTCAGAGGCCTAGTAGTAGTAGTAGTAGCAGTAAAAGGCGGTATAAAATAGAGATGGGCCGAATATTCAGTTTATGTTCGGTATTCAATATGTTCGGCACATTTACGGAATATTCGGATTCGTATGTTTTAATTTGAATGATGATGAAAACACTATTATGAATTACAGCTCGTATGACTTTTAACGCATATACCTGAACTGCAACCCCGTGTAGGGCGTGGTGCGTATGCGGCGCCCTCAACAGGTTGGGCGCCCAAACAATAGCCATATTTCGAGCCGTCATCCCCGTGTGCGCGCCCAGCAGAGACCATTATAATGTATAACGTAGTCGAATAAAACATGGTCTTACATTTCCAGAGAAACACAAGCCTACGTCACTATTGCCACTTTATTTCAATAAAATACGTTATGGGGGAAAATTCAATCTCAGAAAAATGAGCTAAAATATTTCTTAATAATTTTATAATTTAGATTTACGTGTGTATTAACTTGAACTTTACTTAATTTACATGATTTACAAGAATAATCATAAGAGTGGGTAATTTTGGTAATCCACAAGCATGATGACGTAGGCTTGTGTTAGTCACGTGGTTCACGAGTCTCGGAATGGAATACCAGGCGGAGTATCTTATTATACCATAATGTATAATACCTGTACTGCGACTCCGTGTAGCGCGTGGTGTGTATGCGGCGCCCTCAACAGGTTGGGCGCCCAAACAATAGCCATGTTCCGCGCCGTCATCCCCGTGTGCGCGCCCAGCAGAGACCATTATAATGTATAACCAGCTGGTAGACCGAGCCTTCTCGTTTTTGTTTTTTATGCGTTAGTTTCAAAACAACTTACAAACGCGGTTACACTGTCTCACTCACCAACAGATGTCGCTGTTAGTTTTAAAATAATTTACTAAAAAGTGTCAAGCATCGATTTTTGGTAAATGAAAACCTATCTAGATCGATTTATAACCCCCAAAAACTACTATTTACGAAATTTTGTAAAAATCTTTGGAGCTGTTTCCGAGATTATAAAATTTTTGCTTATTTAAAGGTATAAAACAAGATAATACCTGAACTGCAACCCCGTGTAACGCGTGGTGCGTATGCGGCGCCCTCAACAGGTTGGGCGCCCAAACAATAGCCATATTCCGCGCCGTCATCCCCGTGTGCGCGCCCAGCAGCGACCATTATAATGTATAATACCTGTACTACGACCCCGTGTAACGCATGATGTATGTATGTAGCTTAGTCTACATGTAAACTGGAGAATTCATAGTTCATCTGGACTATACCTATCCAAAAAGGTTGTCGTATGGACACTTCTATACCGGATGATCCGAATTAAAGGTGAAACAACCAAAACCTTTCGCCATCGGTACTTCGGCACTCATCGTTTCAGCTTAATGCTGACTTAGTGATGATACAAACGTTCTAGATGCTTAAAACTAGTATCAATATAATGTATAATACCTGAACTGCAACCCCATGAAGAGCGTGGTGTGTATGCGGCGCCCTCAACAGGTTGGGCGCCCAAACAATAGCCATGTTCCGCGCCGTCATCCCCGTGTGCGCGCCCAGCAGAGACCATTATAATGTACAGGGTTATTTTCTAGTCAGTGCGCAAACTTTGCAGGGTGTTTCTACTCGTGATTCTGAACAACTTTTACTATGGGGCCACCTGAGAAATTAAAAAAAATTTTTGGGTATTCCATACATCTTTGCCGAGTAGGTATAAATTTTTCTATGGAACATCCAACTTTCTTTTTACGAATTCGCAGGTGGCCCCATAGTAGAAGTTGTTCAGAATCACGGGTAGAAACACCCTGCAAAGTTTGCGCACTGACTAAAAAATAACCCTGTATTACAGCAGAGACCATTATAATGTATAATACCTGTATAGTAGGTAAGAATTTCTATACAAAAAAATTTTGGGAGTTCCCGTGCGTGTTTCAGGTCGGTTCCGCTTTGGAAACGAATCTTTAGGCTATTCTTTAGCTATTCCGAGCCGGGGCCTTGCTAGCATACTTACAAAAAAAAAAATGGCAGCCATTTCAAACTTTTTTTATTGGCCAAAATTTTGTTATTTTGTAATCATTCAAAAATGGTAAGAGCTACAAATAACTATTGTATGAAAGATATGTTAAGCGTAAATTTCCGCATATGAATGTTATCAATAACTTTTTCATAATCCAATAGTTTGCGAGAAAAACATAGCACAACATGGCACAACTCACAAATTCGAAAGTATAAAGTAAGTAGTGAAGTTGGGGATTAAGAGTCACTCGCTGTGTGGGTAGACCATGCTACAATATCCTGCCTGATATTTAGTAACAAGCTTTCCGCCCAGCGGCTTTACCCGCTGATATATTTTGAAGTAAACAAGTTAATTTTATACAAATTTTCGTCCTCTGTTTTACCACTTTAAGTGATAAATTTTTTGGAATCCTTTCTTGATATTAATTAAGATTATTCAAATAACCTCTGTGCAAAATTTCAGGGTCCTAGGTCCAGTAGTATTGCCTGAGCGTGGTATACAATTTGTATGAAAAAAGTAGAGTTTGTTCGTTGTTGCCACATTTTGTTCTTTTTTGCTATCCTAACAGGACCTTGGGTCAGAACTATTAAAGAACAGCCTCAAGGGATTGCAAAAAAAGAAAAATGTGGCAACTACGAACAAATTTAATATTTTTACAAATTGTAAATCTATGCACAGGCAATACCACTGGACCTAGGTTCTTGAAATTTTGCGCAGAGGTTATTTTGGTTGGGTGAATTAACACCAGGAAAGGAATTTAAGAAAATCATCTCATAAGGTGGTAAAACTCAGGGTGTAAATTGGCAAAAAATTTGCTTGTTTACTTGAAAATATATTAGCGGGTAAAACCACTGGGCAGAAAGCTTGTTACTAAGTATCAGTCAGGATACCGTAGCAAGGTCTACCCACACAGTAAGTAATTCTTAATCCCCAACTTCACTACTTAATTCATATTTTAGATTTGGTGAGTTTTAGAAAAACTGCCATGTATTAAAGCGTTTTTCACAAACTATTAGATTATCAAAAAAGTTATTAGAGCAAGGTTGTGCAGAAATTTACGCGTAACATTTCTTCTATACAATGTTCATTTATAGCACTTACCAGTTTTGAGTTATTACAAAATAACAAAATTTTGGCCAATAAAAAAAGTTTGAAATGGCTGCCATTTTTTTTTTGTAAGTATGCTAGCAAGGCCCCGGCTCGGAATAGCTAAAGAATAGCCTAAAGATTCGTTTCCAAGGCGGGGCCAAACTTTTACACGCGCGGGAACTCTCACTTAAGCGATCTTGCGTACTAGTACTGCGACCCCGTGTAGAGCGTGGTGTGTATGCGGCGCCCTCAACAGGTTGGGCGCCCAAACAATAGCCATATTCCGCGCCATCATCCCCGTGTGCGCGCCCAGCAGAGACCATTCATCATCTTCCTGCCCTTATCCCATTTACTTGGGGTCGGCGCAATACGTTTTGTTGAACACAAACTCGTGTTGCAAAGGATTTGGCTTAATTTTACGATCGGCCGCCTACCAGACGTCAACCCTCCTTGGGAATGCTTTTGTGGTGGATTAACCGCCACCATACGGTTGGCCCTGGCTGCTCGGGTCGGTTTTATCCCTCGGTCGCCTCTTACGACCTCCACGGGAAGAGAGGGGGTGGTGCTATTCTACTCTGCCGGCACCACACGGCACAGCAGAGACCATTATAATGTATACCTGAACTGCAACCCCGTGTAGCGCGTGGTGCGTATGCGGCGCCCTCAACAGGTTGGGCGCCCAAACAATAGCCATATTCCGCGCCGTCATCCCCGTGTGCGCGCCCAGCAGCGACCATTATAATGCATATTACAGCAGAGACCATTATAATGCATATTACAGCAGAGACCATTATAATGCATATTACAGCAGAGACCATTATCCTACTAATATTATAAAGGCGGATGTTTGTGTGTGTGTTGGTTACGACATCACGCTAAAACGGCTGATTAGATTGACATGAAATTTTACACAAATATAGAAGAGCATCTAGAATAACACATAGGCTACTTTTTACCACGGAAAAATGTCTCATTCCCACGGGATCACGCATTTTCCAATATTTTTGAAATAGGTGGCGTGACTGAGCCGATTCGCGTTTTAAACGTTTTCGCCGAAAACTAACAGCGACATCTCTTGGCGAATAATGCTTTTTTCCCGCGGAATAATAGGTTGCAGCGGGTGAAACCGCTGACGGGCAGCTAGTAATGTATAATACCTGAACTGCAACCCCATGAAGAGCGTGGTGAGTATGCGGCGCCCTCAACAGGTTGGGCGCCCAAACAATAGCCATATTCCGCGCCGTCATCCCCGTGTGCGCGCCCAGCAGAGACACGCGGCGCAGGTGACGCATTAGGTACGCTAGCGTTCTGAAACAAATACATTAATTTATATTAGTTGTTCAATAAACCTAGAAGAACATACCTACTTTATGACATGATCATTGCAAGTATGGATTGATATAAGTAATTAGACAATCAGTAACTTCTTCATCTTATCAAACACAAAAGAAAAGGAACCGAAATGGCAACATTATTGTGTACGTTTTCTTCATATTACATGACATTTGAGCAAGTTATCAACAAAAATGTTACCATTTCTTTTGTGAACCAGATTACATGCAGCTTTATTTACCTATTAAATTCTAAAACATTTGAAATTAGTGGCTGCAACTTGTAATGGGTGCAACTGTCTGGTATAAGTAAGGCCGGCTACGCCGGCATATAGTGGGTGCAGCGATTCCGACACGAGTAACCCACGTGCAGGACATACAAGACATGCTTCCTTACATAGACACATTTTCAGTGTTGCCAGTGCCGTATGTTCAAAAGTTACTTACACTCTTTGAAAAAGTTACGTTTTGAAGAAAGAAGTTACGCCACATTTTTTCTCATAAAAATATTTTTTTTCGCTTTTCACGTGGGTAATATAGATAAAAAAAAAGTCAGTGTTGTTTAGGTGTTTTTTCACGTGCTAAATATAGATACAATGGTTTTCATTATATTTTTCATTGTTGTGTAGGTGAATCTTTCACTAACAGCCGATGTTTCGGTTCATGACACTGAGAAACGTAAATCTAAAATAGAAAATTGAATGCAAGTTACTATCTACATAGTATTTCAGTCTATTCTGTAATATTATAAACTATGAATTTTCTTTTTCACGAAATGTTACGTAAAAGTTACGCCCGTGACTAGGTTACGCCAAGGTTACGCTTAGGGCTGAAAAGTTACGTAAAACGTAACAAAAGTTACGTTCTGGCAACGCTGCACATTTTCAGACTTTTTATTACTTAGCCGCCCACATCTTATATACGACGGTTTATAAATCGGCATATTATTCACAAATCTTGCAGAATAGAACGAACACACATACCTATAATGTGGCGGGGGTAGTTTGGCCACCGCCCTCCTGACAGCCCTTAATCTACTGCTCTCATCCATGGTGTGCGCGTCAGCAGGTGTGGGGTTGGGTCCGTCCGGGTTGTGCGGGGCGACTGCGCCCACGAACGATTCGTACAGCTGGTAGGTGCACAGGGGGTTTGGTAGTTCGCTGTAAGGGAAAATATTGTGAATATTATTTTGAGTTTTGGGTGGTTGTTCGAATTATTTATGGATATTGATTTTTAGTGTGTCAGTGAAATGTTGTTTTTAATGTGCGTAAGCTCACGAAAGTTATTAAAATTGAGTGTAAGTTGTTAAAAGTGTGTGTAAATATGAGAAAGAGTTAATTTATGAGAGTCGGTGTAACTTACACGAATGTATAGTTCCTTAGCGTGAAACTAAATGAAGTTTAATGGTGATATGTGTAAGTTTGTGGAACGGTGTTCCACGGTTTATTACATGTAAATATTTTAAGGAATGTGTGTGTAAACTTGTGAAAAGATGTTTATTGTTTATAAGTTTGTGAAAAAATGGGTGTCTAAATTTTTTAAACTATAAGTAAGTGTGTGTAAGCCAGTATGATACAAAATCAAACCGCTACAAACCGGAAATACATCTTCAGCAAGCTCGCGACCGCGTGCGGATCTGACACGACCGCTGGGGCTGCCAAGTCGGGCATCCCACCGGCATCGAATTCCGCCCTCAGTTTCTGCGTAAGACCGGAGCCCCCGGAGAGGCGGTAGATTCCGTCCACCGCGCCCCGGGCCTCTATAGCAGCTGCACACGCCACCAACACCAAGGGGACTAGACAGAAGAGAGGGAACATGTAAGACAAGGACAAAACATTGAGAAAAACATGGACAAAAGTAGAGAGATGGGGCCTAAAGTAGATAAAAAAACAATGAATTACTAGCTTAATTGAGCCAGCGCTTAAATTGCTCATGCCACCAAAACCAAGGGGACTGGATAAAAGAGAAGGAACATGTAAGACAAGGACAAAACATGGACAAAAGAAATGAAAAAAGATTGGCCTTCTTCTATAGAAATGATAAGCATATCATATCATTAATACTCGTAATCATGCTAAAGTCGAGCTAATTTAAAAAGTCATATATTGTCTGGGTTTGAGCTGTCAATACTGGCTTCCTAAACTGGACCAACTTTAGACAGAAAGGTATGGTAGGTAGGTATATGCCATCGACGGCGCCCCGGGCCTCTATAGCTGCTGCACACGCCACTAATACCAAGGGGACTAGACAATAGAGAAGGGACATGTAAGACAAGGACAAAACATGGACAAAAGAAGATAGATTGGCCTTTTACCACTGAGTTCATATTCATATATCATTAATAATAATTCTAAAGTCGCGCCAATTTTGTAGTAGTAGCGCCAATTCAAAAGCTTATTTTGACATCTATTGTCTGGGTTTGCTAGCTTTAGCTGTCAATACTGGCTTCCTAAACTGGACCAACTTTAGACAGAAAGGTATGGTAGGTAGGTAGCTGCCATCGACGGCGCCCCGGGCCTCTATAGCAGCTGCACACGCCACCTATACCAAGGGGACTGGACAGAAGAGAGAAGGAACATGTAAGACAAGGACAAAACATTGACAAAATAAATACAAAAAGATTGGCCATCTCCTATTGAGTTGAGAAGCATATCATATCATGAATATTCATGCTAAAGTCGAGCCAATTTAAAAAGTCATATGTTGTCTGGGTTTGAGCTGTAAATACTGGCTTCCTAAACTGGACCAACTTTAGACAGAAAGGTATGGTACCACCAATACCAAAGGGACTAGACAGAAGAGAGAAGGAACATGTAAGACAAGGACAAAACATGGTCAAAAGATATGGAAATAGATCGGCCTTCCCCTATTAAGATGACAAGCAAATCATATCATTAACACTCGTAATCATGCTAAACTCGAGCCAATTTAAAAAGTCATATATTGTCTGGGTTTGAGCTGGCAATACTGGCTTCCTAAACTGGACCAACTTTAGACAGAAAGGTATGGTAGGTAAGTAGATGCCATCGACGGCGCCCCGGGCCTCTATAGCAGCTGCACACGCCACCAATACCAAGGGGACTAGACAGAAGAGAAGGGACATTTAACATATATAAAGACGAACACAGAAGAATTTAAATTATAGGTAGGCAGAGGAAAGGTGTTATGATAGCCGGTTACCGAACCAGAATATTTTCAAATCATTCAATAATAATCAATCGTTTAAACAATCTAATAGCTAAATCTATAGCTGCTGCGCACGCGACCATCACAAAGGAGACTGGTTAAGAGACAAAACATATTCGTAAGACAAGGACAAAAACAAGGGAAAACCATGGCTAAGAAAGAAAATATTCCTAAACTAAAGTTAATCTACATCAGGTTGAACCAAATTAAACCTTTGGCCCAGTACACACATTTTTTTGACGACTTTTTTGCCAGCCATATAAACGGCAGCTGGCTATCGTTTTGACGTTGTTAGGACTAAATTGCACCAGTATTTAACCACAACCGAAATTGGTTAAGCTTATTATGACACTCACCATCATGCCCACAGTTTAGTAAATGCTCTCCAAGATCACAGCCGAAAACTCTTTCCTTCAGTATGCCCTGTTGCTTCAAACTTCTTCTAGAAGGCCGCGAGAGTATGAAACTTCTGAACAAAGAGATCAGCTTCCCATGTTTGCGAAGGACTGGTTTGATTGGTGCTACTGCTACGGACCTGTTAAAGATAAAAATACGTACTTAGTAAAATAAAATTAAGAATTAATAAAGCTATAAAACTGGTCACTTCTAATTAGTGGTACCGAACGGATATCAAAGACGCGATTTTAGGTATACACAATTTTAGGTAATGGTCCCATTAGTGAAAAAAATCCTGGAAAAATCAAATTAAATACAAATCATTTGGGGGGGGTGTGTTCTACTGACAAAACTAATAAAATTGTTAGATACTTTTCTTCGGAATATGAAATAACAGATTGGACCTCCCATACAAAAAATGTTGTAGAAGTATGCCACTTTGTATGGGAGACCCAATGATTTTCTTTATACTAATTTCGAAAAAAGTTTCTGATAAGAGTTGTTTAGTTTTATTATATATGCAAATTACCCGACAATAGGAGGTGGTTGTGTCATATGCCTCGGCACTTTGTCTCCGATAACAGCTACACAGTGATGTGGGAAGAAACCCACTCTGAACCCACGCTTGCCGCGCCACCAGAGAGATTCGTTTGGACCTGAAACACATATTAATAACATTTATTTAATGTAAAGTAAGTATGACATATAGTTATATAGTATATAACACCAGGTCAATCATTCAGGTTGACTCAAGGAATGTTATACCGGGAGTAACAGAAAGGGTATTACAAGCCGAAAGGAGGTGAAGGTACTAATGAAACTGAACAACTTTCCCTATGGAACATGGGTCGAAATATGAAAAAAAAAAATTGGACCTCCCATACAAAATTGCCGATCAGCTGATTGAATTACTATGGGAGGTCCAAATTTTTTTTGCATATTTCGACCCATGTTCCATAGGGAAAGTTGTTCAGTTTCATGAGTACCTTGACCTCCTTTCGACTTGTTATACCCTTTCTGTTACTCCCTGTATAAGGTGTAAAAAAATCAACTGCAAATATTTTAAGGGGTGAACCAGTCCGTGAAACTGAACAACTTTTCCCAAGGAACATAGGTCGAAATATGAAAAAAAAATTTGGACCTCCCATACAAAATGTACCAGCCGGCCGAGTCAATTTGTATAGGAGGTCCAAATTTTTTTTCAAAATTCGACCTATGTTCCTTGGGAAAAGTTGTTCAGTTTTATGGGCTGATTCACCCCTTAAAATATTTGCAGTTGAGTTTTTTACATACTGTATAGTTGTTTCTAATTGCGATTAAAATTACATAGACCCGTATGGATAGCTTTTTAGGTTTAAAGATTATTAGAGTTGTTTCTTTTTTTACTTATTGTTTATAGATCATTTCTCCAAGCCAATTCATAATTTTGTGCGGTTTTAGGTATTTCGTTAGGTAGATATTTAGGTATTTCTGATTTTTGACATTATTCATAGAAAAAAAAACTAAAGATGAAAATTTATTGTTCTTGGTATTAAACAAACGGTAATAGATGTGCAAATGCATTTTGTGCCATTTTTTTCAACTAGAATATCGAATTTGAATTAAGCCCCCTATTTTACGCTATTTACTCAAAAGCAACTCATGAAAAAAAATTAGAGTCGTTTAAATAGGTATTATAAATTTCGGATTAGTAATATATGTCGCTCATACTAATTTGTGCGCAATTCACTCACACATTATTTTTTTTTTTATTTTTTATCTTGTGACAACCTGTATACCTATAAAAAAATATTAAAGTTATGAGAGTTTGCATTTACATTATTTTATTGGGGTACTGAGTCACAATTTGTAATTTGTGCCTATTTCATCCACTAATTATCATCATTATATAGGGTGTATTTTTATTAGTGGCGGATCCGTTAAGGGTGTGTTCTGTCAATGAAACTGAACAACTTTCCCCAAGGAACATAAGGTCGAAATACGAAAAAAAATTTTGGTCTTCCCATGCTATGTGTGTTGGCCGGCAGGATCAATTTGTATGGGAGGGCCAATTTTTTTTTTCATATTTCGACCTATATTCCTTGGGGAAAGTTGTTCAGTTTCATTGACAGAACACACCCTTAACGGATCCGCCACTAATAAAAATACACCCTATATGTTCTTCATACATTATTTCGCAAGCGGGGTTAGCGCTGGGCAGCGCGGGCGGGGCAAACTGTGTGAGAGGTGCGGGCGGGGCAAAGCGGCTGCCGCCTACGCGGCGCTCGCGCGGTAACGATCACGTGTTGTTTGCAGCGTTGCCAAACCGTCTCCAAAACGGACGGTTGCTCGTTCCTTTTGGTGATGGACCGTCCCTTTTGGACGGTCAAGACACTCTTTGTTGTAATAAATGATGCCCGTGATGGGCACAAGAAAATGTAGTGAAATGGTTCGACCGCTCGGATCTGCCAGCGTGCGTGTTTGACTGTGACTGTATTTTAAATCCGGAAAATGGTATTTTATACATTCGGGCTCTTTTAAAGGTTGTAATTTTATTAGTGGCGGATCCGTTAAGGTTGTCTTCTGTCAATGAAACTGAACAACTTTCCCCAAGGAACATGGGTAATAATATGAATATGAAAATAAATTGGCCCTCCCATACAAATTGACCCGGCCGACCAACACACTTAGTATGGGACGACAATTTTTTTTTTCGTATTTCGACCTATGTTCCTTTGGGAAAGTTGTTCAGTTTCATTGACAGAACACACCCTTAACGGCTCCGCCACTAACAAAATGGCATCCTAGATATTAAGTAAAAACTTTGAAAAAGTCGGCAACCAAGGTGAAAAACGCAAAATCTAAATGGCTATTATAGCTGGGAAGCCGACAATGCTACATGTGTAGTGGCTAAAGCGCACTTCTCAGTGCTTACATACATACATAGACTTTTTTTACCTACCCAAAGCACTTTGGGGTCGAGTGGGGTATTTTAAGGCATTTCAGTTATCTTTTTAGAAACAAAAACACGTTACAATTCATTGCAAGAAAATGTATTAGCAAGTCACAAAAACAAATTACCTACTGCTTCTTCAACGACCGATGTTAATGCTGTGACAGCGTCTTGGGTTGAAAGTCCTTTCCTAAACCCATATTGAGATTTCGATAAGATCTTATATTTGTCTAGGTAGCTTATAAGACGATTGTTAAGCAGTTTCTCAATAATTTTTCAAAAAGAATTTAGTACAGATATAGGCCTGTAGTTATTTACGTCGTCTCTATCACCACTCTTGTAAACAGGTGTCACGATCGATTTCTTAAGAGCCTTGGGAAATATACCCGTTTTGAAACAAAGGTTTGCAAGTTCAGTTAGCAAGGGAACAATTATTATCTTTAGACATTTTTTGAAATTTTGTGGGTATCTCATCCCAGCCAGGAGAACTTGCAGAATCTAAGCCCATAAGAATACTTTCAACCTCTAGTGAGTGTGTCTCAAGCAATACAAAGGAAGTGTCATGTGTGCCTAGTACATTTGAGCTTACAGTACTTCCAACTCTGGTTTGATTTATAATTTCATCAG
Organism: Phthorimaea operculella; assembly: GCA_024500475.1. Classification (NCBI taxonomy): domain Eukaryota; kingdom Metazoa; phylum Arthropoda; class Insecta; order Lepidoptera; family Gelechiidae; genus Phthorimaea; species Phthorimaea operculella. The sequence goes on along the minus strand of JANFCV010000050.1, from coordinate 643,475 downwards.
CCAGTGATTTACCAATTTGGACGAAAAATTCATTTAAATAATTTACAGAATTAAGCGGTCCCGGCATTATATATGAATGCATGCACAATCTATGGCGGGGTCCAAACGTAACACCTGTTGCAGCGCTAATGCATGCGTCTGTCAGATACATACAAATTTCGAATTCCCCAAACCCACGTTAAAACAATGCATGCGTTATCGCTTCGCTAAAGTAGCGCAAAACAGACGTAACGTTACGTGTGAACCTGTAATTGGTAGGTACACAGGGTATACGCAACCGGTTTGTCAAAATCATAAAAAATGGTAGTGTAAGTATACCGATTACCGATTTTGACAGCTATATTCTATTCTATTTCAGCCCATTGCAGTCCACTGCTGGACGTAGGCCTCTCCCAGGGAACGCCATAAGGCACGATCTCCCGTTTATGCCATCCAGTCGCTACCAGCCGCCTTTTTTAAGTCATTGGTCCATCTGGCCGAAGGGCGTCCAACGCTACGCTTGCCGAGGCGTGGCCTCCACTCGAGAACCCGCTTACTCCACCGTCCGTCGGTTCTACGACAAATGTGGCCAGCCCACTGCCACTTCAGCTTGCTACACTTCCAGACTATGTCCGTCACTTTGTTCTTTTGTCGGATGGCCTCATTCCGGACTTTATCCATTATAGAAATACCAAGCATAGACCTTTCCTTTGTCAAGTTCCACGTCTCGGCTCCGTAGGTCATGACTGGTAGGACGCATTGATCGAACACCTTGGTCTTGAGGCATTGTGGCAAAGATGATTCGAGGATGTGACGCAGCTTTCCAAATACTACCCAGCCAAGCTGCACTCTTCTGGTGATTTCAGCCTCAAAGAACCTTTCCATACTGTCAAGTTCCACGTCTCGGCTCCGTAGGTCATGACTGGTAGGACGCATTGATCGAACACCTTGGTCTTGAGGCATTGTGGCAAAGATGATTCGAGGATGTGACGCAGCTTTCCAAATACTACCCAGCCAAGTTGCACTCTTCTGGTGATTTCAGCCTCAAAGTTGTCTCTTCCCATCTGCAAAGTTTGCCCAAGGTACACATATTTCTGGACAACTTCAAGGACTACACCTTCGACGGAGACCGGCTCGGGGATTATGTGTTGATTGAACATGACCTTCGTCTTATCCAAGTTCATCCCAAGTACAACTACACGTCTCGAGGCAGAGTTAAGACTAGATAACATTTTTTGCAGGTCTTGCAGCGATTTGGCCATTATGACTTTCGCCGTTGACGTTGATGCCCAGTCCATCCCACTGTAGAGTTTTGAAGACATCTTCCAATGCGTTGGTGAAGAGTTTCGGGGATATAACGTCACCCTGTCTTACACCACGGAGCAATTGGATGGGTCTTGTACTATGGTTTTGTACTTGAACGGACATCGTAGCCATTTGATAAAGTTTTCTCAGCACCTCCACATACCGCCCGTCGACTTGACAGCGCTGCAAGGACTCCAAAACAGCCCAGGTTTCGATAGAGTCGAAGGCTTTTTCGTAGTCCACAAAAGCCATACACAGTGGTTGGTTGTACTCCTCCGTCTTCTGTATAACCTGCCTTACAGTATGGATGTGGTCTACGGTACTGAAGCCCTTACGAAACCCGGCCTGTTCCGGTGGTTGAAAGGCGTCAAATCTTGATGCCAAACGATTCGTGACGACTCTCGAGAACAGCTCATAGACGTGGCTCAGAAGTGTGATCGGCCTATAGTTTTTGAGAAGCGTTTTGTCTCCTTTTTTGAAAAACAATGCCACTACACCTCTGCTCCAAGCCTTCGGGGTTGTCCCATTGGCTATTACAGAGTTGAAAAGCCTTTTCAGCTCCTCGAGGACAGGTTTTCTACCGGCCTTGAGTAACTCAGAGGCCACTCCGTCTTCCCCGGGAGCCTTCCCATTCTTAAGCTGTCTGAGAGCCGCCCCGTTTTGTCTATATCTACGTCCGGGAGATCTTCTGTAAAGGGGCGGGAGAGGGGAGCTCTTGGGTCTGGGGTCGCATCAGGTGGAGGCTTTTTCGCATGCGAGGCATACAGATTTCCATAGAAGTCCTCAATTTCAGCGAGAATCTCTGGAACCGATGTGACAGTTACACCATTCGAGGTAATTTTGACAGCTGCTGTGATGCAATGGTAGTGCGAATGCCTGCGACGCAGAAGGTTCCGGGTTTCATTACCGGCATGGGACATTCACAACACTAAGTTGATATTTTATCACTTAGTGATTGTATTACCAGTCCCAGTCTGGTAAGGGCATTGCATTCTGAACTACCTCATTGTCCAAAAAGAAAGATGGTTCCGTGTTTTGGAAGGCACGTTAAACCGTCCGTCTCGGTTGCTGCCTATGATTAATAAAACGGCGGTCGTTAGATAACCATGTCAGAAGCCTGCTATTTGGAGTTGGAGTAGACGGTTGAAAAACCTGGGTTAATCGGGTCGTTGGACGACTCGGTGACCTACTCGAAAAGAAGAAGTTTACCCTCCCGTTATTTTTCAGGGTTCTGAACCCCAAGGGTACCCAGTAACTGATACTTCACTGTCTGTCCGTCCATCCATCTATGACCAGGAGGCTGTATCTCATAAACCGTGATAGCTAAAGTTGAAATTTTCGCATGCGTCGTATTTCTGTTGCCGTTATAACAACAAATACTAAACATTAAAATAAAATAAAATATGAGGGGGGCTGTCATACAAATATTTGTTTAATATCGTATTTCTTGTGGGAATGAGCGAATTTCCCGCGGTAAAAAGTATCCAACCAGGGCTAGTAGCTACATCATATCATAGAAAGACTCGTTATTAAGTTTTACCGCACAATACATAATAGTACTAGGTACAGAACACGTACTCTGCCATAGCAATTCAACAAATAGAAAACTTTACTCGCGATAATAAAGGCTTTGGATACCTACTTTATATTAGCCTATACTCATCCATCACGCGCTCAAGCAAAGATAAGCCGAATGGCTGCGCACGAGAGTTCATCTGCCGCCGACTACCTCTGAAGGTCACAGCCGGCGCGCTTTGTGAGGATGCGAATTTCGAAATTTATATGAAAGTACCTACGAAAAGTATACTGGGGTACATTTATACAACTTCCGTAACTTAATGCGATACCGATTCGTTATACGGAATCTCCATACAAATATCGTGGCGGTAGGTATATACGAAGTCCATATCCGCTCAACCCAGGCTCGACTTGGCCCCAAAGTTTTCGGGGTAGGTATAAAAAGAAAAGATCAATTTATGTATGTTTGTAAGCACTGAGAAGTGACGCTCGAGCCACTACACATGTAGCATCGTCGGCTCCCCAGCTAAATAAGCCATTTAGATTTGCCGTTTTTTTTTACTATCATTCAGTTCTAATCTACCCATAAACATGTTGGTAGGTAAGTAGGTAGCCAGGCACCTAACCAAATATGCTTCAGATTCACTCAAATATAGTATGTCCATTTTAAAAATCCCATTTTGATAGCTGCCAAATCCATACCAGAAGACCGGTCAACAAAGAAAGATAACTCTCATGTCAAAGCGTTGGTATGATTTTTACAACTGTCATATTGGCTTTTATAAAAGTCGCGAGATTAAAATGATTTAATCGAAATGACAATAAAGATTAAATGTACAAAAACAGGTACCTACGTAAATAAACAAAGGGGGTTTTTCTAAGAAATCACATGCATTGTATTGCCGTTTGAGCGGTGTCGCAGCCGCCACCGCCACGCACTGCGCCGCCGCCGCCGCCGCTGCGCCGACCCCGCTTCACTGCGGTCATTAACCTCTGAACGCATTTTATTGAAAATGTGGTATATTTCTTGAAATTATGGAATAAAGTGGCACAACTTCATACATCCGAATTGTCACAACTTTACAGTATTAAATTTGTGAACTCTAATGACTTTAATATTCTTTTCTATGTTATGTAAGGCATTTCAGTTTATTTTTTTAATATTTGAATGAAGTATTGCATCAATTAGGCACATTTTTATGATTTGATCTTATTTATGCTTTTTAAGATCAGTTGTGCATATTTCATTGACTCTAATATTTTTTTGATCTCGTTTATGTAATTTTGACATTACTATGGTTTGTAGTGGTCGAAAATTACACAAAATGGAAAATTACACTATCCAATCTGTCACATTCACAATACTGGCATATTTTCAAACTTTAATATATTTACAGATACTTAAAAGTTAAAAATAAAATATGTGTCACCAATCCCTGAATTGCCAATTTTGGAAGCATGAAAAATGGCACAATAATGCCAAATGTGCTTTATAGACACACATTGCACCACTATATGCAAAAATGAGCGACTCTAGAATTTTTGTAAGTTATGGCCTCAAATCAAGCTAGCCGTATCGGACTAACAATCGAAGTGGCTTAGTACACTCCTAGAGAAGCTACGCATACCAATGCCACAAATGCAATAATCTCAACACAGGTAACTATAGGCCGGCATATAGTGGTGCAACAATCTCGACACAGGTTACTCTAGGCCGGCATATGGTGACTGGTACGCCTGGAGCAGATATGGCGGTAACAACGCCCCTGCTTACAGGTCTGGGTGTGGTATGATATCAAAGAAACTTAGTCTATTATCAACAGTCTATTTTCCTACCTGGCATATCAATAATAGAAATCATATCGCCGACTTCGAACGATATCTCATCCCGTGCCTGAGACACGTAAGGCCTCACGGAGTATGCTGCAGCCACTGCTGGGGTGTTGATGGTCTAACTACCCCGCAAGGGGTACAGGCGTTATTTTGTGATTGCTAACCGATTATTTACACAGTCGAGCCATTTTTGACATGAAATTTTTACAGCTGAAAAGTCCGTACTAGATAAAGTGTCAACAAAGGAAATAATGGATTGTAGTAGACTACGAAACCTCAAAAGAGCCTTGTCATATCTTTAGCATAAGCATCTATTTGACAGCTTTCATATAATCTCTCTCTCGCTCTTTTGCTTATACTGCTGTCAAAATTGCCTTTTAGAAGTGACCAAAGACATTATAATTTAGTATCTTACCCGGCATATCAATGATAGAAATCATGTCCCCAACTTCGAAGGATATTTCATCTCTAGCCTGAGACACGTAAGGCCTCACGGAGTATGCGGCGGCCACTGCTGGTGTGTTGATGGTCTGCCAGTCCTCGCCCGCCACCAGCAGCTTGTGACCTGGAAGAAGAAAAAAATTGTGATGAAAATATATTTTTCTCAAACATGCTAGGAAATATGACAATTTCTTTCAAAAAAACAATTCAGAAAGTTTGACTTTGTCTGTGAGTTTGCAAATTTCTGAACGATTTCTTTTTGACACAACTGCAATGGATTCCAATAAGATTCCAATACAACTTTTCTGGCGCGATATCGAAATCGTTCAGAAATTACAAAATAAAAAAAGAATAACTCCAAATCCACATCTTGACCTAGTAATCAGTAAAACAACTATTTATATCAAATTACTATAAAATAAATTAAAATCTTTACCTTTTCCTAGCGTTTTTTTGAGAAAAGCACTATGTAAGCCTCGGCATTTTCCCCGAGGCTTACATAGTGCTTTTCGTATAATTAAAGTCCTCGCCTGCGGCTCGGACTCTACTCGTCAATCAAAGTCTTCTTTTCCGTCCAAGTCAACAACCTACTAGTCTAGAGATAAATTTAAAAATGCTACTGAAGCATTTTAGTTACAGCAGATGACAGTAACGCTGTTTCACTTAGTTGGGAAACCATCATCTAATATGCTCACCTTTGTTGTCCATCTGCAACCAGTTCAACACCGGTCCGCAGTTGATGGAGTCGTCAGCTATGATGGTGCACGTAGTCTGCCACCAGGAGCCACTCCCCGCTATATATTACATACACAATACATTATATCTCACCTTTGTTGTCCATCTGCAACCAGTTCAACACCGGTCCGCAGTTGATGGAGTCGTCAGCTATGATGGTGCACGTAGTCTGCCACCAGGAGCCACTCCCCGCTATATATTACATACACAATACATTATATCTCACCTTTGTTGTCCATCTGCAACCAGTTCAACACCGGTCCGCAGTTGATGGAGTCGTCAGCTATGATGGTGCACGTAGTCTGCCACCAGGAGCCACTCCCCGCTATATATTACATACACAATACATTATATCTCACCTTTGTTGTCCATCTGCAACCAGTTCAACACCGGTCCGCAGTTGATGGAGTCGTCAGCTATGATGGACAGGTGGTGCACGTAGTCTGCCACCAGGAGCCACTCCCCGCTATATATTACATACACAATACATTATATCTCACCTTTGTTGTCCATCTGCAACCAGTTCAACACCGGTCCGCAGTTGATGGAGTCGTCAGCTATGATGGACAGGTGGTGCACGTAGTCTGCCACCAGGAGCCACTCCCCGCTATATATTACATACACAATACATTATATCTCACCTTTGTTGTCCATCTGCAACCAGTTCAACACCGGTCCGCAGTTGATGGAGTCGTCAGCTATGATGGACAGGTGGTGCACGTAGTCTGCCACCAGGAGCCACTCCCCGCTATATATTACATACACAATACATTATATCTCACCTTTGTTGTCCATCTGCAACCAGTTCAACACCGGTCCGCAGTTGATGGAGTCGTCAGCTATGATGGACAGGTGGTGCACGTAGTCTGCCACCAGGCGGCGCCACTCCTCGCTGCCCGCGTTCACTCGCTTGGCCTCCTCGGAGAGCGCGGGCAGCCCGGACACCTTGCGGTCATATATGCATCTGGAAGTAAGAGAAAGTTATTTTATAATTTTGTGTATTTGTAGAGGTCAAGAAGTCTGTGTGGCACACGCTGCTGTGTGTAAGCCCCCGAAGGGGGCACGTGGTATGCGTGGCACGCTGCTGCGTGTAAGCCCCCGAAGGGGGCACGTGGTATGCGTGGCACGCTGCTGCGTGTAAGCCCCCGAAGGGGGCACGTGGTATGCGTGGCACGCTGCTGCGTGTAAGCCCCCGAAGGGGGCACGTGGTATGCGTGGCACGCTGCTGCGTGTAAGCCCCCGAAGGGGGCACGTGGTATGCGTGGCACGCTGCTGTGTGTAAGCCCCCAAAGGGGGCACGTGGTATGCGTGGCACGCTGCTGTGTGTAAGCCCCAAGGGGGCACGTGGTATGCGTGGCACGCTGCTGTGTGTAAGCCCCCAAAGGGGGCACGTGGTATGCGTGGCACGCTGCTGTGTGTAAGCCCCCAAAGGGGGCACGTGGTATGCGTGGCACGCTGCTGTGTGTAAGCCCCCAAAGGGGGCACGTGGTATGCGTGGCACGCTGCTGTGTGTAAGCCCCCAAAGGGGGCACGTGGTATGCGTGGCACGCTGCTGTGTGTAAGCCCCCAAAGGGGGCAGGGGCACGTGGTATCTTTGTCACGCTGATGCGTACCTGTGCAGCATGTCGTCGAGTTGCAGGAAGTTCTCCTTGTTCCTGGTGAGGGTCCACTCCTTGACGTCGCTGCCCTCCGTCCAGCTGCCTGTGAGAGGCCGGATGTCCACGTTGCTCTCGCTTTTGGAGTTTACGTGTGAACGCACCCTGAGGCACACCCATCCTGGAAACATTTATGATTCAGTAAATGTCATCATAACATAAGTATAGTGTGAAATTTTACTAGTGACCGATAGCGAAAATTCAGAACCAGCTGGTGATAAGGGACACCTTTCCCCAAGGAACATAGGCAGTGTTCTTCCTTCTCTTTTAATGTTGTTGCCGAGGAGGATGTTAAGAAGCATATACTATCTATTAAATCTACTGCTGTGGGCAATGATGATCTCTCCTCCCGTATGATCTCTCTTATCCTCGCCGAACTCTTGCCAATCCTTACTCACATCTTTAATTTCTCTCTGGCGACGAGTTCTTTCCCATCAGCATGGAAACGTGCTGATGTTATTCCCCTTCCTAAAGTTCCCAATCCTTCATCATTCTCCCAATTCCGTCCAATCTCCATCCTTCCATTCCTATCCAAGGTCCTTGAGCACATTGTCCACAAGCAGCTATCTGACTTTATTATCTCTAATTGTCTTCTATCTCCTTACCAGTCAGGCTTTCGTGCTGGTCATAGCACCGTAACAGCGCTTATTAAAGTCACGGACGATATTCGCCATGCTATGGAGAATAAGGCTTTGACTATCCTTATTTTACTCGATTTTAGCAATGCCTTCAACTCCGTTGACTTTGATATTCTTCTCGCTATCCTTCGCTCTCTTAACATCTCTTCTTCGGCAATAACCTGGTTCGATTCATACCTTCGGGGTCGCACGCAGCGGGTCCACTCTGATGAGGCTTTCTCGGAATGGTGTGACCTTTCTGCGGGTGTTCCTCAAGGTGGCGTCCTTTCACCTCTTCTCTTCTCGGTTTTCATTAACACAGTTACTTCTGTTATTTCTTCTAGCTTCCATCTTTATGCAGACGATTTGCAGATTTATCGTCATTTCACCTATGACGATATCAATGGTGCTACTGCGGCTATCAATAATGATCTCAGAAAAATTGCAGAATGGGCTGAATCTTTCGGTCTCGTGGTCAACCCAATAAAATCTCAGGCCATGCTTTTTTGGTAGTTCTTATATGTGTAAGCAAATAGACTATCCTAGTATCCCACCTGTTATTTATAACGGCACGTCTATAGCTTACACAAAAACTGCCAAAAATCTTGGAATTATACTAGATTCTAATCTCAGTTGGACTGCGCAGGTCAACGCTGTTAGCAGCAAAGTATTCTTTTCTTTCCATTCGCTGAAACGCCTCCAAAACTTTCTGCCTCTAAAAACTAAAATCAATCTTGCTCAAACACTTCTTTTTCCCCTCTTCGACTACGCGGACACTTGCTACTTGGATGCCACTGAGGAGTTGTTGAGCAAACTTGAGCGTCTCCAAAACCTCTGCATCAGATTCATTTTCGGCTTACGCAAATACGACCACGTCTCACAGTTTCGCTCACAACTCAAGTGGCTTCCAATCCGGTATCGAAGAAATGCCCATGTTCTTTCTTGTCTGTACAATGTTCTATACAACCCATCTTCTCCTTCTTACCTAAAAGAACGCTTCAATTTCTCTCGTCCCCCGGACAAGCTTTGTCGCCCCCATATAAGAACGATTCTCTCGATACCCATACACCACTCCGACTTCTACAGTTATTCGTTTACTGTGCATGCGGCCAGACTGTGGAACTCCTCCCGCACACAGTGCGTGATAGCCCTTCTCTTTCTATCTTTAAGAAACGAGTAAAAGAGCATTATCTTTCTCTTTCAAGTTAATACGTATTTTTTTTTTGTATATGTAGGTATATATTTAAAATAATTTTATGTATTTATGTATATGCATAGGTATTTGTGTGTATTATATGTAATATTATGTAAGTGTATATAAATTTATATACGTAGGTACTATTCTTGTATTCCTAAACTCATTTATATCATAGTAAGTTGTACACGCCCACTGCCTCACTTTATGCCATCTCACTACCCTAGGTCTGCTGTAAGAGATTTCTTTTTAGAAATAAGCTGACCTGTTGTGTATTGTTCTGTATGTTATGTTCTTTGTTTTTTTATTGTGTACAATAAACGGTTAAATAAATAAAATAAATAAATAGGCCGAAAACGTAAAAAAAAAATTTGACGTCCCATAGTAACTCAAATCAGCTGATCGGCCATTTTGTATGAGAGGTCCAAATTATTTTTTCGTATATCGACCTATGTTCCTTGGGGAAAGTTGTTCCTTATCACCAGCCGGTTCTGAGTTTTCGCTATCAGTCACTAGTAAAATTTCACCCCATATAATTGTCTTTTTAATACAATATCATCACCCCATTTCTTTCGAGCTGGCGTCATAAGAGGTAATCAAAGAACTCGAGGATAATGTCTGAATTGTTCCATAACATTGATTCTTACCATCGTTAGGAGTCCAATCCGGCCCCATCTCTTCACAAGGCAATGGCACAGTCTCTATACTGAGGCCTCCAAGAATCTCCCTCTCGTAGTGAAAATAGACGCATTCTTAGAGTGAAGCCCACAGGTGAAGAAACCCTAACAAACCTAATAGGCGAGTTATTTTACATAGCTACTTAAGATACCCTTTCGTAATGAAGATGGGCACATTCTTACAGCAAAACCCTATCACGATTTGACATTTATCAGATAGAGTAGTTATATAATAATCTTACCATCGCTAGGGGTCCAATCTGGCCCCATCTCTTCACAAGGCAATGGCACAGTCTCTATACTGAGGCCTCCAAGAGAAACTCTTTCGTAATGGAAATGTGCGCATTCTTAGAGTGAAGCCCACAGGTGAGGCCACCCTAACAAACCTAATAGGCGAGTTATTTAACATAGCTACTTAAGATAGCTAGATAGATGGGCACATTCTTACAGCAAAACCCTATCACGATTTGACATTTATCAGATAGAGTAGTTATATAATAATCTTACCATCGCTAGGGGTCCAATCCGGCCCCATCTCTTCACAAGGCAATGGCACAGTCTCTATACTGAGGCCTCCAAGAATCTCCCTCTCGTAGTGAAAATAGACGCATTCTTAGAGTGAAGCCCACAGGTGAAGAAACCCTAACAAACCTAATAGGCGAGTTATTTTACATAGCTACTTAAGATACCCTTTCGTAATGAAGATGGGCACATTCTTACAGCAAAACCCTATCACGAATTGACATTTATCAGATAGAGTAGTTATATAATAATCTTACCATCGCTAGGAGTCCAATCTGGGCCCATTTCTTCACAAGGCAATGGCACAGTCTCTATACTGAGGCCTCCAAGAATCTCCCTCTCGTAGTGAAAATAGACGCATTCTTAGAGTGAAGCCCACAGGTGAAGAAACCCTAACAAACCTAATAGGCGAGTTATTTTACATAGCTACTTAAGATACCCTTTCGTAATGAAGATGGGCACATTCTTACAGCAAAACCCTATCACGATTTGACATTTATCAGATAGAGTAGTTATATAATAATCTTACCATCGCTAGGGGTCCAATCCGGCCCCATCTCTTCACAAGGCAATGGCACAGTCTCTATACTGAGGCCTCCAAGAATCTCCCTCTCGTAGTGAAAATAGACGCATTCTTAGAGTGAAGCCCACAGGTGAAGAAACCCTAACAAACCTAATAGGCGAGTTATTTTACATAGCTACTTAAGATACCCTTTCGTAATGAAGATGGGCACATTCTTACAGCAAAACCCTAGCTATCACGATTTGACATTTATCAGATAGAGTAGTTATATAATAATCTTACCATCGCTAGGGGTCCAATCCGGGCCCATCTCTTCACAAGGCAATGGCACAGTCTCTATACTGAGCCCTCCAAGAGAAACTCTTTCGTAATGAAAATGGGCGCACTCTTAGAGTGAAGCCCACAGGTGAGGCCACCCTAACAAACCTAATAGGCGAGTTATTTAACATAGCTACTTAAGATAGCTAGATAGATGGGCACATTCTTACAGCAAAACCCTAGCTATCACGAATTGACAGTTATCAGATAGAGTAGTTATATAATAATCTTACCATCGCTAGGGGTCCAATCTGGGCCCATCTCTTCACAAGGCAATGGCACAGTTTCTATACTGAGCCCTCCAAGAGAAACTCTTTCGTAATGGAAATGTGCGCATTCTTAGAGTGAAGCCCACAGGTGAAGAAACCCTAACAAACCTAATAGGCGAGTTATTTAACATAGCTACTTAAGATAGCTAGATAGATGGGCACATTCTTACAGCAAAACCCTATCACGATTTGACATTTATCAGATAGAGTAGTTATATAATAATCTTACCATCGCTAGGGGTCCAATCCGGCCCCATCTCTTCACAAGGCAATGGCACAGTCTCTATACTGAGGCCTCCAAGAGACACCCTTCGTAGTGCAAAAAGAAGTATTCTTAGAGTGAAGCCCACAGGTGAAGAAACCCTAACAAACCTAATAGGCGAGTTATTTTACATAGCTACTTAAGATACCCTTTCGTAATGAAGATGGGCACATTCTTACAGCAAAACCCTATCACGATTTGACATTTATCAGATAGAGTAGTTATATAATAATCTTACCATCGCTAGGAGTCCAATCCGGCCCCATCTCTTCACAAGGCAATGGCACAGTCTCTATACTGAGGCCTCCAAGAGACACCCTTTCGTAATGAAAATGGGCGCACTCTTCTAGCTTCGGAAACCTGCATGCCGCCGCTGGTGGGGCCTGCAAAATTGAATGATACACAATTTAAATAATGGGATTTTTTTTTATCAGTTCGTTTAGTTTCTAGTAGGTGGCGCTGATGGCGGATTATGGAAATGCTCAGCAGCGATTTCCTATAAAAAGGGATAATAAATTTTCATTAAATATTCTGCTGATACCACCTACTAAAATAGCATTCTCAAAAAGGGTTGACGTCAGGCAGGCGGCCGGTCATAAAACATGTCAAAAGCTTTAGCTACATGATTTTGTATTAAAAAAAAAAAACTTCTCGTTTTGGAAAACTTGCAAATCCTGTCTGCGGAGGACAATTTTTGCAGTTTTCCAAAAACATAATTTTGTGCTACATGTTGCGCCAACGCCAACTGATTTGGGATAAGGGCAGGCAGATGCTGTTGACTGAAAAGTGCTCACTTCAAAATGTGCTAGATTAATAAATCTAAAAATATTATTTGGTATCTTACCTCAGGCAAATCAAAAGTATGTGAAGCGGAGGGCGCGCTTTGACTCATTTGATGCGAGTGGCCCGACATCGCAGCGAGTGCTATGGCCCCTGAAAAACAAATTATCAACATCAATACATAGCATAGTTCATTCAAAAGCGTTGTCAAGACCAGCCTAAGCGGGCCACGTTACGCTGGTCGCGTAGTATCTAAGTATTGCGACCAGCATAAACTGGTCATGTCATTTCATGACACTATGGCTGCGAATGGTCTAATGAATTCACTTTTTCTCTGTCTGTCGAGGAATTCGCTAAGTCCTAAGCACGCAACGGATTTCGAAATTTATGGAATGATTCAAGAGGAAGGTTTATGTATAACACATGCCGGAAATAGGGTGAAACCACTAACGAGCCGCTAGTAATATAAGAATTATAATAATGTAAATATTAAATTCCAGGTTTAGGTGTAGGTTCCTTTAGTAAACTCTGACACTAGAGTTTATCGGGACGTTGGATGACTATCCCAAAAGTAGAGAGATAAGTAAGTAGCTATTCGTAATTTTAATTTTATGAGTTAGAAAAATGATTCACAACAGTTTACTGCTGGACATGAAGCTCCCCCTATTGGGATTACTTATTAACTTGCACCGGGACCGATAACTTAACTTGCCCTCTAAATCACGGAACGATCTTAAATTCGAATACTTATGATGACCATTACCTGATATATCTTTCTTATCAATATCATGTTTCTCTCTGGTGGAACTACGGCATTCGGAGTTGAACCGCACAGATCTGTAAAATACGATACTTAATTAATTTGGGTTAGACAAAACTTGGGAAGTTGCGTCATATTCTGGAGTTACCCTTGCCACGATGCCTCAAGACCAAGGTGGGAGCAGTGCGTCTTAAGTCATGATCGATCATGCATGACTTACGGGGCCGAGACGTGGAACATAACAGTAAAACTGGCCCATCGGCTACACATCACTCAGAGAGCTATGGAAAGGTCTATGCTATGACCGGCCTCCTGCCTGACGTCAACCCTCTTTGAGAAGGTTATTGTAGGTGATATCACCGCCAACATGCGGTTGACCATAGTCGACAGACATTCAGCCGAGGTCAGAAACTCTACGTCGTCTTTTACGAAACACCCTGAGTGGCCCAGGGGTGGTAGTATTCTTATCTTACTTAATAGGTGTGTCCACACTGCCCGAGGCTGCTCGCTGCCTCAATGCACTCACTACCTGGACGCCTAAATAAACTAATAGGCAAACGACTGAGGCGCGTTGATTTTGGCTCGGCCCACGCGCGTTCGCCCGAGCATGAGCATGCGTTGTGTCCACACAATAGGTGTGTCCACACTGCCCGAGGCTGCTCGCTGCCTCAATGCACTCACTACCTGGACGCCTAAATAAACTAATAGGCAAACGACTGAAGCGCGTTGATTTTGGCTCGGCCCACGCGCGTTCGCCCGAGCATGAGCATGCGTTGCCTCGGGTGAGCCACGTAATATTTTGGTCGTTTCTCGCGCGAGGCAGTGAGTCAGCGAGCAGCCTCGCTTGGTGTGGACGCACTCATTGAGTACCTCGACCTTCTTTGGGCTTGTTTTACCCCTTTTGTTACTCCCGATCTCCTAGCGTGCAGGTGTCATTTAGAAAGAAAGAACCTTACCTTTGGAAATGAGTGTTATTGTCTCCATGGTCGGGGTATCTGGCCGATATTGATTGGCAAGACATCATTGAGCCGCGAGGGGAGCCCTGCTGACAAACAAAAATACAATTATTAGTAAAAAAGCACAATAAAGACAAGCAGATGTATAAAAAAAACCTCAGTGAGGTAACTTCTAAGTTGTATTTTGTGATAAAAACCGCCAGTTGGGATTTATGAATGGGCGTTTTTTGGAGAAACTAAACCGCAAGTAATAAACAACTAAACCGCGTCCTACGACCTGATGAACCCTGGTACAAATAGCAGGTCTTTGACATGGTTTTAGGTGGGGTAGAGGCACCAGTTGCAAACCAACCACCAGTCTTTGACTAATTTAGCTTAAAACTTGGTATATCAACAGAATAATAATCAAATAAGATATTTTCCAGTGCTAAAATAGCAGTTTCTACCACAAATGGAATGATTTGAAAAGTGTAAAATACTTGCCAAATTCAATAAATTTTTATATTTGCAAAGGCAATTTGGCGTATCAAAGTGCTCTCATTCAAGAGTACTTAATGGAGTACAAATAGATTCAATAGAAAAAAGTATTTACTTTCATGTTTTTAGATGACTATTAGATCTATTGTTTATTTAATCCATTGAACTATTGTATGCGGTGAGTTCATAAGCATTATAGAATTCAATATTATTTTATTGTTAAGTCTTATAGTGACAAGAGCAGTAGCAGTATAAATCGATCTATATATTATACTACTAACATACATATATCACGCCTATATCCCTTATAGGGTAGGCAGAGCATAAACGGCTGTAAAAGCAGCCATTTACTCCGCGTCTAACAATGAGTTATTTAGAAGACTGTATTACCATAGCAACAGGTTGTAAGCCTGTTGCCTAAATTTGCAATACACATAAACTCTCAAATCTCTTAGTCATTACGACACCAGCGGGAAAGTTATGGGGTGATGCTATTCTAATCCAGCACCACACAGCAGATACTAAACAGATTTACTGATTAACACATGATTACTATGTGCACATGTTAGGTAGGTAAGTGATATGATAATTATACTATGTGTTGATGTTTTATGTTTGTGTTTTGTATGCGGCATGCATCATTCATACTGTACATATAATAGGGTACTTGAATGGTTAATTGTTTACTTGGTACTATTGGCAGCACAATATCATGCCTTTATAACTTGCAGGGTATTCAGAGCGTTAACGGTCGTAAAAATACAGTTTGTCGTATTCCCACATATAACGTTAACGATGATTCAGAAAAATCGTGTTACTATAGTGATAAGTGACAGGTTGTCAGCCTGTCATCTAAAATTATTTTACACAGGAAACCCTTGAGTTACCCCCATATAAATGTGACGAACCCATATACATAAATATACTGATTTATCTCAGTATCTGTATCCAGTATAAGCCGGTCCCTTAAATGGGTAGATTGACATGTTGTCAATAGTATTAGGTAGATATTTATAAAATGTTGAATGAATGGTTGATTGTCTGTATACTTAGGTCAATAGATTTCAATCCAATTCAATAATAGAAATAAATACTTAAAACAGTGCAATTTTTGGATGAAATAATGAAATAGTTATGTACTAATTATAATTAAGCAAAAAAAAATAATCTAATAACCCTCCTTCTGAGGCAGTCGGGTAAATACAAACATCATTCATCTGATAGATAATATTAGTATGTTCCTATGTTAAATCTATACATTCTATATACGGTTACATTTAATTAAGTACAAATCTCTTGAGGGTGTAATCTACTCACAAAACTGAACAACTTTTGTTAGAAACTTTTCTTCGAAATATGAAAAACAAATTTGGACCTCCCATACTAAGTGACACACTTTTTCAGCATTTTTGTATGGGAGGTCCAATTTTTTTTTTTCATATTTCGAAGAAAAGTTTTAAACGAAAGTTGTTCAGTTTTGTGAGTAGATCACACCCTCAAGAGATTTGTACTTAATTAAATGTAACCCTATATAAAACTATTATAATCAAAGTGTTTAATATATTTAAATCAAAGTAGTTTAACCATTAAAATACCCTTCTGATGAGTCACACACAGATAATCATGATTGTACTTACTAGATGGCCAAGTTAAGATGACATCTAATTAACAGTTTGAAGGACATCAATTTAACATGCACTGTTGAGTGTTGACTGATTTGTATCATGCTTCTAAATGACAGTATCACAAACTACCTACTACTTTATTGGTATTTTTTTAATATTCAAAAGAAGAAATTAGAAAAATTCATCAGCAAACACTAGGACTGGAACCTTGGACCGTGGGGAACCATCCCAATGCTCTGCGAAGTGAGCTACAGGAGCCTGGTAGACACTGATGATATTTTAATTTTCTTATTTTCAATTTATGAGAATAATAAAGCACTGTGAGTGAATTTAAGAATACCAAACCATTTTTCTATGCACTCACAGCTGCTATATGATTTTCATAAATGAAAATATGTTGAAAAATTCTTATTTTATAGTTATGTGGTCAAAATTTCTGCTACTGCACTCACAAAAAATAACTTAAACTATCTAGCTAGTCAAACCTGGTTTTCTCACAAAACATTGCATGCAGAAAGACTATTTGTCTATAAGAAGAGTAAAACAAAGAAATATGTCATGTCAACTTGGCCGTGTTAAACTAGAACTAAAAATTATGAAACAAACATACAGACAACATCTAGACAGCCTAGGGCCTCACATTCTGTCCGCAGAGGTACCAACTATCCGTACACACTCCAAACACCCTCCTCATGGTAAAACCACTAGAATTTCCATGAAAATCACATAATAATAAGCCATTATTTGATGGCTGTATAGTCTTTAGTTCCTTAGTTCACTGCAGGTTTTAAATTAAAAATATCATCACAGTTCTAAATACAAAATCTATTTTATTTTTTAGGAGTAAAAGGCATTCAGCACAACACTGTTGGGTTCTATGGAGAAGGTATTTTTTATGGCACTATTCAGTCAATATTATTACTTTGAGTAAATTCGATTATTGTTCATTTGGCACTGTATTTAGGACACAAAAACGACTATTTTGTACTTGTATTGGCACAGATTTGTTAGCACACAAAATTTACGAAACGATATTTGAACAAAACACCTTTTTACGCACGACTGACTTTACTGCAATCGTTTGTGATGTAAAAATAGAAGAAGAAATACCGAATGCAACGTTATTTCCGCACTAAAAACAATATTTATGCAATAAAACTGGGGCTACGAAAACCGAAATAGCTAGTTTCCAGCCAGCATCGTATCTTTGCGTTTTCATCACAGAGACATGTTTATCGATTTTCTTTGCATTTCTTTCGCCAATGCCACACCGATTCACGAGATTTTGAACAAATAAAAGCAAGAAGAAGCGTTTATTTAGAGAAACAAACGAGAATTTTAACTCAGGGAGGATAATTCGATTTATTTTGACAGCGGACCCCCCGCCGCGCCCCGCAAGCCGCGGTCGATCGCGGTGTTGCTAGTGTAAGAAATTTACCCCATTTATGCGGGAAACTTATTTTCTCATAGAATATGACTTTTCGGTTCTAGCTAAACATGGTTAAAACCAAAACGTTTCTCCTATATAACATAAAGAAGAAACAAATTAAATGCAAGAAATAAAAAAAACCGGCCAAGAGCGTGTCAGACACGCCCACAAATAGGGTTTCGTAGTTAACGTTTAAATATCAGGTTTTTCAGCATTACAAACTTAATTTGTTGCTGGTTTGTTAGCAGCAGTATGATGACCAACCGCAAATAGAAAAACTCATTTTTTTCTGAAACCTTTAAGGGTACAATATCCGTTGTAGTTTTCATTGTAACTTCAGATTGTAAGCTATACTTATTTCATATTTATTTCAAATTTTTAGCTTTTATACTTTAGAAGTTATAGCTGGAACAAATTATGGGTCAAAAACGCCCTTTTTAAAAGTAAATATCTCGTGACAGAAACATTTTAGTGACTTTGTTTCAAAGAAACCTCATCGTAGTTTTAAAAGACCTATTCAACGATATCCTACTCAATATTACAGAAGAAAAAAAAATTTTTTGCCCCCCTTTCACTTCAGGGGGTCCAAAAAACATTTAAAATATTTTTTTCTTAACATTTCTATATTTGGGTCAACACGATCTATCTTCTCACCAAATTTCATGTCGATAGCTCTAAAACTGACGAAGATATGAGGGCGCGGCATACAGACAGACAGACAGACAGACATGACGAAACTATAAGGGTTTCTAGTAGACTACGAAACCCTAAAAATCTAGTACAGTATACCAGTATGCAGAAAATGCTGTTGCCCAGATGAAAATCCGACCGCAAAAAATAATATCTACCGAAAAGTTTTGACAAATTGTATTATTTTCCCGCCAATCATTTCGGTATAAGTAAATATTTGCCTTACAAAATATTGTTAGTATATACAAAAGCCAAATAGGTCATTTTCACACGCCACTCAGCATAGCGTCCGACCAAACCGGTTGCGCTTCCGCTGTGATGCGATGCGGTGAATTAATTTATTGTAAATACTACAGTCCGGCCATTCGAATATGTCATATTTGACAGCTTTATCAAAATTATGTTAATGCTATGGCATACATAAGGTCTATTTTTCTTTGTTGACATGGCATATAGTATGGGTTGGCAGCTGACAAATATGGCTTATTCGAACGGCCGTACTTTAGTTCCGAAACTACATTGCATGCATCACGCCTTATAGCCTTGCGGGGTAGTCTAAGCGTCACGACATCTGACAAATATGTGCCTGCTTCGGCCGGGTACCGAACTTGAGACGTGTGCGCAGAAGGCAGATACCCTACAACTGCGCCATGTGGCATCACAATTTGCCTACGGTACCCTAAACTCCCCATAATCGTGTGTATCCCATGTGATGCGCGAACGCAAGCATGCGTGACGTAATACCGCAATTTAGAACAAGGAAATATTTTGAGAGGTAGCTCTAGGGATAACAAGAGCATCATCATCTTCCTGCCCTTATCCCAAGTACTTGGGGCCGGCGCAACACGTTTTGTTGAACACAAAATCGTGTTGCAAAGGATTTGGCTTAATTTTACGACCGGCCGCCTACCAGACGTCAACCCTCCTTGGGAATGCTTTTGTGGTGGATTAACCGCCACCATACGGTTGGCCCTGGCTGTTTGGGTCGGGTTTATCCCTCGGTCCCCTCTTACGAGCCCCACGGGAAGAGAGAGGGTGGTGCTATTCTACTCTGCCGGCACCACACGGCTTCAAGGGATAACACGAGCGAAGCTTAGAAAAAGAAAGTCGTATCAGATTTGCAGGTAGCCTATGAATGCAGTCGGCCTATGGCCGGGGTAGGCTGCCTACGTCGAACTGTAGACGTCTTACTTGCGGCTGTTAATAAAACTAACATATAAACATAAAATACCTACATTTTAACCACGCTTGACTGGTGAATTGGCGAGCGCAGGGCAAGATGTTTAAAGTTTATCTACACAGAAAACACTGCTACTCGTTACCTACATTTTATCCATTACCTACGCAATTTCTACGACACCAGAAGCAGAAATGCACTGACGCTATCCAAAATTGAATGAGATGAGTCATTGTGGCTTCAATCTCGTTGTTCGTATTCTCTCTAGCGATTATTCACAGATCTGAGTACAAAAGTTTACCGTGAGAGTATCTTATCTTCACGGCGGCTACGTTTAGCGTACGATGACAGAGGAAATTAAGAGCGCATTCAATTTTTTCTAGCAAATTTGCAAATATTGGCTTTAAAAACATGCGAGTTTCTCGAAAATCGTTATGTAAAAATAATATGTTACTTGAACATTTAATCAAGCATATCTTCATCTAAAAAATGTACAATGTAAATATGAACATTTTAGTTTTAAACCTGTTACAAACAGCGATATCTAAAGCGACAAAACCAAAATTCAGGAAAAGACCTCAAATCAAGCGTGAGTTTTAGAGTTTTGGTTCACTGTAAATAAATATCAATTATACAAAAAAATAGAGTATATATTTGAGAACAAAGTCTACAGTGAACATTTTACAATTTTATTCAGAAATATAGAATAATACCACGTTTTTATATACGATTTTTTGCAAAATAATGCGCCATTATAACGGCTTCTGTATGAAAAAATAACAGTAGTAAAGATTTAAAAAAAATATATGTTATTTAAGAAGATGTACTTAATCTAATTGCAGAAAAATATATTTATTTTTATTCATAATATCACTGTAAAAAATATTCAAACATCCCCATGTTTTTCGCAAAATGACGCTCCGAGAGGTCTGGCAGGGAAAATTGTATGGGCTTCGTGAAAAGCTCTATAGCGGCCTTAAACGTTATGCACTAATTATTAATTAATATGTGAATAGTTGTACATGAAGAAGAAATAGAGGGTGTTAGGAAAGTACAGCGTAGTCTAAGAAAGTGAAAAGCTTTTCTCACGTGGGAGTAACAAAATACAAAGCCATAAGCTGTTAACATACAAAATCGCCGATAACTTGTTTCATTACAATGGGCGGTTTTTTTTTCATATTTCGAACCATGTTCCATGGGGAAGGTGGTTCAGATTCATGAGTACCCTAACCTCCTTTTGGCTTGTTTTTGATACCTACTCCGATGTAGGTCGGAATTTGAACGTCTTTTTTGACTTCTTGCACAGAGTGTTTTGATCAGCTTGAAGTTAACGCTTATGGGAAGAGAGAAAGACGGGAGAACCATACATTTTTATGACTTTAGACTTTTTGCCGTGTGGTGCCGGCTTAGAATAGCATCACCCCATATCTTTTCAGTGAGTGTCGTAAGAAGCGACTAAGGGAGTTAAGAGCCGATATGTATTGCGAGAGCCTTAGTCTAGTCTAGTTCTTATTCTAAACCTATAATAACCTGTTTCCTATACTTTGAAAGCCATACCATCGTAAAAGCCTAGGAAGATAAATTCACTGTCAACCATTTCCTCTGTACCACAGTTTCTCACGCTAAACGGTACTAAATAGGTACATAAGATAATTTTGTTGATAGGTATACCATTGAAGTTTGCCGTGTGATGCCAGCTTAGAATAGCAGTCACCCCAATTTACCCGTGGGTGTCTTAAAAAGCGACTATGGGATAATAATCCGCGGAACGGACAGTAAACGCTACTTGTAAATGCAACAACTTTACCTGCGCTCGCCAATCCGCCTGCCAAGCGTGTTAAGTATGGCAATACCTTCCGATAGGGGGTGTCCCATGTCCAGCAGTGGTCTGTCGTGGCTGTTATAGATTTGGTTAAGGTATATGTATGTATTTTCCTAAGTATACTTTGACAGAAATGCCATAGTATGCTGAGCCTAGGAAGATAAATTCAGCCATTTCCTATATCCCACAGTTTCTCACGCTAAACGGTATTAAATAGGTATCTAAGATGATTTTGCTGTTATAATAACACATTCTATTAATAAACTTGTGATGAGTATTGCAATTTAAGGCGACAGGCTAACAACCAGTCACTATGGTGATACACAGTCTTCTCAATGACTTTCGAATTTTCGTCAGACATGGTGTAAATGGTCGTTTTGTTCAACCGTTTATGCTCTGTCTACCCCGCAAGGGATATAGGCGTGATATATGTATGTTTGTATAAGTAAGTACGTTGACCACAACTTACAAGGAGGACAATCACCTTCTTTAATAATAAAATTATTGTGACTAAGTACAAGATTGGTGTGTAATGTAATTATGCTATTAAGTAAACAGTAGTTAGGGTCTGCTGGTCAGTCTCAGGCCAATTTGTAGATAATGGAATATTAGTATTCCCTAAGCAAAATTCCATAAATTGTGCGTGCCTGGTCTGTGACTGTTACATACATCCTCCGTATAGGTAGGTACATATTTCGGCCTGTTTCGGCCGACTCATATAGAGTTACTCATTGAGTTTACATCACCTCGCCTCGGTCAAATAAGTGTTTTACTTGTTTTACTTTAATAATGCCTAATGTTCATCGTATTGTACAGAAAAGTTAGCGTTCTTTGGCTTAGAATAGCATCACCCTATCTTTCCCGTGGGTGTCGTAAGAGGCGACTAAAGGATGTTGAGTTGAGAGTCGTTGTGTATTGAAATTTTAGGCGACCGGCTGACACCCTGTCACTATGGTGATACAGTCTTCCAAATTACTCTCAAATATTTCTCAGACGTGGTGTAAACGGCCATTTGTTCCAGCGGTTTCCGCTCTGGCTACCCCTTAAGGGATATAGGCGTGATTTATGTATGTGTAAGTATGCATTTACGATTACTCATTGAGTTGACATCACCTCGGTAAGAAATAAGTGAAAACTGATGTTTTACTTTAGTTGGTTGCATCATTTTGTTGAAAGAACGTACGTAAATATAGAAACAAACGTTATGTAGTATGGTGGATGTAATGTAAGCTGAGATATATCTTACGTATTATATATTACGCATGTTGAACCATCAAAGCAGACTTTTGAATTGATAGTCATGTAGTTTTCGTTAGAGAAATTTCACAATGGACGAGATCGAAGGGTCAAAATATTGCACTTTCACTAATGACATTTGAATCTATAGTATATTTTGATTATTTAATTTTATTTAATCAAACTGGACGGTATCATTATCATCTTCCATAACCATGTTTTGTTAGAACACAAACAAAAACATGTAGCTAAAGGATTTGCCTATGTTTTATGACCGGCCGACTGCCTGATGTCAACCCTCTTTGGGAATGCTATTGTAGCTGGTATCACTATTCGCTGGTATAAGCCACCATGCGGTTGACCATAGTCGACAGATATTTAGCCGATGGCAAAAACACTACGTCACCTTTTACGAAAATACCCTGAGGGGACTAGGGGTGGTAGTATTCTTAGCCGCTTCCACATGGCAAATCTCTTAGAAATACTGGACCGATTATGATGCAATAAAAATTAAGTAGGTAATCAACACTATACACTTGAATGTGATATATAGGTAGTTAGGTACTTGTTTAGATCTAATTTTATTGTACTGTCCATTCTCAAAATGTGTATTTCTCGCCGATTTGTATCTAAAACACTTTTCATTTTAATTGGTTTTATTATATTACCCAAAATCTAAATTAATTAAAATGAATACAATTAGATTGCCGTTTTTAATTAGTTTCAGTGCAAATTGCACGAAACTACAAATTAACTTATTAGTAGCCATGTTAATTGAAGTTATATTATAATAACACTTATAACGTTATAACGTTAGTACGAAATAACCGTTATGAGATAAGTAACTGTCAGAGGCAATAGTCACAGATGCGTGGCGAATAAAGCAAACAGAAAAAGAATCGGGCAAGCGCGAGTATTACTCGGGTGTCGATAGTTCCGTACGTGTTTTTTCATGTGCATGGAAGTTGATTGGGAGGGTGTCATCCGAATGTCTTCTTTTCGAGTGGAACACCGAGTCATCCAACGACGCGATGAAGTCTGGTATCAGAGTTTTACAAGTAGCAGGCCTCTGACATGGTTGGGCCTCTGACAGGCGTCATCATAGACAGCGTAGAGGGCAAATTAAGGGCCCTTTTCCTGTCATGCGTATTTTCGCACGCGCGCGGATCTGGTCCGCATGCGGATGATAGTCATCCAATAAAAAGCAGCCAATCCGCGTTCCGCGCGCGTGCTAGCCGCATGATAGGAAAAACATGTATCAAAAGATAAGATGCGTGCGGCCCGCATGCGGACCAGATCCGCGCGCGTGCGAAAATACGCATGACAGGAAAAGGGCCCTAAGCCATCGGTGTAGGTTGCTTTCTATGATTACTTAGACGGCGCTCGTTACACAACCATGTCAGAAGCCTGCTGCTTGTAGTAGGCGGTTATAAAACTCTGACACCAGAGTTCATCCCGTCGTTGGACGACTCGGTTGCCCACATGAAGGGAGAAATCAGTTCTTGCTATTCAGTTGGTCACGCCACCTCCTCCCAGCCATTTTGATTTCTTGAACCATTTAACTAAGGAACCCTAGAAGCGTAGCGGAACATCAAAACCGTAGAGTCATACATAATAGACGCGATATCACTCTGCGTGAGTGTGCATTTCCTTATTCTTTACAAAACGATGATTTGAGTAACAAGCTTAGAGTATACATAAGCAAGCTATAGAGTGCGCCTAAAAAGTTAGAACGGTTAGCAGTAGTCGGAACTGAACCTTTCAGTCCATCAGTAGCAAAACAATACTATTGAACCTCTATTACTTCTCATACATTTGGCGTATGTATCTAGGGAGCAACTGCTTACGTTTTGACAGTACGGCGCGGGCCGATATGCTCTATAGCTTCCTAATATATACTCTAAGGTAACAAGCAAAGCGGCTTTTTAGTTACTGTTTCTTGTTTTTAAATAATACACGACGTTTTACCGTTAACAAAATATAAAACCTAGGTCAACTACCACTACTATACTAACCACAGCAAAACTATTGCTCTTTTTTTTCGCGGAATATTTAATAATAATACCTCTATATCAATGGATATTTGTGTAAAATGAAGTCGCTTTTTGCGTTTCTCTGTCTGTCTGTCGTGGAATCTGCTAATTCCTCCTCCTAAACCATGCGACCGATTTTGTTGCGTTGTTTTTTAATAGATAGGGTGATTTAAGAGGAAGTTTATATGTACGCGGGAAAATAAGTTGGAGCAGGTAAAACCGCTGACGGGCCGCTCGAATATCATAAGTCTATTAAGCTCATATAGGCCTCTTATAGGGTAATTAATAATAATTATACCGCGTATAATTTTATTCCCTTCGCTGTGGAAACGGCAGGGTGCTGGTGCAGTGATGCGAAGTGCTTTGTAGCTGAGTTGGGCAGTAGGCTTAGAGATAGAGGTGCTGACCCCCGCGCTGGTTCGTTCTTGGTGCAAAGGTTGGCCATTGCAATTCAACGCGGGAATGCGGCAAGCGTTATGGGTACCTTTGCACCAGGATCGATAAGGGGCGGACTTTTTGACTAGTTTAAGTGTTTCTTGACTATTTATGTATTTTATTTTGACATTGTATGTTGTGTTTTTGATAAATAAATTATTACATAGCTATAAAAAAAAAAAAAAATTATACCGCGGTTAGTTATTTATTCGAGTGGTGCCTGCTTAGAATAGCATCACCCCAACTCTACCCGTGGGTGTCGTAAAAAGCTACTAAGGGATAATCATTATCCAAGAAAAGGACAGCAGCAGCGTCCCATAACATAACACTATGATAGCACATGGACTATACTGTGCCCGCCAATTAGTCTGCCAAGCGAGGTGATATAATGGTATACTAGGCTTGGAGGCCCATGTCCAGCAGTGGACTGTTGTGGCTGTAGCTATACAAGCAGTAGGTTTATTTACCCTGCTGAGATTCAAACCTGCTACATTGCACACGAGAGCCGGACAGACACCACAACACCAATCGACTCAACAATTTCAAAAATCTTAACATTTCTCAAAACTCGCACGACCCCATTTCGAAAAGTGGGTCGAAGTTTTAACTAAACCGCATCAAAATTAGTTGATTAGCATTAAACGTATTCTATTCACTTTCCAAACCAGTTGATTTTGACCAGCGTTTTCTTTTCTCTGATTTAGTTAAATTGTGGTTTATTGTTGTTGTGTGGTGCCGGCTTAGTATATCTTTCTCGTGTGGGGATTTGAGAGTTGATGTGTACTTATTGCAATTTTAGGCGACAGGCTGACAACCTGTCGCTATGGTGATACACAGTCTTCTGAATGACACTCAAACTCTTGTCAGACGTGGTGATAGATGGCCGTTTTAAGGTTTCGTAGTCTACTACAAACCCTTATCATATCGTCAAGTCTGTATGCCGCGCCCTTATCTTCGTCAGTTTTGGAAGTATCGAAATGAAATTTGGTGAGAAATTTCTTGAAGTCGTTTACTATCTGCCTTGCCCGCAAGGGATATAGGCGTGATACATTACTGTTTGTAATTTTACTATTTCACTCTTTTCTCGTTTACTAAGAAACTATAAAATCCACAACAGTTAGAAATAGTCACGCCTCCAAACCAGTCGAGTGCTTTCTCCACGTCAAAACGAAACTTGTATCCAACGTACCGGTTTTCTACTATACACCTTAACCTTAAAACTATCAATGAGTTATTCACTGTGGCCTTGGCGATATATAAAAAGAAGTCCAAAAACTAAAACCCGACTACTATGAGATCGCAATCTAAAAAGCAAGAAACAAGAAATTTAAGATATGAACAATACACAAATAGATTGTTTCTATCGTTTACAAAATGTATACAAAGCTAACACCCATAATAATTTTTTTTCATGGAAATTTAATAAAAAATCAAAGTAGTTTTTAAGTGATAGCTGTGGTCGGATGCCACTTTGCCCTATTTAATTTATTGCCTACAAAGTACTGGAATACGTGGCATCCGACCACAGCTATCACTTAAAAACTACTTTGATTTTTTATTAAATTTCCATGAAAAAAAATTATTATGGGTGTTAGCTTTGTATACATTTTGTAAACGATAGAAACAATCTATTTGTGTATTGTTCATATCTTAAATTTCTTGTTTCTTGCTTTTTAGATTGCGATCTCATAGTAGTCGGGTTTTAGTTTTTGGACTTCTTTTTATTTCAAATATTTTGGAGCTATAATGTTATTTCAAAACGAAATTGTGTGTTATATTTCTAGAACTCTTAATTAACGTAGGTATAATTAACTTGAAGTACATTAAATCTTTTAAACAAAATAAAAATGATGGTTTTACAATAAATACTTATGATGATGTGTCATATTTGTGCTTATTAAACTAAATATTTTCAAAACAAATGTTTTCTGAAAGAAAGCAAGCCGCATCTCCAAAACATTACAACTCCAAAAAGTTACATCTCCAAAACATTACATCTCCAAAACAGGTACATCTCCGAAACAGACGTTACGGGTCTTTCTGTAGTAGATATTCAGTTTTCTCTTTTCTGTGCGGGGGGCAAGCCCCCCTCAACCCCCCGTACTGTTGTTTGTAGCTAGTTTGACTTCTGTAGTAGATGTTCATTGTTCTTTTTTCTATGAGGGGGGCAAGCCCTTCCAACCCCCCGTACTGTTGGCTGTAGCTTGTTTGATTTCCGTAGTAGATGTTCAGTGTTCTTTTTTCTGTGAGGGGTGCAAGCCCCCTTCAACCCTCCGTACTGTTGGCTGTAGCTAGTTTGGCTTCTGTATAAGATATTCAGTGTTCTTTTTTCAACCCCCCGTACTGTAATTTGTAGCTCGTTTGACTTCTCTAGTAGATGATCAGTTTTCTCTTTTCTGTGAGGGGGGCAAGCCCCCCTCAACCCCCCGTACTGTTGTTTGTAGCTAGTTTGACTTCTGTAGTAGATGTTCAGTGTTCTTTTTTCTGTGAGGGGGGCAAGCCCCCCGCAACCCCCCGTGCTGTTGTTTGTAGCTAGTTTGGCTTCTGTATAAGATATTCAGTGTTCTTTTTTCAACCCCCCGTACTGTAATTTGTAGCTAGTTTGACTTCTGTAGTAGATGTTCAGTGTTCTTTTTTCTGTGAGGGGGGCAAGCCCCCCTCAACCCCCCGTGCTGTTGTTTGTAGCTAGTTTGACTTCTGTAGTAGATGTTCAGTGTTCTTTATCTGTGAGAGGGGCAAGCCCCCCTCAACCCCCCGTGCTGTTGTTTGTAGCTAGTTTGACTTCTGTAGTAGATGATCAGATTTCTCTTTTCTGTGAGGGGGGCAAGCCCCCCTCAACCCCCCGTACTGTTGTTTGTAGCTAGTTTGACTTCTGTAGTAGATGTTCGGGGGTTCTTGAGAGGCAAGCCCCTCAACCCCCCGTGCTGTTGTTTGTAGCTTGTTTGACTTCTGTAGTAGATGTTCAGTGTTCTTTTTTCTGTGAGGGGGGCAAGCCCCCCTCAACCCCCCGTACTGTTGTTTGTAGCTAGTTTGACTTCTGTAGTAGATGTTCAGTGTTCTTTTTTCTGTGAGAGGGGCAAGCCCCCCTCAACCCCCCGTACTGTTTTAATAGCTAGTTTGACTTCTGCAGTAGATGTTCAGTGTTCTTTTTTCTGTGAGGGGACAAGCCCCCCTCAACCCACCATACTGTTTTTGTAGCTAGTTTGACTTGTGTAGTAGATGTTCAGTGTTCTTTATCTGTGAGGGTGGCAAGCCCCCCTCAACCCCCCGTGCTGTTGTTTGTAGCTAGTTTGACTTCTGTAGTAGATGTTCAGTGTTCTTTATCTGTGAGAGGGGCAAGCCCCCCTCAACCCCCCGTGCTGTTGTTTGTAGCTTGTTTGACTTCTGTAGTAGATGTTCAGTGTTCTTCTTTCTGTGAGGGGGGCAAGCCCCTCTCAACCCCCCGTACTGTTTTTGTAGCTAATTTGACTTCTGTAATAGATGTTCAGTGTTCTTTTTTCTGTGAGGGGGGCAAGCCCCCCTCAACCCCCCGTACTGTTGGTTGTAGCTAGTTTGACTTCTGTAGTAGATGTTCAGTGTCCTTTTTTCTGTGAGGGGGACAAGCCCCCCTCAACCCCCCGTACTGTTTTTGTAGCTAGTTTTACTTCTGAAATGGATGTGCATTTTTGTTGTTATAATTATTTTGTCGTTATAAAACATGCTCAATTATTTTTTCTCTCATACTTTCTTTATGTCATCCAATGACTCAATGAATCTTCAATTAGGTATATTTTTGTTTGTTAAAATACTTACTCATTTTGCATATTCACAGGATTCTACGTACCTACTGCAATTACATTTTTTACGTTGGTACCTTAAAATGTGTCAAATGAATACAATAAATATTACTCAAATTTTAGTAATACTTATACACGATGTTAACACGATGCCTTCAACTTGGATCATAATTTTATTTCATCATGCGATGCATGCCCACGCGTCAAGAAAATACAAAATAATATTATTCGAATTTTAGTTCGCGGTACCTTCAGACATTGATTTCATTAAACCGTTAATAGTACCATCTACCTTCCGTCTCCATCATGAGATCAGTTCCATGTTATTTTGTCAAATATTGTAAGAGTTCTCATAAGTACGAGTCAAATGAGCTCAAATACGGATATCCATCGATATCTAAGTACAATGTCTCTGTATCTTTCTTCCGTTTCAGTCATGAGATCAGCTCTACGTTTTGGTGCCAAAATATTAGTATAATAGCAATCATAAGCCAATTTACAAAGTTCCTATGCAGTCTCATAATGCGGTACGGTGATTTCACATTAAGATGTAATAGCGTAAATACAAGAAAAGTTTTAAGCTTTGCCATACAATATGTATATTTTTGAACTGTGCTCATCAAGCCCTTTTGTTTGATACCCAACACAATACCACTAGAAGAAAATTAAATTTCAGTTCGTAACTTTATGCACGCTAGAGGGCGCCATGTTCAATTTATTGTGACATGACATAGCCTATAACCATCGGACAGTTCAGACGCTTCTATTGATACCTCATTTGTCAAATTCTGATAAGTGGTTTGGGAGTTATGAGGGAACAAAGGAAATTAATGCCACATACATACATACATACATACATACATACATACATACATACACGTCAAAATCATAACCCTCCTTTTTGCTTTGCTGTAGTCGGGTAAAAAACTGTTTGCAAACAGGAAATTTTTTTTTTCGAGTATTTATTTATGTTGGTTGACAACTCATACTTATGCCGTGTGGTGCCGGCAGAGTAGAATTGCACCACCACCGCCTCTTTTCCCGTGGGGGTCGTAAGAGGCGACCGAGGGATAAACCCGACACAAACAGCCAGGACCAACCGTATGGTGGCGGTTAATCCACCACAAAAGCATTTGTAAAATTCAGCCAAATCCTTTTGCAACACGATTTTGTGTTCAACGAAACGTGTTGCGCCGACCCCAAGTAATTGGGATAAGGGCAGGAAGATGATGATGGTTGACTTGACAACTCATACTTACATCATGCTATCAACATCTTCATATATAACAGCCACAACAGTCCACTGCTGGACATGGGCCTCCCCCTATCGAGGGGTTTTGCCATACTCACCACGCTTGCCAGGCGGATTGGCGAGCGCAGTGCAAGATGTTGCATTTACAGGGAACGCTGCTGCTCATTCCCTGGATGAATATCCCTTAGTCGCTTTTTACGACACCCACGGGTAGAATTGGGATGATGCTATTCTAAGCCGGCATCACACGACTACACTTTCATATTAGAGAGTATAATTGGCGGACTGGCGAGCGCAGTGCAAGATGTTGCATTTACAGGAAACGCTGCTGCCCATTTCCTGGATTAATATCCCTTAGTCGCTTTTTACGACACCCACGGGTAGAATTGGGATGATGCTATTCTAAGCCGGCATTACACGGCTACACTTTCATTTTAGAGAGTGATTTATTTGTTTGAATTACATTACATCAGCCTATACCAGTGTGGTGCCGGCTTAGAATAGCATCACCCCATCCATATCTTTCCCGTGGGTGTCGACAAAGCGACTAAGGGAGTTGATGTGTAATGCAATTTTAGGCGATAGACTCTCTATGGTTTTTCTTCTTCGAGTGGGACACCAAGTTGTCCAACAACCCGATGAACCCTGGTGTCAAGAGTTTTTCAACCGCCTACTGCAAGTAGCAGGCCACTGACATGGTTGTGTAACGACCGCCATCATAGACAGCGTCCGGGACCGACGTCTTTACGTGCCCATCCGAAGCACGGAACCATCTTACTTGCGGTCAATCAGGTGGTTCAGCCTGCAATGCCCTAACCAGACTGGGAACAGATTCACAAAGTGATAAATATCAACTTTGTGAGCGACCCCACCGGGAATTGAACCGGAAACCTTTTGCGTCGTAGGCAGTCGTACTAACCACTGGGCCACATCGGCTGTCACTATGGTGATACACAGTCTTCTGAATGACTTTCGAACTTTTCTCAAACTATTATCGTACGTGGCGATAATGACCATAAATGTACGACCGTTAACGCTCTGCCTACCTCGCAAGGCAAAAATCATGATGTGTGTATGTATGATACACAGATTAAAAGACATAAAATTTTATTACACGGCATAAATGGCAGTAAATTAATATAGTCATCCAAATAATGACTCACTTTCTTGAATAGAAATCATAAATAACTGTCTTCATACTTTTCTCTATAAGTACTAATAACATGATACAGTATGATTCAAAATGATTATTATATACGTGATAGATTTACATGATCATGATTACTCTCGCGAACCGTTACATAGCTATACCTGTGGCTATACAGAGTGTTCTTTTTTATCAAAATACAGGATAGTAGCTACATTACATGTCATTGAATATTTAGATACATTTATTCATATTGTGTGGGACACAGAGTTAGTTAATGGACAACTCAATGAACCACTATGCTAATTTTTAAACAGTAGCTAGGACTGACGGCACAACTTGTGTTCCGCAGTAGGAACCATAGATATTTTTCAAAAATCAGATGCTTAAGCCTGTAATATCCTTCTGCTTTTCCAGTGGGACACCGAGTAGTCCAACGACGGTTGAAGAACTTTGACACCAAAGTTTATCTGGTCGTTGGACGACTTGGTGTCCCACTCAAAAAAGAAGATGAAGATTACCTCTGACCGAAGTATCGAACCTGGGAACTAGCTTTTGAAACATAAACATCTAAAATAGTCTTAAGGTATTTTGCGGGTCAACACATTCGTCTTAGTTGTATTTAACACCCTGTATGTAATGTTACAAGTAACAAGAATGACGAGAAAAACTAATGATTGATTATATTACACGTTATAACATGATATGGCTGACCCAGCGTCTAGATTGGTATGGGCTAGCACAGTGACCTAGGTAAGATAGGTATCTTTTTGCTACTTTTTCTATTACCTAGACTTTATATCTCCGTTTTATCCATATCTTTTAGTGCAGGGTGGGTAAGTAAAAAAATAGAGAGATGAATAGCTCTAGATAATCCTACTCGTATAAAGTCATTTAGAAAACTGTGTATCATCATAGGGACAAGTTGTCAGCGTGTCACCTAAAATTGCAATACACATCAACTTTCAAATCCCTTAGTCGCTCGCTTCTTATGACACCCACGGGAAAGACATGGGGTGATGCTAATGTAGTTTATCGTGGTTGAAATATGACATCAAAAAAATGGGCAGGTTTTCAAGGCAGCCAAATATCAATATAACTTTTAAAGCACTCGCGATTACTTTCACACATAATAATTATTACTTTAACGGGTCTTATCGCGATAGTTTTTTAGGTAAATACCAGTCGTGGTCGCGAGCGAGAGAGAAGGTCACGTGACCTTCTCTCTCGCTCGCGACCACGACTAGTGAAACCCAGTCGAAACGTCGAGTTTCCAGGTAAATCGCTTATTTACCTAAAAAACTATCGCGATAAGACCCGTTAAAGTAATTATTATGAGCCAAATATCAAGTCTATGTCAATCAATTTTAAGTTTAATAATCCTAGTTGAGCGCCGATCTTTGTCTATAGGACGACGCGAATCCGCTACTCAAAAGGCTGTGCTAGTTAAACCACGTGAAACTAACTATTAAAAACCGGAAAATAATAGGTAATTCCACACTACTGTTATACCCCAACTAGAAAAGACTAGAACTCAGAATTCGCTGTTTCGAATTAATGAGATTATAATATAGCCATCGTCACTTGAGTTGCTGTGACAAATCTAACGACATCAGCCGTTTGGGCTGTAGCCCGTGAAAAAGATTTTTCTTGTCCACACTCCACATACATACATACCCACATACATACATAACCCTCATCAAACATAGCCGGGCGTCTGCTCCGCATTTGCTTGTGAGATGATACGGCTCTAAATGTGCGCCGGCCACATTTCTATAGAAGGCAAATCCGCTAGTTAAACTAACTATTAAAAACCGGAAAATAATAGCTTAATCCACACTACTGTTATATTATAACCCAACCAGCTGTCATAAAACTCTAGTCCTACGTGTAATTATTATGTGTCGCGACTCGCGACCTACTTAGTGAGATATACTGAATACGATTCGGGCGGGACACTTCCTTAGCTAATTCTTCGCCATTTCTATTACAAAACCCGACTACGAAAATATATAAGTCATATTTTGTTTTTCAAATCCGCCATTTTGAATTCATGAGATTATAATACAGCGAGTGTCACTTGCGCTGCTGAGACGAATCTAAGGACTGAATACCAAATTTTAAAACACTTCTCGTGTTAGGTAAACAATTTTTGGAAAACTTCCAAAATTTTCACCGCAGGCAGGATTTGAACCTGCGACCTTCGGCATCAGTACTGCCGACGCCCTAACCAACTGGGCTACCGCAGTTTGTTATAGCAGAAATTTTGGAAGAATCTAAGGACATCAGCCGTTTGGGCTGTAGCCCGTGAAAAAGATTTTTCTTGTCCACATACATACATAAGTATTAAATACATACATATTCACATACATACATGCTCTCGAAAAACATAACCGGGCGTCCGCTCCGCATTCGCTTGTGAGATGATAAGGCTCTACATGTGCGCCGGCCCTATTTCTATAGAAGGCAAATCCGCTAGTCAAAATAACTATTAAAAACCGGAAAATAATAGCTTTTTCCACACTACTGTTATATTATAACCCAACCAGCTGTCATAAAACTCTAGTCCTACGTGTAATTATTATGTTCCGCGACCTACTTAGTGAGATATATTGGACACGATTCGGGCGGGACACTTCCTTAGCTAATTCTTCGGAGTTTCTATTACTTTCATAGACAAGAAAGGAAAAGGACTGGCAATGACGTGTATATTTATAGAATACCATAAATAAATATATATGTATGCTCCGTCTGTCATTTTGCCTAATAAATCAAACGTTAGTTTAACAAAAAACGGTAATTTCTAAGTCATATCCCACCTAAAATATAAATGTAAAAAAAGAGGCCAAGTTCTTATGCCTAAAAGAGAGTTGAAAACTAAACTATAGCCCAAGTTTATTATAATTACAGCATTAATATTATTCACTATCACCGCCACCATACGGTTGACCATAGTCGACAGATATTCAGCCAGAGTCAAAAACTCTACGTCGCCTTTTACGAAACACCTTGAGTGGACTAGGGGTGGCAGTATTCTTAGCCGCTACCACACGGCAAAGATTTCTAAATCCCGATGGCTTAATATGATAAGAATAAATAAATAGCTACAAATTGGCAATGGAAATGTGCAGCTAGAATCGAGATCCACCAACTTTTACCACTAGCAACGTGATCGGTACACTTGGGTTCATAACGTACCCACCGCAACGGGTCAGCTTTTGACCACTAAGAGGCGGGGTTCTCAAAACTCCCACCGTATCTTGTTTATCTTTTCATACCAACGTATTCCCACTGTTTTCTTATTTCACTCTCTCTCTTCTCTTTTCGTGTGGGACACCGAGTCGTTCAACGACCCGATGAACCCTGATGTCAGAGTTTTTCAACCGCCTACTGCAAGTAGCAGTCCTTATTTTACTGAGGAGATATAATTCCCCAATTTCCCCATAGCCACATTTATAATGAATGATAAGAATAAATAAACAGCTACAAATTGGCAAAAGAAATGTGCAGCTAGAATCGAGATCCACCAACTTTTACCACTAGCAACGTGATCAGTACACTTGGGGTCATAATGTACCGCAACGGGTCAGCTTTTGACCACTAAGAGGCGGGGTTCTCAAAATTCCCACCGTATCTTGTTTATCTTTTCATACAAACGTATTCCCACTGTTTTATTCCTGAATAATGTGTGCAGAATTATAAAATAATATTATAACTTGGGCCTTTTCAAGGCAAAAGTAAATAAATAGGCACTACCTACTACCTAGGCAAGCATGCTCCAACCAACATTTAAGATAGCAGGCAAATGCAAATGCGGGCCAATCTTATTTAAAAAAAATCCCAACACGCATTTTAATTTTTTCTTAAATAAATAATACAACAATAAACAACTTTACAATGGCTACAAGTGGGTGATACTTGTGCTTCAATAGCGGTATCATATCATACGAGAAGCAGGTCTGGCAAGTGGCATTCAATACGAATCATGAATCATGAAGTTATAATGAGGAACCCTTACACAACCATGTTTTGACTGACGACTGACTCGATAGCTTGATACATACGTACATACATCACGCTTCTTTCCCGGAGAGGTAGGCAGAGACTAAATCCTTCCACTTGCTACGATCCTGACACACCACTTTCGCTTCTTCAGCGTTCATCAATATATTCAAGCACGCTTGTCGGTTTAGAGTACTCTTGACCTGGCCTTTCTTTAAAACATCCCCGATTTGTTCTAGGAACGTCCGTCTAGGTCTTCTCCTTCCAACGTTCCTATCCACACTCGCCATATACTTGTTATACCACAATGTTCCTATCACCATAAGAATAAATAATAAGCTTAATTTATTATGTCTGTCTACTTTTCTCAACACAGGTACTATCGTTACCATATCGCCAGGACATGAGCACATCATAACAGTTTTCGATCGAGTTTTGTGTAGCAATCCCTAGACTCAAGTTTTCATACAAACGTGTTCGCCTGTTTTCTCTCCGAATAATGAATGTAGGGCTTATAATTCATTTCTTTTATATTCAGGCCTAAGTAGTAGTATATTCATGCATGCTTTTATGGTATATGTTTTTTTTTTTCAAATAATTATTACGAGAAGAAAATATGAGCCATTTTCTTGTTCCATAGAAAATGAAAAATGCTATTATGTTCGAAAAAAAACCGGCCAAGAGCGTGTCAGACACGCCCACAAATAGGGTTTCGTAGTCAACGTTTAAATATCAGGTTTTTCAGCGTTACAAACTTAATTTTGTTGCTGGTTTGTTAGCAGCAGTATGATGACCAACCGCAAATAGAAAAACTCAATTTTTTCCGAAACCTTTGAGGGTACAATATCCCTTATAGTTTTCATTGTAACTTCAGATTGTAAGCTATATTCCATATTTATTCCAAATTTTTAGCGTTTATACTTTAGAAGTTACAGCTGGAACAAATTATGGGTCAAAAACGCCCTTTTTAAAAGCAAATATCTCGTGACAGAAACATTTTAGTGACTTTGTTTCAAAGAAACCTCACCTTAGTTTTAAAAGACCTATTCAACGATACCCTACTCAATATTACAGAAGACAAAAAATTTTTTTGCCCCCCTTTCACTTGTATGGGAGGGGCTCCAAAAAACATTTAATATAATTTTTTCTTCACATTTCTATATTTGGGTCAACACGATCTATCTTCTCACCAAATTTCATGTCGATAGCTCTAAAACTGACGAAGATATGAGGGCGCGGCATACAGACAGACAGACAGACAGACAGACATGACGAAACTATAAGGGTTTCTAGTAGACTACGAAACCCTAAAAATAAGAGAAGTAGGTGCATGTCAACAGCCGGCATTAACGTAATAAAAAAATATAGCTCTAAAAGCTTTATTTCGACAGAAAACAGGGGGAATACGTTTGTATGAAAAGGGTGAAAACATTCATCACTCGCAATCGTCTTAAACAGGCCAAACACAATGTCTATAACTGCAACAATGACTAGGCAATGCAAAACAAACCAGCAATTTCTCTCCCAACACTCGCTTTCATTTGAAATTGTTTACTTGGTATGCGCAGGCGTCGATTTGAACCAAAACGGGTGCGGCGTTTTGAAATCTACTGCGTCGCGAGAATTATAAGTCGTTCAATACATTTACATCCTGATCATTGCAATAATTATTGTAGCAATAAGCTTAAAGTGATATTTATAGACGACTTAAACAGCCGTGTGATGGCTTAGAATAACATCACCCCCATATCATTCCCGTGGGTGTCGTAAGAAGCGATTAAGGGATTAGAGAGTTGATGTGTATTGCAATTTTAGGCGACAGGCTGACAACATGTCACTATGGTGATACACAGTCTTCTGAATGACTCTCCAACTATTGTCAGACGTGGCGTAAATGGCCGTTTTTTACAGCCGCAGGGGATACAGGCATGACATATTATGTATGTATGTGAGAGGATCAACGAATTGTAAGTATATCTCTATGGATTTCTTAATCAATTTCAAATCTTGCTCAGAGTCAGAGCTATCTGTTTCCATACCGTTTAACTGTTTAACGTTTAAGCTTTCTAGTTTCCATAACTGAGCAATGACGGTAACAGTTATTATTATCTTATTTGCTAGAATGGTTTCTGAATCTGACGTATCCATTTACCCAGCTCATGACAGCGCATTAGGGAGCATATAGACCAGAAAGATGCAGTCTAGTTGTGTGATGCTCTGTCTCTAGATGTAGGTAGAGGTTACGTACTCGACTTAATTTAGGATATAGGTAAGTACTTAACTTGAACAGCCACAACAGTCCACTGATGGACTTGGGCCTCCCCTAATCGGGTATTGCCAAGTACTAAACAGTCGGTTGAAAAACTTTGACACCAGGGTTCATCGGGTCGTTGGACGACTAGCTGTCCCCCTCGAAAAAGAAGAAGATAATCAAGTTGTGCGGGAGCGTGTGTTACAATTAGGTTGAGTGGTATAGTACCGGTCTAGATAGCATCATCACCTCATATAAGTATTGTAAATAAACCGGAAATAAAATGTATCCATCCAGGGGTACGTACGTTCAAGGTGGTCTCTTTCGTCGCTCTTTTATACTATGACGCCGCTAAACGTACACTTTACGAATGACGAAAGTATGGAACTGAAAGCTGACTAGGTAGTTTAAAAGTACTACGAAAGAGATCACTTTGAACGTACCCCAGGATATGTGCAGAAATTTCCTTAAACGTCGACCCTACGTCCAGCAGTGGACTTTTAATGAACTGACAAATCTGTACAATTTAGGACAATGAAAGGGATCCAAAACAGTTTCTATCACACACATCAACACCATCGTTTAACACTGAGATGACAGAGATAGCGGGTGACCGGTTTAGTTAAACGGTGAAAATGGCGTCTAGGGAAACTCGCACGTGACGTGGTTAACTTTTACGATCATTATGATGAGGATATACATATAGCATGTTCTTTTTCGTGTGGCACACCGAGTTGACGAGCGACCCTAAGTGCCTCGACACACTACGACCGAAATTACGCGACGGAATTCGGCGCAATTACGCCAGCAATGTTATTTGCATTACGAATGACACACATCAGCCAAAAAATTCCGTCACCGAAATTACGTCGAATCGAAATTCGTGATTTGTACGTAATTTCGGCGCTTATAGTGTGTCATCCCCAACCGAAAACGCCGATAACTGACGGAACGGAATTCAGCCGCCGAATTTCGGTCGTAATGTGTCGAGGCACTAAAGGTGAAACGACCAAAAAAGCAGAAAAATACATCTGGAAACATATTTCCTGTCAATAATAGGTTAAGATAACTAACTCCGCTGACTCAGCGACCCAAAGAGGATCTTGGCCTCCGTAACGAGCTCTCTCCACTGATATCTCACGATAAATATATGCATTCATTAATACTGTCGCATTGCGAAAAAAATCTCCTGTCAGTTACCCCAAACCCCAAACATTAGTACCTCTCTCTCATCGTGTGGGACCCCGAGTTGTCCAACGATCCGATGAACCCACTCATTCAATCGATGAAATAATTTATCGCTCTGCCTACCCCGCAAGAAATATACGCGTGATATATGTATTTTTCACAATTAAACCTAATCTAGATATTCTAAGCCTTATACTACTCCTAGCGTATACAGATGACCTGCTTAATGTTTATAAAAGAATGGGACTAGACTATTGTGTCTTACGCAGGCCATTGTACTCTGAAATGTAAATAATTATTGAATAACTTCAGATAGACTTCTGATACAAATCACGTTTTTATTTCTTGCTGGTTCTTCTTTTCAAGTGGGACACCGAGTCGTCCAACGACCCGATAAACTCTGTCGTCAGTTTTGCAGCTGCCTTCTACAAGTAGCAGGCCTCTGACATGGTTGGGTAACGACCGCCGTCTAAGTAATCGTAGACTGCAACCGGGACCGACGGCTTAACATGCCCTGAGAAGCACGGAAGCATCTTGCTTTCGGATAATCAGGTGGCTCAACCTGCAGGGCTCTAACCAGAGTAGGAAAAAATTCATAAAATGATAAATATCCACTTTGCAAAGTAACCCGAACGAATCGAACTCGGAACCTTCTGCTTTGCGTCGGCCATCGCCTAAAATTATAATACCTACACACGAAAACCTCGAACCAATAATAAGCATTTTTCTCAAACATGCTAGGAAAAATGACAATTTCTTTCAAAAAAACAATCCAGAAAGTTTGACATTGTCTGTGATTTTGTAATTTCTGAACGATTTCTTTTTTACACAACTGCAATGGATTCCAATACAACTTTTCTGGCGCGATATCGAAATCGTTCAGAAATTACAAAATAAAAAAAATAATACCTCCAAATCCACATCTTGACTTAGTAATCAGTAAAACAACTTTTTATATCAAATTACTATCTCTATCTAAATTAAAATCTTTATAATTTCCTAGCATTTTTTTGAGAAAAGCTCTATCTAAGCCTCGGGGAAAATAACTTTGCTAGACTCGTATAATTAAAGTCTATTCGTCAAAGTCTTATTTTCCGTCCTCGTCAACAACCTACTATTACGACACCCACGGACAGAGATAGGGCGATGCAATTCCTCATTCATCATAAATATTAATAGTCTTGTCTCTGGGGACAGGAATGACAAATGCCACCTTGACCCCATTAACAGGCGGGGTCGGTTATAGACGCAATGCCTCGGATAATCTTAGACATCCAGAGATCAGAGATAGGGTGATGCTGTTCCATATATTACCCATACGGCACGTTTTTCATAAATAGGAAATAGAAAATTGCAGTGACTGAGAATAGCATCACCCCATATATTTCCCGTGGTTGTCGTAAGAAGCGACTAAGAAAAGCCGAGAGAGTAAGACATTTGAGAGTTGATGTGTATTTTCTATGGTGATACAGTCCTCTGAATGAGTTACAAACTTTTGTCAGACGTGGTCTATCGGCCGTATCAGCTTATACAGCCATGAAAAATCTTGCCTCAGACACTGAATAAATCGTCTGTCACAGACGTATGAGGCCAATGATGATGATGATGATGGTATAAATGGCCGTTTACGCTCTGCCTACTCCGCAAGGGAGATAGTCGTGATGCATGTATCTATGTAGACAACTAGTCTCTGGGGACAGGAATGACAAATGCCACCTTGACCCCATTAACAGGCGGGGTTGGGTTGGCGCAATGCGTCGGGCTAAGTTGGGAGCGCCCGATAGTACGAGTATGTCTTATACAGCTGTTCTATACAAAAATATACACATACACACATATCACAAGTCAAAACATTAGGAATTAACAAGATTCTCTTTAAGAAAGTCACATTGTAATACAATCTTATAATAAGTCAACAAATAAATCGAGTGTTCCTAGTATAAACTCGGCTCGGGTGGGATAAACAAAAAATAGGCTGGACAGGCTAACCACAAAGCATGTTACTTTATGCATCACGCCTCTGTCCCTTGCGGAGTAGACAGGTGCGTTCTACCATAGAAAACTTTAGGAATAGTTATATTATATGCTAGGCATCTCCCGCAATGCGTCGGCCAAACTTGGGTGCGACCGATGTACCATACATACTACATACATACATGCATAAATCACGTCTTTATTCTTTGCGGGGTAGGCAGAGCGTCAACGGCCGTAAAAATACGGTCGTTATCGCCACGTCTGACAAATATTTGAGGGCCGTCTTAGCTATTGTCGTGTATCGCTTTACAGGTTGTAAGCCTGTCGCCTAAAATTGCAATACACATGAATCCTTCGAGTCCCTCCTTAGAAGCTTCTTACGACACCCACAGGAAAGAAATGGTCAAAAACTCGCCTTTTATGAAACACCCTGACAGTGGGAGAGCCGACTGCAGAAATGCCTATCTCATCAGGTACCACAATAGGCTAACTTTAGAACGTAAACAAGTCGAAAGACGTAGGTCTGCCAGAGCCAATCCCGCCGAAAGATGAAAATAATCGATATTATTTGATAATTTTTCATCTGTAAAATTTATGTCTAAAAGTACCCGAATCAAAGTGCTGGCATCAGTTTACCATTGATAAATTATGTCATAACTATGTACAAAAACTTGGTCTGCCGTACTGTCAAAACGTAAGCAGTTGCTTCATAGATACCTACGTCAAATGTATGAGAAGTTATAGAGGTTCAATAGTGTTGTTACTGGCGTTTTGCTACTGATGGACAGAGTGTTTGTGTGCTTACTATTGCCATCCGTTCTAACTTTTTAGGCGCAGTCTCTAGCTTGCTTATATACCTATACTCTAAGTTGTTCAGTTTCACAAGTGAATCACTCTTGGAATGGAATGCATTTCCTATCTTTTTCTCAACATCCTGTACCTATAATAGCGCAATAGCGCAAACCAGACAAAAGGCCGCCACTAACCCGGAACATGGTAAATGTCGCCATGACCTCATTCTACACGAGGATGAGGCGTATAGGGATATACGGGAATAGATTTAGCATTGATTTTCTTAATTTAAGAATGATCGCGTCTTCCGTATTGCAGATAACCAGATAGCTTTTTGTTGCCTTGAGATATACGTCGACAAATTTTCCGATGATCCCCAAGTTTTACCCGACTGCCTCGGAAGGGTAATGTTTTTTCAAGCATATGTATGTGGACAAGTAAATTCTTTTTCACGGGCTACAGATATTCAGCCGAGGTCAAAAACTCTACGTCGCCTCTTACGAAACACCCTGAGTGGACAAGGGGTGGCAGCATTCTTAGCCGCTCCCTACCATGTAGGTAAATGATATCAGAATTCCACACGAAGAAAAAGTAGTATGTAAATGACAAGAATAGCTACAATTTGCGAAATAAAAGTACAACTAGAATAGAGCATGTCTATCTCTAGAGTTATTTTGCATGTTGTGGTTACCTTAAATAGAATGTACATTTAGCATAATACTTATAAGAAAAATTGTGAATGAAATAATTTATAATGAAACACTCCCTGGTAATCCTGAATAAAGAAATTGAATTGAAAGCACTATGCGGCAAAAAGAATGTCCTAGTTTATTATTACGCGATGTTCTAGTCCATACTTTTTGTATGAATTAAACCCAAGACATATTAAGAGAATCATAATGTCCTCATGATCAGCAGACTTCACATCATCGACACGATTCCAACGAGCGATTATGACATGCCGAGTGTTATTCGAGGAAATCGTACAATGACATGTTGACAAGTCTCATTTCGTACCACCTGTTATGAAACATTGGTATGTTGTAGCGTTTTTACCACCCAGTTTTTATAACATACCTGTATGTATTGGATACGCCTATATCCCTTGCTGGGATGGCAACACATAAAGGCTGTAAAAACGGCCATTTACAACACGTCTGACATGAGTTTGAGAGTCATTCAGAAGACTGTGTATCACCAGAGTGACAGGTTGTCAGCCTGTCGCTTACTATTGCAATTGCGACGTAGTTTTGACCTCGGCTAAATATCTGTCAACTATGGTTAACCGCATGGTGGCAGTGATACCAATAGCATTCCCAGAGAGTGTTGACGCCAGGCAGGCGGCTGATCATAAAACATAGCCAAATACTTTTGCTACATGACTTTTGTGTTCCAAGAAGTCATGTTGCGCCGACCGCAACTGATTTGGGATAAGGGCAGGAAGATGATGAGTCCCTTTTACTCACATGCAAGAACAAGTTTTGAGATTAGCTCGTTATTGTGCAAAGAGTAGTCTTTTTTAACCGACTGCTTCAGAAGGGTTATGTTTTCCGAGGGCATGTTTGTACGTATCCAGAAATTCGTTTTATGGGCTACAGCCCAAACGGCTGGGCGGATCTTAACATGTGAGGTGTCCTTAGAATAAAATCTCATAATTTAAAGATGGCGTTTTTTTATCGCAAAATACAACTTTGAAATTACCGAAGTCGCGTTTTTTTTTATTAATACATCTGATTGCCTATTGCTTGTCTTACAACGACTTGTTCTAACTTTTTGCTTACTTACCACGTACGTTACGTGACGTAATTTTTTAAACCCAGATAA